>OZ025297.1:36810185-37410185 GCA_964019185.1 Maratus speculifer
TACCAAGAATCGACGACACTCTCGACACACTTGCGGGCAACACTTGGTTCTCGACTCTGGATCTGAAGAGTGGTTACTGGCAGGTAGAGATCCATCCCGACGACCGCGAGAAGACTGCCTTCACAACGGGACAAGGATTATGGCAAATCAAGGTAATGCCTTTTGGTCTATGTAACGCACCTGCAACTTTCGAACGGCTTATGGAAACGGTTCTCCGGGGGCTGTCATATGAAGCATGTCTTGTTTATTTAGATGATATCATAATCATAGGAAAATCTTTTGATGAACATCTGAACAACCTCAGGCGGGTGCTACAAAAATTAAAGGAAGCTAATTTGAAGTTAAGCCCTTCGAAGTGCAGTTTGTTTCGAAATGAAGTCGCCTACCTTGGACACATCATTTCAGCGGAAGGAGTTAGGACTGATCCGGAGAAGATATCGGCCGTGAAAAATTGGAATCGTCCAGCAGATGTTCACCAGCTTCGAAGTTTTCTAGGATTATGCACCTATTACAGGAAATTCGTCAAAGGCTTCTCGATGATTGCAAGACAACTTCATAAATTAACAGAAGCCAATCAAAAATTTATGTGGACACAGGAATGTGACGTTGCTTTCGAAAAGCTTAAGGAGGCCTTAACATCCACTCCAATTCTGTCATATCCTCAAATCGATAAACAGTTTATACTTGATACGGATGCAAGTAACGAAAGCATTGGCGCTGTACTGTCCCAGGAAATCGACGGCCAGGAGCGTGTTATCGCCTATTTCAGCAAGTGCTTATCAAAGGCAGAGCGAAACTACTGCGTAACAAGAAAAGAGCTTCTTGCTGTAGTGAAAGCCATAGACCATTTTCATCACTATCTTTACGGTCGAAAATTCCTGATCCGAACTGATCATGCTTCTCTAACTTGGCTGTTGAATTTTAAGAACCCAGAAGGCCAGATAGCCAGGTGGATACAAAAGCTTCAAGAGTACGATATGGAGATACGCCATCGAAAAGGCTCATCACATGGAAATGCAGATGCTCTCTCAAGAAGACCCTGCTCAGATAATTGTAGATACTGCGACCGGGTTGAGAAGAAATTTAATGTCAAAGGTCCTATAGTAAGACAAGTTACAAATGGGTCTACATCATCGCAAGATCCGTGGAGTGACGAGAACCTGCGTAAAGATCAACTTGCTGATCCTGAAATTAAGCCAATTCTAGAGCTGAAAGAGGAGTCCAACAGGAAGCCCAGCTGGCAAGACATGGCCCATTGCCATCCTACGACTAAACGTTATTGGGCTCTCTGGGATTCCTTACATTTGAAGAACGGCATCTTGTACCGAAAATGGGAGTCTGACGATGGAAAGACATGTAGATGGCAACTACTACTCCCTAAGTCGAGAATTTCTATGGTCCTTCAAGAACTGCATGGTAGTCCCACAGGAGGTCATTTTGGTGTAATGAAAACCCTGCAAAAGGTTCGAGAGCGTTTCTACTGGAATAATGTTCGCAGTGACGTGGAGAAGTGGTGTCGAGCTTGTGACACTTGTGTAGCACGTAAAGGTCCTAAGAGGCGCACCCGTGGACTATTGCAACGTTATAATGTAGGAGCTCCTTTCGAACGAATTGCCCTAGACATCCTGGGTCCACTTCCTAGAACATCTGATGGCAATAAGTACATACTCGTTGTCATGGACTACTTCACTAAGTGGCCTGAAGCCTATGCCATTCCTAATCAAGAGGCGGTAACCGTAGCAGACATACTAGTTCAACACTGGGTTTCCAGATACGGAGTTCCTCTTCAAATCCATTCCAATCAAGGAAGAAACTTTGATTCGGCTGTGTTTAAGGAAATGTGCGGACTACTCGGCATGGACAAAACTCGAACTACACCTCTACATCCTCAATCGGACGGCATGGTGGAGCGGTTCAATCGTACCATCCTAAAAAGCCTCTCTCTCCTGGAGTCTAGAGACCAACAGGACTGGGACAAGAAATTGCCTCTTTTCCTGCTTGCCTACAGGAGTGCCACTCATGAGGCCACTGGTTACTCCCCTTCTCAAATGCTCTTTAGTCGTGATCTTCGTCTGCCTGCTGATCTTTTGTTTGGCCGTCCTCCTGATGCTCCTTCATCGCCTGAGGAATATGTCGATGAACTCCAGGCACGGATTGAGGAGATTCATTGTCTAGCGAGGAACCGAATTGGACTGGCAACAGAAAAGATGAAGACACGGTACGACACAAAGGCAACTGGACATGAGTTCAACGAAGGTGACAAAGTTTGGTTGTGGAATCCGATACGTCGTAAGGGACTGTCGCAAAAACTACAACGAAACTGGGACGGTCCTTACACAGTCGTCAACAGGCTGAATGACGTCGTCGTACGCATACGAAAATCGCCACACACCAAACCCAGGGTCGTACATTATAACCGGCTAGCCCCTTATTTTGGCCAAAGTGATTAAAAATTCAAAACTGGAATTTCAGACCATGGTCATGAAAGTCACTTTTTGTAAATATGTAAATAGTAATTAGTTCTTATTTATGTAAATTTTATTATTATTGTTATTATTTATTTATTTTTTTATTTGTTTATTTATTTTAAGTGTTTTCCTCTAACTCAAGGATTGCACTGCCCGGGACGTGCAGTCTTTGAGGAGGGGTTAGTGTTACGAATTTTGTAAATAGTTAGTGTTTGTACTGTAAAATAATGTAAATAATCTTATTAAGCTCCATTTCTTTACTAATATTAGTTTTTGTTACATTGTCTCTGTTATCAAGCAAACTTGTCTATTATTTTCAGTGAATGTTTATGGCAGCTTTGCGAAATATTGGCGATATCGCCAAGTTGGCGTTACTTTTGGCGACTAATTTTGGTCGCCAAATTTGGCGATATATCGCAAAGTTGGCGACAAACTTGGCGATTGTTGGCGATGTTAACCCTTCCCTCTTAATGGTAACCCCCCCTTAGATATACTGATACATTGTTTGTTGTTCCGTAAATTTTTCGAGATGGTTCTAGAAATTTCCAGCACATGCTACGATCCTATATAAGGAGAGCAGTACGAGCAGTTGTTGTTATTATTGACCAGTCAGTCATTGAGTGAACAACGCGTTTGTTAAGCAAGTTTGCTTGAGTCTTATTTACGTTATTTTGAATGTGATTTAGTGTAGAGACGTTGTATAAAGAGTCTCTGGAACCTATATCTGCACTTATACGATAGATTTGAACAATTATTTTTGAATATCTAGAAATATTTGTGAGTTTCAAGGACTTTGTTGTTCTGAAGTTCTGTAAATAAATTATTTTCTACTTTTCTAAGAGCAAAGAGTTTGAAGTTGTCTAAGCATAAGATCGAAAGAACCCCATATACGCTGGAACATTATTATATACATGTGTGTATACCCTGTACTCCTAGTACATAGGATATACCAATATCAAGGAGGTATCAAGTAAACGACTTTAATTTTTTGAATCTTTACTTTTTTCTATATCGTTTTTGAACCACTTCATGGCCAAACCGATATTTATTCCTTTATTAAATAATCGTTCATTTCATCTGAGTTTGCAAAATTTATTCGAGGTAGTCTGCTCAAGTAAAGGAGAAATTTTAATAATTAATTAAATAAAATACTTTATAATAAAAAAGTGAATAATTTTATCGCATCCAACTTATTATTCATCAATATATTTTCTTTTTTTTTATTATTCTGATACCCCATGTATGAAAACTGTCATCAGTGGTGAGGTTCACAAGTACCTACTTCCACGGTTACCTTCTGTGGCTAGCTTATGTAAACAATCCATTTCAACATTCATTTTTAATCTTACAGAAAGATTTTGGGTGTGCATACATTAAAAAAGAAATAATGTTTTTGATACATTTCACCCTAATTATTATGAAAATTTATAAATATCATTATGCTTAGCGACAATAATGTATGTTTTTATAATAATAATAATACAAAATAAAAATCACTGAGTACTACATGGGAAAAAGTATGTTTTCCAAATAATGAAAATAAAGGGGAATGATTTTAATTAACTTATTATTAATTTTTTTAATTAATGATAATTTAACATTTCGGTTATTCTTTTTCATGAGTAAAAGTAATTATTATTAATCTCATAACCATTGAATTCTGAAGCTATTTTTTCGTATTTTTCTACTTAATACGCTTAGGTTGTTCTAATATCCCATGCATGTTCTGGTGTTATGTTACTCGCCACCTGTCTTGCCGAGTTAGCAAATAAATTGATATTTTGAGGGTATTAATAAATTTAAGATATTAGCACACCTACGGTATTGATTTTTTGATTATTTTAAAATTTTCTCTAGTTATCAGTTTCTTATAATCACATTTACTTTAGAAATTTGGAAAAAATATATAAAAATTATAGCAAGTACTCATAAATATATTTTTTAAAAGAAATATATTCCGAATTACCTCAAAATTGACATTTTCATAAAATGTGACAACTTAAGAATAAAAAATGCTTTGTTTTGTAAATTGCTGAGTAATTTTCTGTATTACTTATAGTACACGCATTAGGTCTATGTCAGCTGATATGACAGTTAACCCTTTAAGCGACCTACGAAAATTTACATCCAAGCTTAACTATTCATAAAATAACAGCTATGGAAAGCATTGATATGGATATTTGTATTCTACAAACTTAGATATTTATTTATCATATGACATTGCAAAAAATAGCATTAATATAAGGGTCAATCCATTTCAAATGGTCCAGAAAATATTTTTTTGGTCGCTCGACCATTTTTAAAAAATCTGAATTTTTTTGTACAACAACCCTAACATGACGGAAGTTCAAAATGACCGTTCTTTTAATTTTACTATTTTTTGTTTGTGCATGGCGGCCATCTTTGTTTCATCGTGTGCAGCGATTTTCTCAGATACTAGGATACACAAAATTGTAAATATCTCGTCTTCTATTTTCCCAATTGAAATGGAGTTTGCAGCATTTTGTTCAGAATAAAATTCGCTAAATATACAGTGATAGAAAATTTTTGAAAAATAAATTTTTACAGGTGAAATTTTAGCACAAAATGTACGATTTTTTCCAAAATCTATCCGTTTGCAAGAGGAAAATTTTCATGCAAGAGCAACTGTCAACCTTACACAATTTTTTCTACAAATAGATCAAAAGTACGTGTACTCATACACCAAGTCCCAGATCTGGGAGTTAATTTCTCTTTGCGAAAAAAATTCCGAAATTCGTCAAAAATTTCAAAAATCGCACTTTTTAGGATTTGATATCTCTAGTGGGGCACGAGATAAAAATCTGAAATTTTGGCCTGTGATAGTATTGTGTAGTAGCGTTATGTACAAAAAATTTCAAGAAGGAGATTGACTACAAGCTGAGATATGACATGGAAAATATGTGAAAACAATACTGTCAAACTATTGTAAACCTACTATGTAATTGTTCAAGAAGACTGTCAACCTTGCACAATTTTTTCTACAAATAGGTCAGAAACGTGTGTACTCATACACCAAGTCCCATATCTGGGAAATGGCTTCTCCTTCCGAAAAAAATTCCGAAATTCGTCGAAAATTTCAAAAATTGCACTTTTAAGGCTTTGATATCTCTGGTGGAGCACGAGATAAAAATCTGAAATTCTGGCCTTTGATAGTATTATGTAGTAGTGTTATGTACAAAAAATTTCAAGAAGGAGATTTGACTACAAGCTGAGATACGGTGATTAAAGAAATATTAAGAAATGCTATTACGAGTACATTAAGAGAAATGAGATTAGTCTCTTTTATTACAATATTTACCCAGAAAATATCGTTTGTTGAAAACAGTTAAATAATAAGCATTTAATTTACAAAATACTATATATCCTCAACAAAGAGCTTAACAATATTGTTCCAGCGTATATGGGGTTCTTTCGATCTTATGCTTAGACAACTTCAAACTCTTTGCTCTTAGAAAAGTAGAAAATAATTTATTTACAGAACTTCAGAACAACAGAGTCCTCGAAACTCACAAATATTTCTAGATATTCAAAAATAATTGTTCAAATCTATCGTATAAGTGCAGATATAGGTTCCAGAGACTCTTTATACAACGTCTCTACACTAAATCATATTCAAAATAACGTAAATAAGACTCAAGCAAACTTGCTTAACAAACGCGTTGTTCACTCAATGACTGACTGGTAAATAATAACCACAGCTCGCATCGCTTCTCTTCTTATATAGGCTCGTGGCATGTGCTGGAAATTTCTAGAACCTACTCGAAAAATCCACGGAACAACAAACAATGTATCAGTATTATATCTAAAGGGGGGTTACCATTGAGAGGGAAGGGTTACCATCGCCAACAATCGCCAAGTTTGTCGCCAACTTGGCGATATATCGCCAGATTTGGCGGCCAAAATTAGTCGCCAAAAGTGACACCAACTTGGCGATATCTTTATTATTTCGCCAATCTGCCGTAGACATACACTGAAAATAATAGACAAGTTTGCTTGATAACAGAGACAATGTAACAAAAACTAATATTAGTAAAGAAATGGAGCTTAATAAGATTATTTACATTATTTTACAGCACAAACACTAACTATTTACAAAATTCGTAACACTACCCCCTTCTCAAAGACTGCACGTCCCGGGCAGTGCAATCCTTGAGTTAGAGGAAAACACTTAAAATAAATAAACAAACAAATAAATAAATAAATAATAACAATAATAATAAAATTTACATAAATAAGAACTAATTACTATTTACATATTTACAAAAAGTGACTTTCATGACCATAGTCTGAAATTCGAGTTTTGAATTTCTAATCACTTTGGCCAAAATAAGGGGCTAGCCGGTTATAGTGTACGACCTTGGGTTTGGCGTGTGGCGATTTTTGTATGCGTACAACGACGTCATTCAGCCTGTTGACGACTGTGTAAGGACCGTCACAGTTTCTTTGTAATTTTGACGACAGTCCCTTACGACGTATCGGATTCCACAACCAAACTTTGTCACCTTCGTTAAACTCATGTCCTGTTGCCTTTGTGTCGTACCGTGTCTTCATCTTTTCCGTTGCCAGTCCTATTCGGTTCCTCGCTAGACGATGAATTTCCCCAATCCGCGCCTGGAGTCCATCCACGTATTCTTCAGGCGTCAAAGGAGCGTCAGGAGGACGGCCAAACAAAAGATCCGCAGGCAGACAAAGATCACGACTAAAGAGCATTTGAGAAGGGGAGTAACCAGTGGCTTCATGAGTGGCACTCCTGTAGGCAAGCAGGAAAAGAGGCAATTTCTTGTCCCAGTCCTGTTGGTCTCTAGACATTAGGAGAGAGAGGCTATTTAGGAGAGTACGATTGAACCGCTCCACCATGATATCCGATTGAGGATGTAGAGGTGTAGTTCGAGTTTTGTCCATGCCGAGTAGTCTGCACATTTCCTTAAACACAGCCGAATCAAAGTTTCTTCCTTGATCGGAATGGATTTGAAGAGGAACTCCGTATCTGGAAACCCAGTGTTGAACTAGTGTGTCTGCTACGGTTACCGCCTCTTGATTAGGAATGGCATAGGCTTCAGGCCACTTAGTAAAGTAGTCCATGACAACGAAGATGTACTTATTGCCATCAGATGTTCTAGGAAGTGGACCCAGGATGTCTAGGGCAATTCGTTCGAAAGGAGCTCCTACATTATAACGTTGCAATCGTCCACGAGTGCGCCTCTTAGGACCTTTACGTGCTACACAGGTGTCACAAGCTCGACACCGCTTCTCCACGTCACTGCGAAAATTATTCCAGTAGAAACGCTCTCGAACCTTTTACAGGGTCTTCATTACACCAAAATGACCTCCTGTGGGACTACCATGCAGTTCTTGAAGGACCATAGAAATTCTCGACTTAGGGAGTAGTAGTTGCCATCTACAAGTCTTTCCATCGTCAGACTCCCATTTTCGGTACAAGATGCCGTTCTTCAAATGTAAGGAATCCCAGAGAGCCCAATAACGTTTAGTCGTAGGATGGTAATGGGCCATGTCTTGCCAGCTGGGCTTCCTGTTGGACTCCTCTTTCAGCTCTAGAATTGGCTTAATTTTAGGATCAGCAAGTTGATCTTTACGCAGGCTCTCGTCACTCCACGGATCTTGCGATGATGTAGACCCAGTTGTAACTTGTCTTACTATAGGACCTTTGACATTAAATTTCTTCTCAACCCGGTCTCAGTATCTACAATTATCTGAGCAGGGTCTTCTTGAGAGAGCATCTGCATTTCCATGTGATGAGCCTTTTCGATGGCGTATCTCCATATCGTACTCTTGAAGCTTTTGTATCCACCTGGCTATCTGGCCTTCTGGGTTCTTAAAATTCAACAGCCAAGTTAGAGAAGCATGATCAGTTCGGATCAGGAATTTTCGACCGTAAAGATAGTGATGAAAATGGTCTATGGCTTTCACTACAGCAAGAAGCTCTTTTCTTGTTACGCAGTAGTTTCGCTCTGCCTTTGATAAGCACTTGCTGAAATAGGCGATAACACGCTCCTGGCCGTCGATTTCCTGGGACAGTACAGCGCCAATGCTTTCGTTACTTGCATCCGTATCAAGTATAAACTGTTTATCGATTTGAGGATATGACAGAATTGGAGTGGATGTTAAGGCTTCCTTAAGCTTTTCGAAAGCAACTTCACATTCCTGTGTCCACATAAATTTTTGATTGGCTTCTGTTAATTTATGAAGTTGTCTTGCAATCATCGAGAAGCCTTTGACGAATTTCCTGTAATAGGTGCATAATCCTAGAAAACTTCGAAGCTGGTGAACATCTGCTGGACGATTCCAATTTTTCACGGCCGATATCTTCTCCGGATCAGTCCTAACTCCTTCCGCTGAAATGATGTGTCCAAGGTAGGCGACTTCATTTCGAAACAAACTGCACTTCGAAGGGCTTAACTTCAAATTAGCTTCCTTTAATTTTTGTAGCACCCGCCTGAGGTTGTTCAGATGTTCATCAAAAGATTTTCCTATGATTATGATATCATCTAAATAAACAAGACATGCTTCATATGACAGCCCCCGGAGAACCGTTTCCATAAGCCGTTCGAAAGTTGCAGGTGCGTTACATAGACCAAAAGGCATTACCTTGAATTGCCATAATCCTTGTCCCGTTGTGAAGGCGGTCTTCTCGCGGTCGTCGGGATGGATCTCTACCTGCCAGTAACCACTCTTCAGATCCAGAGTCGAGAACCAAGTGTTGCCCACAAGTGTGTCGAGAGTGTCGTCGATCCTTGGTAGAGGGTAACTATCCTTTTTAGTGACGTCATTCAGTCTACACAAAATCTTGTTGAACCATCCTTCTTTCTTACTAATACAAAGGGAGACGCCCATGGACTTGTCGATGGTTCGATGACGTCATTTCCTTCCATATCTTTAATTAAATTCTGCACCTCTTCTTGCTTGGCAAAAGGTAATCGTCTAGGGTGCTGTTTAATAGGAGAGTGATCTCCCGTGTCAATCCCCGGTGTTGTGCCATTTTAGTTCGTCCAAAGTCTTCAGATGTTTGGGAAAATAAACTTTGGAATTCTCTAATTAAATTTTCCGCAGCTTCCATCTGTTTTGGATCTAAGTCTGTATTTTGTAACAAATCCTTGACTAAATTATCTGAAGATTTCTCAGAGTGTCTGGAATTTTGACTTATGCACGTCGCAGGAGCACATGACACTATCACCTCTCCTTTCTTGATAGTCTTCGTCTTATCACTGATGTTAGCAATTCTGACTGGAATGGTCTTCTTCGAGAGGTCCACCACAGATGAAGCCACCAATACTCCTGCTTGTTTACTATTGTCCTCGGGATAATCTATATGGCCAAATAGATAATTAGTTTCATTGTTAATTACAGCTGGAACTAAAAATTCTGTTCTTGGATCTAGATGGATGTCTTCTTTGGCATTCTTGTCTATTTGTTTGCATTCAATTTCGTTATTTAATCCAAAAAGGCTTATTTCTTCAAATTTAGAGAGCATTTTATTATTTTTGAAATCAAGTTTGAAGCCAAATTTCTTCAGAAAATCTAGTCCGATTAAGCAAGGATCTGTTATGTCAGCCACATATGCCGTATGGTAATATTTCGTTCCTCCAAAGTTGATAGTTAAATTTGCCTTTCCATATATGCCTATTTTGTCGCCGGTCACAGTTTGCAGGGTAACGCATGGAGGATTCCAGATGAGTTTACATTTCAATTTTCGAGCCAAATCTTCTCTTATTATTGTAATATTGGCTCCTGTATCGACAATCATACGGCAGTGAATTCCGTTAACAAAGCCTATCACATATAATTCATTATCGCGTATATACTTTGTGGGCGTGGGTTCGAATCCCACTTCTGACACCAAATGTTCCAGCGTATATGGGGTTCTTTCGATCTTATGCTTAGACAACTTCAAACTCTTTGCTCTTAGAAAAGTAGAAAATAATTTATTTACATAACTTCAGAACAACAGAGTCCTCGAAACTCACAAATATTTCTAGATATTCAAAAATAATTGTTCAAATCTATCGTATAAGTGCAGATATAGGTTCCAGAGACTCTTTATACAACGTCTCTACACTAAATCACATTCAAAATAACGTAAATAAGACTCAAGCAAACTTGCTTAACAAACGCGTTGTTCACTCAATGACTGACTGGTAAATAATAACCACAGCTCGCATCGCTTCTCTTCTTATATAGGCTCGTGGCATGTGCTGGAAATTTCTAGAACCTACTCGAAAAATCCACGGAACAACAAACAATGTATCAGTATATCTAAAGGGGGGTTACCATTGAGAGGGAAGGGTTACCATCGCCAACAATCGCCAAGTTTGTCGCCAACTTGGCGATATATCGCCAAATTTGGCGGCCAAAATTAGTCGCCAAAAGTGACACCAACTTGGCGATATCTTTATTATTTCGCCAATCTGCCGTAGACATACACTGAAAATAATAGACAAGTTTGCTTGATAACAGAGACAATGTAACAAAAACTAATATTAGTAAAGAAATGGAGCTTAATAAGATTATTTACATTATTTTACAGCACAAACACTAACTATTTACAAAATTCGTAACAATATTTACTAGAGATGTTATGAGTTCGACCAGTTACTGTTGTCAGTCCATCAGGCTGTTTTTTCTAAAAATTTTATTTGAAGCCCCCCAAGTCTTGTCATCCCTTGTTAACTTGAATGAAATTCTCTAAATTTAATAAATGAAGCCATGTCAACTCGATCAGTTGCAATTCATTGTCTGTAATTTACTTTTCCTGAGATGTGTTCCGAGTAAAATTGTTGCAATAGTATTTCTAGTGGATTTGTTCTTCTGGACAAATAGTGTATTGGCTTAGCATACATTCTGAATTCTTTAAATCTCACAGAAGAATTTAAAAAAGATATTTGTAACTAACATTTAACTTTGTACCATAAATAATTAATTTAAAATTTTGGAGGTATGAACAATTACATTGTATGTTACAATAGTTTGGCAGTATTGTTTTCATATATTGTCCATGTCATATGTCTGTTTGTAGTCAAATCTCCTTCTTGAAATTTTTTGTACATAACACTACTACACAATACTATCAAAGGCCAGAATTTCAGATTTTTATCTCCTGCTCCACCAGAGATATCAAAGCCTAAAAAGTGCGATTTTTGAAATTTTCGACGAATTTCGGAATTTTTTTTCGCAATGAGAAATCATTTCCCAGATCTAGGACTTGGTGTATGAGTACACGCACTTTTGACCTATTTGTAGAAAAGATAGTGCAAGGTTGACAGTCTTGTTGAACAATTGCATAGTAGGTTTACAATAGTTTGGTAGTATTTTTTTCACATATTTTCCATGTCATATCTCAGCTTGTAGTCAAATCTCCTTCTTGAAATTTTTTGTACATAACGCTACTACACGGTGCTATCATAGGCCAAAATTTCAGATTTTTATCTCGTCCCCCACCAGAAATATCAAAGCCTAAAAAGTGCGATTTTTAAAATTTTTGACGAATTTCGGAATTTTTTTCGCAAAGAGAAATTAACTCCCAGATCTGGAACTTGGTGTATGAGTACACGCACTTTTGACTTATTTGTAGAAAAAAAGTTGTGTAAGGTTGACAGATTCCCTTGCATGAAAATTTTCCTCTTGCAAACGGATAGATTTTGGAAAAATCGTAAGTTTTGTGCTAAAATTTCACCTGTAAAAATTTATTTTTCAAAATTTTTCTTACGCTGTATATTTAGCCTATTTTATTCTGAACAAAATGTTGCAAACCCCATTTCAATTGGGAAAATAGAATACGAGATATTTACAATTTTGTGTATCCTAGTATCTGAGAAAATCGCTGCACACGATGAAACAAAGTTGGCCGCCATGCACAAACAAAAAATAGTAGAATTAAAATAACGGTCATTTTGAACTTCCATCATGTTAGGGTTGTTGTACAAAAAATTTCAGATTTTTAAAAAATAGTCGAGCGACCAGTGCTGGACCACTTGAAATGGATTGACCCATAAACTTTAAGTTAAATAAGCCTTTGAATCCAAAACCTAAGTGACGGAAAAATACGATTAGACCGCTTAAAGGGGTAAAGTGTTAAAGAACTAATGTAATGAAAAATTCGCAAAACTTGTCTAAAGTTTGTCATTTATAACAGTGTAAATATATAATTATTTAACATATTATTATGAGTGGAGTCAATCGCCTCAAAATCGTAAAGAAGTACAAAATATTTCGAAACTATTCGTGATTTTTTTTCTTTTAACCGATGTTTTACATATAGTAAAAAATCTGAAAAATTTCATTTTGAGGAAAAACTTAAAATAACTTTTAAACAGAATTCAAAATCTGCAATACACGTAACTTTAAACTTTGTTTATGAATAATATTTAAACACAATTTAAGTAGAGTTCAACAAATAAAAGAGATTTTAATATTATTCAATAAATAAAAAATCAATATTTTGATCGAAAATTACATTTTGATTTGTGTTAGGATATCTAAAATAATTTATGAACTTTTTGTTTTTCCAAATTATCAGCATTTTAAAGTATAAAGTGACTACTCCTCTCATTCAAAAAGATACGGATAATATTGTTAAATCTATGGGGGCGTTTTTTTAAATATCTCGCTCAAATTTAAATATTTTTTTGGATAGCTTAGATGGAGACGATGTACAACCGGGTTAGTTTTTACTTTTTCAAATTTGGTTTCAATTTAAAAAAAAAAATGCTACGGTTTGAACCCCTCCTGAAATTGAAACTCTCAGATTATTATAAAAATATAATTAAAATTGAAAAATTAAAAAATTAGATCGTCCTCAGCTCTCCAATACAAAAAAGCCATGTAAAAATATTTAAATTTGAGCGAGATATTGGAAAATAACTTTCCCTTAGACTTAACATTATCATCCGGGTCTTTTTAAGGCGAGTCGAGTGGCTTCCGAATTGCAGATAAAGAGTTATGTTTGTCATTTACGGTATTTTTTGTTTGTACAAAATCAATAAATGTGTGTTCGTAGTGTAATATTATTTTCGGCTCCGAAGAGGACATATCAGGCAATCCATTATTTATTTTCAATGAAATATTATATGATAGTTAATTTAATAAAACTTAAAAATACATCAGTTAATAGTAATTCCATAAAATAAAATGGGAAAAAAAGTATTTGAATCCAACATATACATATTTTTAAACTTTAGAACATTCCATTTAAGAATGTAATTTTTACAAAATATAGAGTTATACTTTAATATTGAATACTATATTGCACCCCAGATTACATGCATTTGAGTTCATTTTTATTGATCTTTATTCTAATTTCCAGATTTAAACATAGTGTTTAGAATTGATAATCTTAATTGACGCATGAAAATGGTCAGTATCATAAAATTAAGATTAAATTAAGAAATAAGAAATTAAGAAATTAAGAAATTAACTTTATTTAATTAAGATAAAATTAAGAAATTTCGTTATATATATATATATATATAACGAAATAGTTGCATTTTAAGTTCAAAGCAGCTAATTGAATGGTCACCACCTATGCACACTTGCAAATAATAAAATGAAATAAATTTTGTAGGTATGATTTTAGTTATTCCAAAAGTGTATCACATGATAGTTAAAAATATATATTACATTCCATTATCCAAAATCACAATAAAGAAAACCTATCTCTAGCATCTTTTTTCTATTAATATTTTTTTATGCGGGTAGTTTAATTTTAATTTAACCTTGTCTAACTGCAGTACATGCATTTAGAGTTAATAATAAAATCCATTTGTATCGATTTATGAGTATATTTGTTTTTGAGTCTAGAAATTTCATATTTGCTTACTTAAGCTGAAAATTGAATAGAATGAAAACAACATGTAAATACAATCCAAATAACAAACTTCGATTTAATAAGGTGTTAGAATTTATTGCTTAGTATCTTTAGCAGATAAGCATTACATTTGAATAGCATAAATCTTAAATTATAGAGCAATCCAACTTTTTCCTGGTGGTAAAGAATGCATACTATTTTTTTCATTTTATCAGTGCAACAAAAAACCAATTTCATGTATATTAACGGAGTTCTTTTCAGGTACTTATGTAAACTTTATCTGAAAATAAGACACTTATAGAGAAAATAATCTTATAAGCAATAATATATATTGCTATGTAACATACACTTTGTTCATAAAATAAATGATGGCGTAAAGAAAACACATGAATAAAATAAATATCATCAATTCGGTTTGCTCTTTAAAACTATCATCAGGAGTACAATTTTCTAAAATAAAAATCGCGAGGAAACAGTATAACATATATGTAACATATTGTCTATATGATACATCTTTTTAATGATGCAATATTTTGACTATTTCGGCTGATTTGTATTTTAGAATTGATCTTTTAGAAATTGAACTCTTAATGATAATTTTAAAGGGTAAACGAAAGGTGAGACTTATTTTATTCATGTGTTATTTTAAATCATCTTTTATTTTATGAGTAATATGTACGTTAATCGCTAACGAGTAATGTGTACTAATATGGCATACTTGTGAATGCAAATGATTCAGGAGTACCTCAGAAAACAAGTTAGGTTTTGGGAACAAATATGAGAAATCAAGGATCGAACAAAGTGAATAAAGTTAAGCAATTTCTATATTCTACAATTATTTAATAGTAAAAATTTATGCAGTAAAACTTAATTCAAGTTTAAATTTCATTTTCTATTTTAAAGTAAAGACTAAATAAGTTACATAAAAATATTTAAAATTATGTCTACAAAGTTAATTATTAAACATTTAAAAGTATTTGTTTGAAAAGAAATATATTCGCAAAAAATAAATAAAATAAGCGTTTTATTTAACAATTCTCTAAACCCAGACACATTATTACCTTTTCTTAGCTACAATGGGATTATCAGAAAATATCCCTGTTATCGAAAAGAACATCTTTTATTCTTTAAGCTCCTTATTATCATTTGTTCGATTAATCTTTCTTTAAGAGAAGTTGAATCGCTTCTTTGAGATTATATTTTTTTTATTCTTTGAGAAGTAAAGTAAATGAAAAAAAAATATTTTTTCTTTTTTTTATGTAATCTAAAATAAAGGAAATATAACGATGTGGAGTATTTTGGTTTAAAAAGAAGTGTTTATTTCTAAGTTTATATAAATGTAATTTTTATTACAGATATTGCAGAACTATATTATTGATTTACACAAATATTACTGATTTAAATTTTCTTTACACAGCTGATATATTTTATTGTTTCGCTGTCATATCTTACTGATTATAATTTAACAGATTAATAAAATATTGAAGATGATGTAAATAATGACAAAACACGCCAAAATTAATGCAAAGGAAAGCTATCAATTCTAAATAAATGTTCCAGATTATCTCGGTACAGGGCGCACTGAATTTCAGAAAAAAATATACATTAAACAATGATTGTAAATTGACAGTTGATGTATGGCTTTCTTTTTCGGATTTATGAGAACAAACGATAATAATAGAATACAAATAGAAGACTTATTTAATACCACATCTTTAATAAACAATAAAACTTTTACCATAATTTATACAATAAGTGTAAAAACTAGCAATTTTAGCTTTTTTAAACATCTACACACAATTATCTTTAATTATAGTGTTACATTAATTACAGTGAATAAATTACATTATTCTGTTATAAAATTATATGTCTTCTACAGATGCATAATGACGTGAAATAATATTTGTAAATATAAAATGTAATGGACATACATTTTTGTGAAGAATCTATAGTGTTATGAAACAATGTTTACTATATATTTTTAATCATGTATATAAATTACATCTACAATTATGAGTATTTAAAGTCTTAAAAAAAGCATAGTTTTGAGTAGTTTTTTGGTGGAACTGTTGTGCAATTCTGCAATTTGTTTTCGTCCTTCTACTGTAATGAATTGTGTGTAATTTGAAATGTCTGAAACTAAAAATATTGCAAATTGTTTTTGTGACAGTTTTTCAGTTAGTTTCTCTCATCTGACACTGATGGGTAAGCATATTTTTCTAAAATTACAATATTGGCAATAGCATCTCATCTGTCACGCACACAACTCTACAGTTTACATCCCTGTTAACGGAATTATTTATATTTCGTGGAGCATTTGTCTTTTTAACGCTATTACTACTGTTTAACAGTAGTACTGTTTAACAGTAGTAACATCTTAGTTTTTATACAAAAATAACCAAAATAAGCTAATCTAAATTTTACTAACTTTTTAGAAATAATCAATGGCGAATAATAATATGATTTATTTTGTCCAGAGTTAAAAATACTAGAATACAATCGTTGATTTTTTTTTTTTAAGTAAACATTTTTAATTAACGCTACAAAAAATATAGAAGAAAAAGGTTACCACCAAACTATTTTACTTGACCACCAAACGATTAGAAATAAATTTTACTTTTAAATGATGTAGATACAAGTTGCTTATCGTATATATACATCGTATATATACAAAAAATGAACTCAAAGTTTGTTCTTTTATTAGCAATACCTAATGTTGACATTACAAAAAATGCATTCTTTAATTAACGAGAAACAAAATTTCAAGAAATTGGCAAGTTTAGTTTGGTATACACGAATCATTTTAATATGTGAATGTTTGTAGGTCTGAATCCAAATTGTGGATCAGTATTCAATTAATAAAATGCTGCAGAATGACTAGACTATATCACTTATATTTATGTACTATTTTTGGCCAATCGGACCATATCACTCTCTTAATACCGTTTGACTATTACAAAATGTTACCATAAAACGAGTAAAAAATTAATATATAAATATTTTTCTTTATGCTTTTTGGACCACTGTGGAGACCCTTAAAACATACTTTTTAGCCATAATTTTTTAGATTTTTAAGCCATAATTCAAAACTATTGATTTAAATTTTAAATTTGCCTAAAGCAAGTCCTAATGAATCTGAATCTACCCAAAACAAGTAGGTTTGTAATTGATATTTTTACGCATATTAATTTCATAATTCAGATCAGATTATTTATAAGATTTTATATTCAGTGTATATATGTTTGGTATTATCCATGTTATAACCACAGGAAAACTTTATTACATTAGTATATATTAGTTTTAAGCGATATTACTAAAATTGGGAAAATGTAATTTAAGATTAACAGCTTTAAATTTTCGGTGCTTTTTATTCAAAAACATATCATTCAAATGACTTGAAATTTTGTTTCTAGGCATAAATCAAAACAAATATTTGATGTCTAAATTTTAAATTGTGTATTGCCATTGAGATAAGTAAATTTTGGTATAATTATGATTTGTATATACTGCTTAAGAAAACTGCACATACTTCATTTAAAATTAGATTTTATTTCCAAACATTTGGATCAAGTAATGTTCTTCTATTATAATTTGCTGTAGAGTTATTACCAGGTGTCCCAAAAATGACTGATGGATTTTAAAATTCAATAACTTGCAAACGGTGACAGCTATTTAAAATTTTTTTGCAGGAGGGTTATGTATAATGTCAGGAGTTTTTTGCCGTAATTTTTTATTTTAGTTCGCATCTCAAACAATAGGTGGTGCTGACGGCGATTGAAGGCCAGGTGATCAGTGCTGAGTGAAGCGTCGACCTGGCCTTCAATCGGCGTCAGCGCCACCTATTGTTTGAGATGCGAATTAAAATAAAAAAATTACAGTAAACAAACTCCTGACATTATACATAACCCTCCTGCAAAAAAAATTTAAATAGCTGTCACCGTTTGCAAGTTATTGAATTTTAAAATCCATCAATCATTTTTGGGACACCCGGTAGATGTGTTTACTTTTCTTCATGATAATACATACGTACATACTATGTTATTGAAATGTCATTATTTAAGTTACATTTTGTTGACTTGTCTACAAGGTATTCAAATTGATATTAAGTTTGTTTGAGCGAAATATCCCCGAAGTTTACCGGCATAGACAGTTCAATAGGTAGAGAAATGACAATTCTAGTTCTAACTTCAATCCTGGTTTCACAAAACTTTTTGCTCCGATTGAAAAGTTTGAATATGTTTTTATTTTTAATTTCTAGCATTTTCCGCGTATTTTTTAATTAAAATGAGCCCATGTTAATAAAATAATAACTCGAATAGTATTATGTATTAGCAATATGATGCATAATATGTACTTTTTGTAGTGCCAGGTGGGATAAATATTACCAGGGGGTAATTATTTCCATCCCAACAAGGCATAAATTTGTATATTTTAAATTTTTATTTAACGCTTTGATATTAACCTCATAATGATTTTTTTATTTTAGACATTCTTTATCACTAGTCAGAAACATTTTTGAGAGCCAAATAGCAATTTGAAACAAGTTACCAAAATTTTTAATACCCTATTTGCCAGTTTCGTGTTCTAACGGTTTTAATTACCCCAAACAAATGTACAGGGTGTCCAGCAAATAAGACCCTGATTTCGAAATTAATTTTCTCAAAAACAAAGATTGATAGAATCATGCAGTAAACGGTTTCTTCATTAGGTAAGCTGTAAAAACGTTACACAGAAATTTCGAAAAGTGAATATGTTAAAAAGATTGTGTTCCGATTGCAAAGAATGACTTTTTCTTGCCTTAGATTGCTTGAAGAGAATGCGGTTTTTTTTTTTTTTGGCGTACAATGCCATATTTTAACGATTTTTGGAACTATTTTTTTTTAATTTCTGAAAATAAAAAAATTTAGTTGCGAAATTCGTTAGTATATGGCATTATTTGCCAAAACATTCGTTCTCTGCAAGCAATCTGAAACAAGAAAAATGTCAATTCTAGCATTCTTTGCAATCGGAACACAATTTTTTCAAAATATTCACCGTTCGAAACTTCTGTATAACATTTTTACAGCTTACCTAACCAACAAACCGTTTACTGCATAATTCTATCGATTTTTGTTTTTGAGAAAATTAATTTTGAAATCATGGTCTT
This sequence comes from Maratus speculifer, assembly GCA_964019185.1. NCBI lineage: Eukaryota > Metazoa > Arthropoda > Arachnida > Araneae > Salticidae > Maratus > Maratus speculifer. The sequence continues at coordinate 36,829,639 of OZ025297.1, forward strand.
ATTTTCTAAACACCCTGTATGTAGGCAAGTATAAAGAGAAAATATAGTGGTCATAGTTTCCTTACAAGTGATCATAATTTCCCCCAAACTTTTGCGAGTATGCGTTTTTGAGAAGTTAATTATAACCATTCTTTAACTTAAAGAAAAGGATTGCTTTAAAAAGGATACTTTAAAGAAAAACTTTAAAAAGGATTGTGAGAATTTAAACTTCTAAGAAGTGCTCTTATAGGTTAAAAGTTACTTTTTATGTACTAAAAACACCACTTTTCTAAATATAAACATGTAAAAAGAAATAAAATTTTGAAAATGTAAAAATTGGTCATAATTACCCCTCCTGATCCAATCAGACCATCATATTACAAAAAAAATAAAAAAAAAACACGTGTGGCACTCGGGGACTGCCGCGGTAAAGCTATTGCATAGAATTTTTTATCAACTTATGCAATTATAATTATTTACTTATTTTTTATTTATGCAGATTTTTTTTTGTCTTTGATATTAATTCAAGTTACACTTTTTGAGCGTGATGACCGATATCAATTTTTTTTTATTTTATTGAATAAATGAGAAGTTAATATCGTTTAAAATATTTTTAATATCTTACAATACATGTAGGTTAATCAGGAATTTTTATCATTGAAACTATACGTTTATGGTAGCTGAAATAAAAAACATAAGTTTGAGACTTGATACTCTCAAAATATCTGAAAAATACCGCATCAATGTCTGCCGAAGGATACCGTACCGAAGTCTGCCAAACTGAAGCGACGTTAGCCGGAGCGTTAAGTTTTTTTCTCGTTACGGAATTTCTAGATTCTTTCGCCGCGCTCAAAGCCCGCGATAAAAGCTATGCAATACCTTAATAAATTCTCAAACAAAATTTGGCTGCGCTACGAAAATTAGATCGCGAGTTATAAGCATTTTAAATTTTCCGAACCTCAAAATTGGGATCTCCTGTCACCAAAAATTAACACTGTCTCATAATAAATTACCAAACAAAATTTAACCGCACTACGAAAATTAGATCGCGAGTTATAAGCATTTTAAATTTTTCGATCCTCACCATGGGGGATCTCTTGTCACCAAAAATTAAAACTGTCTCATAATAAATTACCAAAGAAAATTTGGCCGCGCTACGAACATTGATCGCGAGTTATAAACATTTTAAATTTTTCGACCCTCACAGTGGGGGGGATCTCCTGTCACCAAAAATTAACACTGTCTCATAATAAATCATCAAACAAAATTTGGCCGCGCTACGAAAATTAGATCGCGAATTATAAGCATTTTAAATTTTTCCACCCTCAACGTGGGGGGGGGTCACCTGTCACCAAAAGTAACACTGTCTCATAATAAATTACCAAACAAAATTTGGCCGCGCTACGAAAATTAGATCGCGAGTTATAAGCATTTTAAATTTTTTGACCCTCACCATGGGGGGGGGGGGGTCTCCTGTCACCAAAAGTTAACACTGTCACATAATAAATCACCAAAAAAAATTTGGCCGCGCTACGAAAATTAGATCGCGAGTTATAAGCATTTTAACTTTTTCGACCCTCACCGTGGGGGTCTCCTGTCACCAAAAATTAACACTGTTCCATAATAAATCAAACAAAATTTGGCCGCGCTACGAAAATTAGATCGCGAGATATAAGCACTTTAAATTTTTCGACCCTCACCATGGGGGATCTCCTGTCATCAAAAGTAACACTGTCTCATAATAATTACCAAACAAAATTTGCCCGCACTACGAAAATTAGATCGCGAGTTATAAGCATTTTAAAGTTATCGACCGTCCCAATGGGGGATCTCCTGTCACCAAAAATTAAAACTGTCTCATAATAAATTACCAAACAAAATATGGCCGCGTTACGAAAGTTAGATCGCGAGTTATAAGCATTTTAAATTTTTCGACCCTCACCGTGAAGGGGGGTCTCCTGTCAATTAAAACTGTCTCATAATAAATTACCAAACAAAATTTGGCCGCGATACGAAAATTGATCGCGAGTTATAAGCATTTTAAATTTTTAGACCCTCGCAATGGAGGGGGGGGGGCTCATGTCACCAAAAATTAACACTGTCTCATAATAAATTACCAAAAAAAAATTGGCCGCGCTACGAAAATTAGATCGCGAGTTATAAGCATTTTAAATTTTTCGACCCTCACCATGGGGGGGGGGGTCTCCTGTCACCAAAAATTAACACTGTTTCGTAATAAATCAAACAAAATTTGGCCGCGCTACGAAAATTAGATCGCGAGATATAAGCACTTTAATTTTTTCATCCCTCACCATGGAGGATCTCCTGTCATCAAAAGTAACACTGTCTCATAATAATTACCAAACAAAATTTGCCCGCACTACGAAAATTAGATCGCGAGATATAAGCATTTTAAAGTTTTCGACCGTCCCAATGGGGAATCTCCTGTCACCGAAAATAAAAACTGTCTCATAATAAATTACCAAACAAAATATGGCCGCGTTACGAAAGTTAGATCGCGAGTTATAAGCATTTTAAATTTTTCGACCCTCACCGTGGAGGGGGGGGGGGTCTCCTGTCAATTAAAACTGTCTCATAATAAATTACCAAACAAAATTTGGCCGCGCTACGAAAATTGATCGCGAGTTATAAGTGTTTTAAAATTTTCGACCCTCACCGTGGGGGGTGTCTCCTGTCACTAAGAATTAACACTGTCTCATAATAAATTACCAAACAAAATATGGCCGCGTTACGAAAGTTAGATCGCGAGTTATAAGCATTTTAAATTTTTCGACCCTCACCGTGGGGTGTCTCCTGTCACCAAAAATGAACACTGCCTCATAATAAATCACCAAACAAAATTTGGCCGCGTTACGAAAATTAGATCGCGAGTTATAAGCATTTTAAATTTTTCGACACTCACCGTGGGGGGGGGGGGGGTGGGGTCTCCTGTCACCAAAAATTAACACTGTTTCTTAATAAATCACCAAACAAAATTTGGCCGCGCTGTCTGCCGAACTGAAACAATGGTTAGCCAAGTGTTAGATGTTTTTCGTTACGAAATTGTTGTTTTTCGTTACGCTCAATTTTTCTCGGTCGTTTTTTCATCGCCTGATACACAAAACCTCTTAATATGACCAATTTTTCCCTCGCAAGGGCGTTCCAAAGAGTGATACTGTAATCTGAACCTTGTACCTTTATTTTTATTTTATTATATTTATTTATTATACAATTTAAATTATTATTGTACATTCTCACATGTTTTTTCTTCAGGAATAATATGAATATGTTTAAAAGAGTTGTTCTACAACTGATATAAGTATATCTGTATATATGTTGGATGAAATAAAATATCTCTATTTATTAAACTAGGTTAAAATTAAAAATAGTGGGAAAAAATCTTTATTTAGATTATCATATCACACAAAACTTTAGGTAATTTAAGAGTGACTGTATCGTTGCATTCATTCCCACTGCTTAAAAATATTTCTATTGATTCCTGCATAATGAGTGGTAAAAAAAAATCTGAACTGACAAATTATTCTACTATATTCTAAATAAATATACAAAGGTTTTTTTTGCATTATACAATTAAAAAAAAAGAAAATAAAAGTTAGTTTTATTTATAGAAAAAATCGAAGAGATTACTGAGAGAGTTGAATAATTTTGCCATAATTGACAAAAGTGTTAATTATTATGTTCAGTTAGTGTTGTGTTTTCAGAATTCACAGTGCTGTTATAAATTTAATCGTATCAATTGTAAACGTTGTAGAGTGCTGATTCAAGTTCATAAATAAATAACAACTCTGCCTTTTTTTTTTTAAATAATTGCATACGCGGACATTGCTTTGTTTTTTACTCATCTACAGTATCACATATACAGAATAACGACAATTAAGCGTTAAACATTATGGCTGGGATGAAAGTTCCCCCAGAGATAACGCCATGCGGTTTCTTCCTTTTAGGATTTCATAAGACATCGTGTATGAATCCCACCACGATTTAATGATTTGCCAGATTTCATAAGCAGGATTTTAATGTTTATTGCTTCATTACACCGGACATGTTATCCGAAGTGTGAGAAGAATTCTAATTTACATTAGATTTGTGCTTTACAACTAACGTTATACATACAGAAAATTTGTAAAAAATAGCTACAGTCGTTTACCTCCTATTAGATATATGATATGCTGTAAATAGTCTAAATTAAACTGATATTATAAACCATTAAATTTAGACCATTGTTTTATGGTCCTTCTATATTAAAGAAACCCAATCAAAATATTAACCTCTTCGCTACTGGCGATTATTACAGTATTTTTAATTATTACTGAATTATTTCTTCTCTCGTTTGACTTCTGAGCGAGATTTTTGTTTTATTTTCATTAGCTCGAATCTTAGAATTCGAAACATATTATTCTTATATCGAAATTTCATTTATTTTTGAGTATCATTAATAAAATGGGACAAAACTGATGTACCCATTTGGGTACTCAAGGACTGAAGAGGTTAAAAATAAATGATATTTATGATGTTATATTTATCTGTAAGGTATGATATTAAGCTTAAGCAAGAATAGTTTGTTTTCTACTTGATTATTTTTATGTACTTAAAATTCATTTCAGATATAGAATCGAAAATGAATTTACGAATGATAGCATAATAGTACATAAATAGATAGTATAAATGTTATGAACAATTTTGAAAAAGAAATGTCGTAGAAATTTTCAACAAAACTAAGATAGAAAAACAACCTTCTTGGTAAATTCTATATAACATGAAAGTACAGTCTAAAATAAAAGTCGACCTACAAAAAATAAAATTAAATAAAAGTAAATAACAGTTTAAAATAAATAAAAATAGGATCATCTTGGAGAAATATCTCATTTTCTGCAATGTAAAAATGCAAGAGCACATAAATCAGGAGTTTAAAAGAAAAATCTTTTTAGTAACATTGATCTTAATAAAATCTCCGTTTATGCTCACAAAACCGTTAGATTTGCTTCCAAAATTTGTTTTTACAAAATTATTTAAAGGCCTTGTATGTACTTCTATCACCTTTGGTATGCAGTAAATTCAGTTTAGTAAAAACCAACAATATAAAACATTTTTCAAGTTGAAATAACTGATACAATTTATTTGAAGGAAATAAAATACACTGGTATCCAAAATTTAAAGTACAACAAGTTTTTCAAAGCTCACCAGAAAAAAAAGGCAGTCAGTCTTCATAGTTTATATGAATGACAACAATAAGCTTTAAAAAACACAGGCAAATATTACAGATACTTCTTTTATTTTATAGAAAAGAATAAGTATTTGTGAAAGAGAGAAAAATATGCAATCACGAAGCTTTCATAATTTCACGTGAAAGTTTTGTTGTACTTGAACTATTGTTGTCACTTTTGTTCTTATAATCCGGTACAGTCTAGAAATGTCTAGAACAAGTCGTTTGCCCGATTCATTAACACTAGAACCGCGGAGCGGGTCAATTTGACCCAAATTGATGTTTAATTTCTCGCCGCGCGAAAAGTATTCATTGAAAAAAAAATTCCTTTTCTGACTTTTAATATTTTGAGGTAAACAACAACTTTTAGTATTTAATAGCGAATAATATAAATATTTTTTCAGTTATAACTACTTATACCTAGAACCGCGAAGCGGGTCAATTTGACCCGTAATAAGTTTTTGCGCATAAATGACAAAATAAAGATGCATTTTCCAGAAGTAATGAAAAAGTGTATCTGCCTCACTCCTCATTCCTCTAACAGGCATTATTGGAAGAGAGGATAGTAAAAATTTTCAATCAAGTTGCAGTTGAAAATTACAATAAATATTTAGAAGTAGTATTGAAGTTGCTGTCATTCGGCATTTATTGAAAGTATTGATTAGATTTCCAAGATCTTAGTTTTACAGTGAAAGAAGCTTTGAGTATTAGCAACTATTATCTGAAAATGATTGAGAATGGATAGGCTGAGGAAAATTATCCGCCTCTAAATGAATAAAATTAAATTCTAATGATGGTAATTGAAAGTGATAACGACTCTGCCTTAACACTGTTGAACTTTTTCTCTAGAATATAGATGAAAATTTATCAGTATATAACGAAATTTTGTGATATTTAAAAGAAAAAAAAAAGAAAAAAAAAAAAAACTTTACAAGCATAAAAATCTGACAAATAAATAAGCAATAACTTGCGCATTCACACCTGGAAATAAAGAAGATGACAAGAAAACTGCAAGATTAACTATTTAAAAGGGCCTAACATAAATGTAAATGAGCATTTATTTCTTCCGAAATCTGTGAGTAGGTTTACACACTATATGTCTCCAAAACCAGATAAATTCAGTATCGAATCACTTTCTAGTTGCTAACAGACGTTGATAAAGAAACTGGCCTTTTAGAAATTGTGAAATGCCCAAGACGAGAACTACTCTCAGTAAAAATGTCAAAATCGGAATGGCATGCGGCTGTTCTTCTAACATATTTAGGCTGCAGCGTGACTGCTTACCAAGGAGAAAAGGGTAAAATGTTTTGTTGCTTAGCAATTTACATCCATCTGTTGAAATTTTCGACGATTCTATAAAATACTAAATACATTTGTTTACGGCAATGCAACTAAATTCAGTGTAGCTGTCTGATTTTTTGGATTTCAGGAAGACTGGATATGTCAATTTTGCTACTTATAGAAGGCCGGTGAATGCAATTTATAATATATTGTATTTTGCTACGATCAATGCTTTTGGGTTTTATGCAACAGGAAATATAGTTAGTATGCGTATATTTGTAAACGTCTATTATCTATTAGTATATGTTAATTTATTCAAGACTTAGTTGAAGACGTACAAGAATAATTTATTATTTCTCAGCCAAAATAAATAAATAAATAAAATAAATGTTATTTGGTCATGAACAAACACTAAAAACGATGAAAAACACAAACTAAGCTTAAAAGTGTTTGTTATCACAATTAAAAATAATAATAATACTAAAGATAATTGTTCAAAATATAATGCACCTACACGTTTCTGGTAAATGTACAAAATCTTTAATTATGTTTTTTAAGCAATGCATACAATAAATTGGTTTAGATAAATCAGTAAAACTAGTACGTAACTTGTGATTTTTATATTTTTAAAAATTATGTTTTTATATTTTTAAATTTATTTTAATGGGATAATCTACTTTTTATAAATGTTTATTATGTCCAAGTTTATTTATCTTTAAATATATATTCAATATTTTTTCAATATATTTTCATTATACTTAATGAAATATAATTTTGAATGATAACATTTACTGAAATTTGGGTAATTTCTGCTCATTTTATCTGTATAATATAATGTAAATACTCAGAAATATTAATTATTTTAAGAAAACATAATCTTTTAAATAATCAAATTAAGTATTGGGACATCTTTATGTATCCTTATCCGTCTCGGGTCAAATTGACCCGCTCCGCGGTTCTAGGTATGCAGAAAGTCCCGCGGTTCTAGTGTTAAGGTGAAGGGTGGTGGGATGAAAGGAAATGGGGTTGTCAGAGACCGATATTGCTAAACGGCTCATTCTGTCTCGGACTGTAGCCCAACGACTCTGTAATGATTCTGTGCCCAAAAGGCATATTCCAGACCGCCCGCGTGTTACAATAGCGCAGAAGACCGATTTCTAGTTCTTTCGACCTAAAGAAGAAGACGCACCACTGTACCGCAACTCATTACAGATCACTTTGTAGCATCAGGGAGAGGAATATCCGCTAGTATGGTGCGAAGATGTCTCCACATTGCAGGTCTCTACGCATGGCAACCAGATGTGTGTGTCCCCTTCAACAGACGATTGGGAAGGGCCCACTTATGTTGGGAACGAGAACATGTTTCCTTGACCAGGCAATAGTAGTTTTCTGTACTCTTCGCAGACGAGTCCAGATTCACAGTGGAGAGCTGTACAGAACGTCTACTGATCTGAAGCGCTCAATATCATCAATCGAATACTGCCGAAACACACAGGTACAGAAACGGTGGAATTGTGGTTTGTGCAAGGATCACTCTCGGAGGACACACTGACCTGCATGTGTTTCATGGAGGAACTCTGACCGGTACGAGATATCGGGATGAGATCTTTGATTCATATGTGCGCCCATATGCCGGCGCTATTGGCAATGGTTTTATTGACAATGAGAGACCACACCGAGCTGTGGTTGTTGAGGATTATCTTGAGGATCACGGTTTGGAGAGAAGGGAATGACCAGCTCAAGCTCCAGACTTGGATCCGACAGAACATCTATGGAACTATCTTGGAAGGCAGGTTGCGACTTTAAGTCCTCCCACAAGGTCATTAAATGAGCTGTAAAAAGGCTTACTCCATGTTTGTTCAGCGCAACAGATTTCAGTGTCCGCCAATGTTATAGAGAGAATGGAAAGTCGATACCATCAATGCATTCAAGTCCGCAGTGCACATATTCCGTATTAGAACCAATTTCTTAATGTTTCTATAACACTTTACTGGATAATGCTGTGATGTATTCTTAAAGAATAGAATTTTCCACTATCTTTTGTTATAATTTGATTTATACGTTTAAGTCAAGTAAAATTCTATGCTGCATTTAATAAATAACATTTCAGAGAATATTTCTACCAAATTTGTTGTTTCTATATTCATTAATCTGTAAATAAATAAACCGGTTGTCCTTAACTTTTGGAGGTCAGAGTAAATTAATAATAATAAAAATCTAATTGAATAAATTTATTTTGGAATATTTGGAAGATTACATTTTCAAAGATTAAAGTTTTTGACTTATAAATAAATTCTATATTTAAAAATAATACTGATAATAAACATCATTTTTATGATAATCAAAACGTGGTTTACGCAATAAAACAGAGTCCTATATTACGTAAGCCTTGGATTAAAAATTAATATTTCTGTACCAGCCATATACAAATTTTAAATGAAATTTTACTTTTATAATTTTCGGTACTGCAAAATTTTAAAAACTAAACGTCACATATTTCAATTTTTACGGTATCGTATAAAATAGTATCGTGTAAAATAAGAATAAAATGTATTTTTAAATGCAATTACCTTGAAAGCTGCATATCAAATTCTTTTTAAGTTATAGGAGTATTTTTTTTTATTAGCCTTCAATGCTATTTCTTTCAGACAAGCTAAAAAATGTCGTGTCATCAGCGCTGAATTTTCTACTCCACTGATTTTGATAATTATTTTTTCAAATGAAAGCTATTTATTTGTAGCCCATTTTAGTTACTTTTTAATTTATTTCCATTTTTATATTTTATTTTTAATTTTAAATGCTTTTTACGATATTTCTTCAAAATGGTGGCAACACAGTTTAGCTTTTTTCTCGATAAAAAAAAAAAAAAAAATCCAAAATGATTGCGTATAATTATGCACTAATTGAGGTAAAACAGAATATATATATTTACTGAGAAATAATATTAATAATGTAAATAAAATAACAGAAAATAATTTATATAAAAATTAATGTCTAAAACAAAATAAGAAAATTTTCAAATGAGGAAAATGATGTCATTCAGAACCAGATAAATGGGAATTACAATATTATTACGGATGCCTTTTTCATATTACTAATAACAGTAACTTTAAAAAAAACATTTGAAGAGAAAATAACGTCACTATTCAAAACATCGCATTTTTACTCATAACGATATTAGGTACTTAACTGTTATCCCGTCAATCAATTTCGCCAAACTAATAGCCAAATTATACATATTGGCCTAATTTTTATTTTAAATAACGAAAAAACAAATAATTAGTAGAATATTAATAAAAATATTAATAAAAAGTCGAAATAAAAATCACTTAATGTCATTTTAAACACATGAATCGTATTTAATGTCATTGAATGTGACATTCAGGATCATCCATTATTGGCATTTAATCTTATAGTTTGGCGATAATTTATTGGTCGACGGCATAACCTGGTAGTACCTGACATTACATTTCAATATTTCTTTTCATTATGGACACTGAGATTGAGATTTTACTTTCAGATGACTTCACTTAGTGAAAATAATGTCACAGTAACAATGAAATTATTATTATTTTTTTAAATAAAACTATTTTTCTGTGAGTGCATATAAAATAAAATTTCTGAATTTCACCGGCACTCAGATTACAATTTTACCTGAAGAAGTGCGAATATTTGCATGCAAAATTGTAACTGGCAAACTTGACATTTAGTTTGTAAATACATTTATTATATATTGATTCAATAATATAATTACTTTTGCTTTTTTTAAAACCAAATCGATCGGGTCTTTTAAACATTTTATTCGTCGAATTCGACGGGATTCTACTCGTTTTATTGTTAAACTGCATTTCCTTTTACCCAGAGTCTATAAAAAAGCGTTTAAACGAAAGAAAAAAATCCGTTTTTGATGAATCTAGTCAATGAAGAAGCAGCACGTCAAAGTGTATCTGTTTATTATTCCGCAATTCTAATGCCTCAGAGAGAAATTGCTATTCAGTTGGGTATTTCACGCCGTTCTGTTTGCGATAATATTGATAAGCACAAGCAAAATGAAGTTAGTTCATTGCAATCTAAACGGGGTCGGCCTTCTAAAAAACCTCTATCGATTTATTTTTTATTAGCCCCCGATGCTATTTCTTTCAGACAAGCTAAAAAATGTCGTGTCGTCAGCCCTGAATTTTCTACTCGACCGATTTTGATAATTATTCTTTTAAATGAAAGCTATTTATTTGTAGTTGTGCCCATTTTAACCATTTTTTAATTTATTTCCATTTTTATATTTTATTTTTAATTTTTAATGCTCTTTACGATATTTCTTAAATATGGTGACAACTCAGTTTAGCTTTTCTCTCGATAATAAAAATTTATTTTCCATTATCACTTGCCACGAGTCAGAAGCTTTATTTCATCAGTGAACATGTCATTGCATTTAAAAGAAAAATTCAATTGTTTTCATAAAATTTAACCACATTAAAATGATTGCGTATAATTATGCACTAATTGAAGTAAAAAATATATATACTGAGAAATAATAATAATAATGTAAATAAAATAACAGAAAATAATTTATGTTAAAAATTAATGTCTAAAGAAAAATTTCAAATGAGGAAAAAGATGTCATTCAGCAACCAGATAAATGGGAATTACAATATTATTATGGATGCTTTTTTCATATTACTAATAACAGTAACTTTTAAAAAACATTTGAAGAGAAAATGACGTCACTATTTAAAACATCGCATTTTTACTCATAACGATATTACATTTCAATATTTCTTTTCATTATGGACACTGAGATTGAGATTTTACTTTCAGATGACTTCAGTTAGTGAAAATAATGTCACAGTAAAAATAAAATTAGTTTTTTTTTTTTTTTTTTTTTTTTTTTTTTTTTAATATAAAACTATTTTTTGTGAGTGCATATAAAATAAAATTTCTGGATTTTGCCGGCACTCAGATTACAATTTTAACTGAAGATGTGCGAATATTTGCATGCAAAAGTGTAACTGGCAAACTTGACATTTACTTTGTAAATATACTTATTATATATTGATTCAATAATGTAATTACTTTTGCTTTTTTTAACCAAATCGATCGTGTCTTTTAAACATTTCGTTCGTCGAATTCGAGGGGATGCCACTCGTTTTAATGTTAAAATCCATTTCCTTTTTCTCAGCGTCTATAAAAAAGCTTTTAAACTAAAGAAAAAATCCATTTTTGATGAATCTAGTCAAAGAACAAGTAGCACGTCAAATTCTATCTCTTTATTATTCCGCAATTCCAATGACTCAGAGAGAAATTGATAATCAATTAGGTATTTCACGCCGTTCTGTTTGCTGTAATGATAAACACAAGAAAAATGAAATTAGTTCATTGCATTCTAAACGGGGTCGCCTTTCTAAAAGACCCTATCGATTTTTTTTTCCAATCGGAGGCGAAACTGAATTCTGCAAAGGCAGAATCTACATTCAACTTGTGTATTTTTTTTTCTAATCGGTTTCGAAACTGAATTTTGCAATGGCAGAATATATATTCAAATTGTTTTTTTAATACTTTTTTTGTTATCGTGGCAACAGAAGTATTTCATTTCTGGACATTAAACATGAACCAATCAGAAAATGAATAAGTTGCTGATTTCAACCAATAAAAAGATTCAGATATACTTCAGATTTCAAATTCTCTACCGAGGAAAACAACTATTTTCCAAATAGGTAATAAAATATTGTGATATAAAATATTTTACATTATATAAATAAAAATATGCCATTAACTTAAATTATTGTCTTCATTGCTGCTGCGCGGTTAGTTTATCGTTGTTATTAGAGTCACGAAAAAATAGTTCATTCTTTACGAAAGGTTATAAATAAAGCATTATAACTCAATTTTTCCAGATATAAGAAATGTCACAATAACAAAGGTTATTTGGCAGCTTTTCTTTCTTTTCTTATTCAAAAGGAATAGTTGATGTGTACCATTGATGTAGTTTTTTTTATGCAATATAAACAATTTCTAATGTATAATGGTAAAATTGGGGTAAAAATTTTATCTATAAAATAAAGCGATTACTTTTTTGCAAAATTCCGATTTCTCATAAATATAAACTCGAACTTTATATTAAAACATAATTATACAGAACTGTAGAATACTATAGTGACATATTATGCTGTTTTAAAATAATTTTCAGTCATCATTAAACGTTTTGGATTTTATGCATCGATATATAGCAGGTAATAATAGGGTTTACAAGTTTTAGTTATATTAATCGCTAGTTTCTTCATACAAATGAAATTTTTATTTTTATACAAAATGTTCTTGTATTAAAATTTTCTTTCATCTTATTGAAAAATCCCCACGGATTTTCTCAAAAAGAACTATTGTTTGACGGTTTATTGTATTATTTTATAGGGTTTTCTTTTATGGAAATTGTGTTAACTGTAAACATACAAATATGTGTGGAATAATTAATATACTAGTTTATAGCATACTAATATTAAAACATCAATATTCCATAATAAAATATCATTACTTTTTTAAGAGCCTACGTTTTCACATAAAATAAAATAAAATAAACCCTACTAAATGGTGATTAATTTGATCAGTACAAGAATTCATACAAATAGGACAGTGGCAAAATCCCCTGTTATTGTCTGATACTTAGGTGGAACAGGAAAAGTCTTCTTCGATATTGTTCCACGACACATTAGTTTATAGATAGTTGTTTTTTCTGCGTTGGATTTCAGCTGCATTTTCTTTGTTAGTTTTCTGTGTTTTTAACTGTGACATTTTCACTATTAAGCTTTAGATAACTTTCACTAGCTTGGATGCTCAAAACTTTTTTTTAAAAACGTTAGCTTTCGTGTGCTTTATGACGATTATGTCGTCTGAGACATAAAAATTAAGGGCTTAATAGTGCGTTTTTCTTTTGTCTGTTTAGATTCGGAAGAAACTGATAGTCGCATATCTCCATTTTAGGAAGAATCATACATTTTAATTTGTTTTTACTTTATTTTTATGTATACAGGGTGTTTCAGTTAAACGTTTCAGAACTTCTAAGGTGAGAGTGCATGCTAACGACTCGAAATCATATAGAATTGCGGGATCAGAAGTGCTTTCCCGATGCGCTAGATGGCATTGTGCAAAAGTTCCAAACTTTCATGCAGGGAAACATCATTTCCCATAAGGGCGCCAAGTTAGTAGGATGGCTGATTATACGAATGCAGAGTTAGCCGATATGCATTTAGCGTACGGGGCTGCAGATTGTAGTGGGCCAGCAGCACAGCGCTTGTACGCAGAACGATATCCGACAAGGCGTATTTTCAGTTATATTTTCATTTCAAGACTGCACCAGAGGTTAGCTCGAGACAGGTTTATTTAAAAGAGCTGCCAGTGACCAGGCAAGAATAGCACGGACTCCGGCCATCTTAGAGAATGGGATGCAGCAGGTGCAGAAGACTACCAGTATGAGTCTAGCGCACGCCATCGGGGTTTCCCATTCCAGCGTCTGGAGGATTCTCCGACTATTGTAGTCGGTGGCAGAAAAGGTGGCAGAGCACTTACTTTGACCCATGTACCTTTTGCTTTTTTACATGTATTAACAAACGATTTTTCACTTACTGTGTCTTTTCTTCATCGTGCTTCGGTGTACATCACCGCTTCAGGAAAGCATTTCCGACCCCACATTGCTATATGATTTCTAGTCGTCAGGATGCGCCCTACGTCTCTTAGGAGTTCTGAAACGTTTAACTGAAACACCCTGTATATATATGCATATATGTGCTATTTATTAAAATATTAAAATTTGTAGATATCTACTGTCTACATATTTTCATTATTACCACTGGAAGACACACAGACAAACAACTTTGTTAATTTCGTATAGTTTATATTTTAAGCGATGTTTATGCCCAGCAAGATGACTCCCTTTAATTGAAAGTGTCAACCAACTCTTTTAAAATCAAGCAGGCTAAGACCATTATCAAAGAGCTGAGTAGGATTCAATGAAGCATTTAATTCTGTTTCAAATGCTTTCATGAACTAGTCGTTGGGGGCCACCGTAATCTTACCCATCATGTTTATACTACAAATAAAATATCGAAATAAAAATAGCTTAATGACGTAACGTCATGTGTTAAATCCAAGTGAATGTGGCATTTACGATAAGCCATTATTGGCTTTTAATCATAAACTTTGGCGATAGATAGTTTTTTAATAGTCGAAATCAAATAATACCGAAATGCGTAAAAGAAGCAACCTTATAACTCCAAAAAATTCAATTATATTAACCAACAATTTACTGCATTAGATTAAGCGTCTCATTTAACATTGAAATATATCTTTGAATTGAAATTTGAATGAATTACAGGGTCATGAAAAATCGAAGAGTGTGAAAAATAGGATTACATATATCTCGATTGCTAATTATCCGATTGACTTCAGTTTTTATGCAAAATTTGTGCTATTTTATTGCCTTTAACGTCCATTCCTTGAAATAAAAAAAAAAATCGAAAATTTTTATTTACCTTTCATCAGAACGAATTTTTCGAGAGTCCGAAAAAATAGCTCCGAATAATCGAGGTTACTTATCTATAATAGGCTTTGTGCCATTTTTACATACTAAGTACTTACAAAATTTCAAGTCTCTTTCTCAATTTGTTCGAGAGAGATAGAGCGTTTACAGACAGACAGACAGATGGAAGGACGGCAATTTTTTTTCTAAATATATGTTTTTCGGAATCTCCAGGGTCTAAAACGTGTAAATCCGTAAAAAAAAAATCGATTTTCAAAAGGATAGCAAGACTTACCCTATAGTATTATATGATGGGTGAGTAATATAGGCCAATAGAATTTAATTCCCTTGAACTGAAGCTACTGTCGCTTCACCTTTTTCCCATTAGAGATGTACATCATGTTATTCTTTGCTTTTAGAAACTAAAATTCAGTCATGCCCGCAGCATATTTTGTAAGTACTTTGTCACAAATTGTTTCTTCTATTTTCCTTATAGATGAATCATTAATCATCGGGATCTAAAAGTAAAACCACTAATTCTTTTTCTATGTTGACACCAGAGCAGAAACAATCAAGGGTTTCCTGCAAACTTTAAAACATACGTCAAATTTTAATATACTGGCAATAAAGTTTAAAAATATATATATGCAAGTATATGAAAACGAGCGAAATCTTGTTTGCTTAGGTGAATTTTAAAAGAATAATTCCCGTCATAAATTATTGCTTGTACTCTAGTTATGAGAGTAACTCCTAAACACAAACACTGTCACATGATCTGTACCTGTCAGACAGACTGTTTAGCGCATGCGTCAATTGTAAAACAGCCAAATTTGGAATTAACAGAGAAAGACACAAGGATCTCCATAATTATACTTCTTTTAAATAACAGAGGCGACTGACCATGAGAAGTCCTCACACTAAACCTTATCTTCGACAGTTGATGCTAAAATCACATGCAGTTTTACCCCGTGTTTCGCGGAAACACGTTTTCAAGAACGTCAAGCAAATTCAGTCGCCTTTGTGAACACGGTCGCTGCCTCTCACAGGATAGCGCGTGATATGGCGCCAACGGTAAGGGGTCAGCGCGTGATGTGGGTGTGGGGTGATGTTCAATAGCCAGTCACATGCTGGCGCGGTAAAATATTTCACTGATTCTTTTCTATAAAGAGTAAATCGGCTTCTGGAAAAATCCCACTTCTACAGTGCGGCATTAACTATCATCAAATCTTCATGTGAGCGGCAGCTAACGTGTTAATTGAAAGGTGTATAAATAAAGGGGGTTAAATAATGGTGGATAGCATACTCTAATTTTCAGAACAGTAAAAAAAAGGAAAATTTATGTCGTAATTCATAATGTATTGATAATTGTTTTACGCAAAATTGTTTCTTTTTTCAGATAAACTATTAAAAAATATACATTATAAAAATCCGCAAAAAATTGTCATCTGAAAAAAATAATTAAAACAGACGAACATTAATTTAATCATGTGATTGTGGCAAGTATCTCATTTAATAACTTAAAAATCATAGGTTGGCTTTATTTTGAATGAATATATATATATATATAGAGAGAGAGAGAGACAGAGAATGCACTTATCTGACTTGTATTCGTTTTAGGACGACGAGGAAATATCGCTTAAAATATAAACTATACGAATAAAACAAAGTTGTTTGTGTATGTGTCTGACTTTGATAATAATGAAAATATGTAAACCGTGGATATCTATAAATTTTAATATTTTAATAAATTGCACAAATACATATTTATAAAAAAGAAAGCAAAAACAAATTCAAATGTATGATGCTTTCCGAAAAAATCAATTTCGTCCGAATCTAAACAGACCAAAAAAAAAAAAAAAAAAAAGAGAAAAAAAATACATTATCAAACGCTTAATTTTCATGTTTCAAACGACATCGACATCATAAAACATGCAAGTGCTAGCAATTTTTTTTTTAAGTTTTGAAAAAAGTTAAACTCGGCAGTTAAGTTTACATAATACTTAATTACAGAGATAAAATTAAACGAAAAATACTCTTTTAAGTTCGATATTTCATTTCGCGATGCCTTTGAAAATTGTTTTTAAAAATATGAATATGACACATTAAAAAAAATCGCAGCTGGAAGATACTTTTCAACTCTCGTAAACACTTCTTTATGCTAATTGTATCTGAAAGTTGGTAATTTTTAACCATCGTTTTACGTGATATTGGTTCACAAGATTTATATAAATTATACAATTTTGAAAACTAATGGAGGATTAAACGCAATTCTAAAAAAATAACTTTGAAAAATGTTTGCTAAGAACACGAATATGTGGTATCTTTTACTCATTCATTGCTTTTTTTACTCTATATTTTAATTTTAATATTATATTATGCAGGGGGAACTGCGGCACATTGATACAACCCCTGTACTGCACATTTGGTCATTACAGGAAGTTTCACAACATCTCCAAAAGGTGACACTAGTGCACTCAAATATATACAGAAAGTCTTGGAATGATTCAGCAATTTGGTGAAATGGGACGGGTGATTAATTGTTTTTGTAGGTCAAAAGTAAATTTGAGCTGTACAATTGAAATGGTATTATACAATTGTTCCAACATTTTCAATCGAAAAGTATACTCTCCCTGGCAAGTAAAGCTACTCTTAAACAGTTCCTCATTCTTTATTGTTAGAAAAATTATGAAGTGTTGGATTTGAGACTCATTATATTCGAAATGGCTGTATGGGGCACATTGATACAACTTAAATCCTTTTCTAGTTCATTTTTTCATTACCTTTTATTAGTTTTTTTCTACCATACACTCCTTAATCCAACCATTTTTCGCCAAAAATTTCTAATATTAGTTTTTATTGAAGTGAAATAGCTCTAATTTCTTTATATTAGAACATTTTATAGTATTTTTGGAACCAGAAGACGAACAGAACTACCCAACATCTAGTGCTAGTAGAATTAACAAAAGAAAAGGACGGCAGCCTAGAAAATCTCAAATATATATCGATTCTCCAGAGGAAAAAGTATTTTCGACATGAGAAATGTTAAGTAAGAGAAACAAGCTGCAGAACATCTCAAGATAATTATATTATAACCAGAATTTTTAATATAATTATCCTTTATTTTCTGTTTATAATCCGATATATAAACAAAAATCTTGGTAATTTTTTCACCTTTACTAAGAAAGAAGATAAAACTGGGGTTGAAGTGCCAGAAATGAGAAAGTTACCACAGCTAGGAATCAGACAAGGAACAGCCAGAACATCAGGTGATTATACATTTCATTTTGTTTGTTTTAATATTGCTTATAAATAAATTGTGGGCAATTTGAATTTGTATAAATAAATATGAAATGGTTTGCTAACTATTTTTCTACGAAAAAATTCATTGGTGTTATTTTGTCTCCATTTTCGAAGCCATATCAAAGTGTCCCATGAGGTGTATCAATCTGACCCGGGAATGGGGCACATTGATACAAATGACTTTTTTGATTTTTTTTTTTAATTACGTGCAAAAATAGTATATAAAACAACGATCTTACATTTTTATAACACACTATACAAGTTTTGTTAACAGCACATGGAAAAATAATTTGAAATTCCTGCTTTCTGAACATAAAAAAAATTCTTAGAAAAAAGCTGTATGAATGTGCCCCAGTTCCCCCCATATCAAAAAAAAAAAAAAAAGAAAAGAAAAGAAAACCCATCCATATTAGAATCAATTTTTTTTTAATGATTTTTTTACACAAGCTTCGAAACCAATAAATTTAACATGCATAAAAGTTTATAAGAATATGTACAATCAGAAATTACACCGAATTCAAAACTACTTTATTCAGCATGCTCAAAAATTTGAAAGAATTTCGGCAGTCATAATTTATGCAGGCTTTGAAATCACTATATTTAAAGCTCTTAAACATTTTTAAATTATTGATAATCAGAACTGTTTTGTTATATTGAATGACCCGGTATCAATAAAAAAAAAACATCTACTTACTTCAAAACAAAAATGCGTTTTTTTTTTTTTTTTTTTTTTTTTTTTTTACACGGAATAGCAAATAACATCCATACATTGAAACGACACAATCACTTTTTAAAAATATAACTATTTTGATGGTCTTTCTTTCAGGTTAATTTGGGCTAGTTTCGCGGATTTTTGTAGTTTAAGTCACATAGTTGATAATCGATATGGTTATTGGACACTGTTATTTTTGTATGTTTTCTTCACTTATTCAATTAATGTGATAGTTCTAATAATATAAGTCACCTTTTTTAGATCTAAAATATTGCAAAAAGTCGTAGGCAATGACTTACACAATAAGTAATCATGGAACTAGTCTTTTGTTGAATTTTTCTCTCGAAAGTAAAAATTATTGCAAAATCGGCTTTAAAAATATCATAAAATATAATTTAAGATTTGTAAGAGTCAAGGAGCTTTGCGGTCAATCTCTACTGCCTTGAACTGACTCTGTTATGAACATGCTCGGCTAAGGACCAACTCCATTGCCAAGGACTGACCCCATGGCTTTGCGTGAACTGTCACGGACAGAATATTGAGTTAAATTCAAGTTTCTTTGGATTTCGGAAAAGGTGGCAACGTCAGAACGGATGAATGATTTTCTGGAACTTTCGATGTGTTTTTAAAATAAAAAACAGTAAACTGTAGTATGAAATATAGATATGTAATAGTGATTTTTTTGTTAAGATAGTGAATATACTCGTTTTTCTTTGTGGTTTTGAATCGCGATAAATAAAGATGGAAAATTATATTGTATTCTTCAGTTCAAGACTTAATATGTATTCATCTTCTACAGATTATTGTGTTTTTAAATGAATTAATCTACAGACCTGTGCAGCGGGAAGTTTACTGGCGTAGTCTGGAAAAATATGCAAAGTGGGAGCTTTTTTATTAATGTGACTTCCCATTATAGGAATTTATAATGTATCTATGATAAATTTATTAAGGTTTTTGCGATTTTATTTCATATTTTGACATTAAGAAAAGGAATTTGTTTTGAGTATATCTAAGTAGTACGACAGTGCTAAGGTGTAGTAGTGTTGTAGCAGTATAGGAGTGGTGTTTTGTAGTGCCGGCAGGATGGAGGATATTTTGAATTGAGTATTGGTTGTGTATATATGTTAATTGAAGGATTTATAAATTATGATGAGTGTTCATTGATGTGGTGTGTATAATTTTGTTTTAATATGAATTTGGATTGATTTATGAAGTAGTATTTGTTGAAGTGTTGTATTGTGACGTGATACATGTGAAAGTGTTGAATTTTGAAATTGCTATGGTGCTCTCAATGGTATTGAATTTATGTGCGTGATATGTTTACAAAGTGTGACTTATTTCTGGTGTTTATTAGAGTGGTTGATAAGTGATTCCGAGTTACGGTTAAATTAAGTTTTCGCCAATTCGTTGGACAGTTTACTACCCTCTTGATAAACTATTTAAAAAGTAACAATGTCATTTTTGGGTAAGGCTCGTAAAGAAGATTTACGGTGTTTGTCTGAAGAATTGGGAGAGCACCCTGAACCGAATGCAATAATAGCTGATTTAAAGCAAATAACTATGGCGAGTAAAAACTATGAAGTAGAGTTTGTGAAGGGATTGATGGAAACTATTATAGAGATGAGAAAAGAGATGGAAAAAATTGCGTTGGAAAGAGAAAAGAGGGAGTTTGAGTTGGAGAAGTTGAGGATAGGGAAAGATAGCGAAAAAGCAGGAATTGATGGATTGGAAATGAAAACCTATAATTATGGAATTGAATTTGCTAAACTTATGCCGAAATTTAATGTCAAGGAGGACGACTTTGTTTTGTATTTATCTATTTTTGAACGCCAAGCAAAGAGGGTGTGTGTAGATCCAAAACATTGGGTATCGAAATTGTTGATTTTGCTGCCGTCCGATATTATACAGGTTCTCGCACGTGAGGCAGAGGAAAATTTGAAGATTATGAATATATTAAAGGGATTCTACTGAGACAATTTAAGTTATGTCCTGAGAGATTCCGTAGAAAGTTTATGGAACATCAAAGAAAACCTGAACGCACATGGCGAGAATTTGTATTTGAATTAAATGGTTATTTTCAAGAATGGATTGATGGACTTAAAATTGTTGATTTCAATTCTTTAAAAGATTTGATTGTAACTGATCAATTAAAAAGAAGAGTGCCTGATGAGATTCGAGATCATTTTGTGGATGAATGGCCTAAAATAGTATATCCTACTGATTTGGATGAGAAACTTGACTTATATGAAAGTGTGCGACAAGATTTTAGGAAGTTAGTTAGGAAAGATAGATTTTCAGAGGAGAAGAATAATCTTTCATTTTATTCTAAGCACACTGATAATAGAAATCCAGGTTTCGCATTGGACCGCAGATATGAGTCAGGAGTTGGTACTTATAAAGCAAGGACACGGATACCTAATAAAATTACTTGTTATTCGTGTGGACAAGAGGGTCACAAGGCTTCATTTTACCCAAATCAACGTGGTACTCAAGGTGTACAAAGATCACAAACGAACTCTGTGCAATCGAATGAGAAAGTTGGAGAAGAGCAGTCATCGATATTAACTGCAAAAATAACAATACCTCTTTCGTCCTGCGTGAAAAGAGAGGGAAAATTTAATGAATTGGCAGTGGTTAGGATTAGATGTGGAAGTAATGTGTTGGACGGTATCTATGATTCTGGTGCACAGATCTCGGTGATACGGGCAGACTTAGTCAAGGATGTATCAGTTGAAGGAGAAGGAAAGATTGAGATAACTTCAGCATTCGGAGAGAGGGAAGTCGCTCCATTAAAAATAATACCGATGAGAATAGATGATAAAATTCATGGAAACGTAATGGTAACTTGTGCCGTTTCCAAGAAATTGGTGAATGAGATGCTTATTTGTCCAACTTCTTATGAAGCATTAAACCATAAGGTTATATTATATACGAAGGTTGAGAATGTCTCTGATCTCACTGGTGATGTTGATATGGAGGGTGGAAATGAGTTAGAAATGGACAATAGGGCGGAGCGAAAAAAAATTATTTTTGAAAATCAAAAACGGGTAGGTGCCAAAAGTTGCCTTCATACTAGTACACCAACTGCGTGAAATTTTATCGCTGAAAAAAATGGCTCGAGTCTGCGCT
Source organism: Maratus speculifer (assembly GCA_964019185.1). Taxonomy (NCBI): domain Eukaryota; kingdom Metazoa; phylum Arthropoda; class Arachnida; order Araneae; family Salticidae; genus Maratus; species Maratus speculifer. The sequence continues at coordinate 36,851,770 of OZ025297.1, forward strand.
TTTGCTCCAAAAATCAAAATTTTGGGTAAAATTTATCATTTTTTGAGATTTTTTCAAAAAAATTAAAAAATTCCTACAGAGCTGGTTATTATTTAGAAGTGTTACTTAAACCTTTACATTTATCAGCTTAACATATTTAAGCTATAAAACAATATATTTATTCCTAAAGCTGGAGCAAAACAAACAACTTTTGGTAAGAAAACAGCGTTACCACTCTATTGGGTCATACAATGAATTGTTGTTTTTAATACAACTCTTGTTTTCAAAACTACCTTGGACGTACGTCGTGGAGGTGGCCATATTTCATATACCACCCGGCCCAACTATTCGATCATCTTAGGACAGTGTTTTATTTCTATATTGATTTGTGATTTTCTTCATCAAAATTTGGCATGTTTTCGATGCTTCCACCTAGTTTATCTGTTCTTTGAATCCACATGCTGCTTAAATTTAATTTAATTTTTATTTTTACAGTTTATACAAAAAATGTCAAGCAGAGAAATGCACGAGAACATTATTAAAGGGATCTATTCGGCGATCTATTATCTATCAAACTTATATCCAGTTGATGAAAGTGATTGGAAGTTCTGTTACCACAACATTTTTTCAGTCAATTATATTTTTTTATGTAATGATCTGCTTCAAAGATGATTTGAGATATTTCAACTATAAGTATACCATCATTTATTCTACTTTTGCATTTTGTATATGCTGAGAAGCGAGCTGTTTAATGTGATGGTGATCGTCAGAGAGAATTGCAAAGAAAATTTGTTCTCCATGTGAAAAGCAACCTTTGTTGTAAATAACTTTTTTTTGCATTAGTTTTATGCCGTTTTCTAAATGTTTTCGTATCCAGATAATTTCCTAGTAACTTTTAGATCCTCTTTTTATGAATGGACAACATGTGATGGTGAACTGTCCTGGGCATAAAGTTATAATGCTTTATCAGGGAATGCACTGGTTCTAATTGACTATAAGTACTCATTTAAAATTAGGAGAATTCTATTTGTCGTTGTGAACCATTTTGCACGGGGCAAGCTCAGAATTGTGTGTAATAATGAATCATACGCTATTTCAACTCCAGTGAATTTCCTCTGCGTCAATTATTAGAGAAGTCATATAAAACGTTCTAATCTACATGTATTCACTGAATCAATAAGGAAAATCTTTGTCAACGTAATATTCACATCCTATTGCAAATTTTTATAAAATAGAGAATAATTTTTAAAAAATTATTTTCTCAAATTGAGAAAAAGATACTCAGCACAGACTAAAAATTTCTGTCGGAGATTGCAAAGCTAATTCATAAGGAAAGCTATTTCTCAGAAAGAATAGGGAATAGGAATTTAGAAAACATCTCACACAAAAGATAGCTCATAAAGCGAATAAAATTTTTCCCTTTATATAAGCACAGATTGGCAGATTAGAATCTATAGGTTCACTAAAAAAGAATATAATCCAAGTTTATACCGCGGGATGTTTTATATAAAATGTAATACACACCTAAAGAATAGATCTAAAATCTTATTAGAAATTACTCGACTACGAAACAACACACGAAAGGACATCAAACAAATACTAAAACTTCTTTAGAAATGTTATTGCTTTACACGCAAATTTTGTTTGCAATCCTCTGTAACGATCGTCATAATATTAAACAGCTAGCTTCTCAAAATATATTCAATGTAATAGGTTCAATAAATGATGACATACTAGAAATTGAATTCATACAATCAATTTTTAGGCAAATCATTACATATAAAATGTAATTGATTGAAAGAATGCTGTGGTAACAGAACTTCTAATCTTAATGTATTAATTGCATGAAGTTATAATGAAGATTGTAGCCTCCATGAACTTGTAAAAATTCCGTTCATTTGTTGGCAACAAAAAGGCAGACGATATTGTTGTTATTAAAAGAATAAAAATGTTGTTTGTTGTTGATATGCTGAAGGCGTTCTATTCATTATTATTTTACCAGTAAGTTAATATAGTAAAATTATTTTAATTAGTTTTTTTTATATTAAGTAAAATATAATGATTTTAATTAATTAATTATTTGATACGCGTAAATAGAAATAAGCGCAATACCGGGCTCTCTTACAAAATCTGTTGACCCTGCTTTGGACATAACGCATTGAAAAATGACACAAGAATCAACGAAAGCGTTTACAAATTCGATTCTTGAATCAAACAAGGTTCCTGAAGCAAACAAGGTAAGCGTCAAATTTCCTCCATTCTGGGAAGATAATCCTGAAATATGGTTTTACCAAATTGATACTGAGTTTTCCCTTGTAAATATTATAAATGAAGAAACAAAATTCAATCATCTAGTGGCTCATTTAGATCCTAAATACATTGAAAATAAATGGGATATTATCCAAAGTAATCGGGATGACAAATATACCGCCGCTAAAGAAAGATTTTTAAATACATTTAAAGAGAGTGAGGAAAAATCACTAAAGAAATTGCTTACGGGAATTTCATTGGGTGATATGAAGCCAAGCCAACTACTGCTTAAAATGAAATCGCTCAGTGGAAATAACATACCAGAAAAGGTTTTGAAAACTTTATTTCTTGATAAATTACCAGATTCAATAAAAAATATTCTAATTGTTAGCAGTGAAAATTTAGATAATTTATCACTAATGGCAGATAAAATTTTTGAAATGAGCTCTTCAACAGAAATTTATTCTGCGAGTTCAGATTCTTCTGCTATGAGTAAAATACTCGAGAAAATTTCTATGTTGGAAAGCCAGATTTTGGCATTAAAAATTGAGAGGCAATCCAGAAGTAAAATTCGGAAATCTGGTACTAAACGAAATACAAGTAGAAGTCAATCGAGAAAACGATTTAATCCAAATGGGAAATATTGTTACTACCATTTTAAATTTGGTAATCAGTGTTATCCTAATAAATGTAAAAGTCCGTGCAGCTGGAAAAAATCGGAAAACTCCGATCAGCAGTAGTTTTAGCGGCAAATTCTGCTGCTGAAGAATTTAAAGATTGCCGTAATTACCGTTTATTTGTTAAAGACAAAACAGCCGGTTTACGCTTTCTTGTTGATAGTGGAGCTGATTTATCAATTATTCCTGCTTCATCCAAACATAAAATATGTAACTCTTTCAAATTGTATGCAGCAAATGGTTCAATAATTCCTAAATTTGGTTTCAAAATTTAAACACTAGATTTGGGCTTACGTAGACAATATCAATTTCCTTTTGTAATAACAAAAGTAGACAAAGCAATTTTAGGTGCAGATTTCCTTAATAAATTTAAATTGCTTATTGACATACATAATAAAAAATTAATAGATGGTGTTACTAACCTTTTTGTTAAAAGCGATGTTATGTGTGTATCAAGTGCTGATAGCATAAGTACAACTGACAAAAATTCTCAATAGGCACATTTTTTATTACAATATCCTAATTTAACGAAGCCAAATCTTTTAATATGCAATTCCAAACACAATGTAATGCATTATATTGATACTAAAGGTTTGCCTGTCTATTCAAAACCTCGCCCATTAGACTCAAAAAAATTAAATTTAGCAAAACAAGAATTCAAGTTTATGTTGGATAATGATATAATTAGACCATCCAAATCCTCATGGGCTAGTCCACTTCATTTAGTTAACAAAAAAGATGGAAGTTTAAGACCGTGCGGGGATTACAGACGCCTTAATGCTCGAACCATTCCCGACCTTTACACTATTCCCAGAATAGAAGATTTTCAGCATATATTAAAACGAAAGAAAATATTTTCAAAAATTGACTTATTTAAGGCCTATTTTCAGATACCAATTGCAGAAGAGGATAAGCAAAAAACAGCGATAATAACGCCGTTTGGATTATTTGAATATAATATCATGAATTTTGGATTACGGAATGCTCCATCTACGTTTCAGCGTTTCATTAACGAAGTATTTTTCGGATTGGACTTCGTTTTCCCATATTTAGATGATATTTTAATAGCTTCTTCAACGGAAGATGAACACACAGAACATCTAAAATTAGTTTTTTCAAGATTGGATCAATATGGCCTTCGTTTAAATATTGCAAAATCAGTTTTTGATGTAAACCAGCTACAATTTTTAGAATACATGATTACTCCTGAGGCTACATTACTCCTGAAGGTTCAAAACCCCTTCCAGAAAAAGTAGAATAATTAAAAATTATAAGTTACCGGAAACAATCCACGAATTACGAACTTTCCTTGGTCTGGTGAATTTTTATAGAAGATACATAAAAAATGCTGCTGAAAATCAAGCACCACTTCATGAGTATTTAAAAGGGGCGAAAAAGAAAGACAAAAGAAAAATTCCATGGACAGATGAACCAAAAGAAAAATTTGAAAAATGTAAAGAAGGCCTAGCCAATGCTGCTTTATTGACCTATCCTAATCCTGATCTTCCATTATCTCTCTTTTGTCATGCTTCGGATTTTGCCATAGGTGCAGTTTTACAACAATTTGAAGCAGGCTGCTGGAAACCATTAGCCTTTTTTTTCAAAAAAATTAAGTAATGCTCAGAAAAGTTATAGTATCTATGATCGAGAATTACTGGGAACATATCTTTCTGTAAGGCAATTTAAACATATGTTAGAAGGAAGACAATTAAATAATTTATACAGACCATAAACCCTTAACATTCGCCTTTCAGCAAAAAAATGAAAAAGCTTCGTCTAGACAGTTGCATCATTTACAATATATATCACAATTTTCAACAGATATTCGACATATTAGTGGAGTAGAAAATGCAGTTGCAGACACATTATCCAGAATACAATCGATTTCTACAATAGATTATGACAAAATTTCTGATGGGCAGATTAATAATGAAGAACTTACAAAATTACGTATAAATCCATCTTTAAATTTGAAACAATATCCTTTGGATTCAGGTAAACTTCTTTGGTGTGATATTTCAACTTCCAAAATCCGACCATTTATTCCTGAAGCTTTTAGAGAAAAAATTTTTAAGAAAATCCACAATTTAGCTCATCCTGGAGTGAAAAATACAGTAAAACAAGTAGCTTCAAGGTTTATTTGGACAAACATTAGGAAAGATGTTAATCAGTGGGCAAAATCCTGCATTGATTGTCAGAAAAACAAAATTGGCAGACATACGCATTCTCCATTTGCCACTTTTGATGAAATAGATGAACGATTTAGTGTCGTTCATATTGACATCATAGGTCCACTAACACTGTCTGAAGGAAAATTATACTGTCTAACCTGTATTGACCGCTTCACATGTTGGATAGAAGTAGTTCCTCTAGAAAATGTGACGGCTCCAACAGTTGCTCGAGCATTTTATGATCAATGGATTTCTCGCTTTGGTATTCCACATCGTGTAATCACGGATCAAGGAAAACAATTTAGATCAGAATTATTCCACAATTTAAGTATTATTTGTGGTTTTAAATTGAGCCCAACAACAGCCTATCATCCACAGTGTAATGGGAAGATAGAACGAATCCATCGCACTTTAAAAGCTGCAATTAGAGCGCAAAATACAATTAAGTGGACTCAATCATTACCTACAGTACTATTGGGATTGAGATCAGCTTTACGTGGTGATACAAATTTTACCATTGCACAAATGGTCTACGGAAAACCTCTCAGGCTACCAGGAGAATGTTTTGAACAACCGAAAACTATTATCGACACAGAAACCTTTGCTAAAGAATTGCAGAAACAAATGGAAGAATTAAAACCTTTTAAAACTCGCCGACAGCCTTCTCAAAAATTTTTTGTTCATAAGGACTTGCACAATTCTAGCCATGTATTCATACGCATTGATCGGGTTAAAAAACCACTCGAACCTGCTTATGATGGACCCTTTCCAGTTGTCAAAAGACATGAAAAGTATTACACAGTAAAAATCAAGGAAAGAAATATCAACATATCCATAGATAGATTGAAACCTGCTTATTTATTAACAAATGATGAGAACACTCCTTATCACGAGTTACCGGATAACCAACCACCTCTGCCTGTGCCATCAATAATCAAAAATGAACATTCAGATTTGCCTGATAAAAATGTTCCTGAGAAAACTACACGCTCTGGTAGACAAGTAAGGTTTCTGAAACGTTACACAGACTAATTATGTGCTGTTTTATATTTTATTTAATATATTATATTTCTATATTGTATTTCTATATTATATTTCTATATCATATTTCTGTATATATTATATTTGTATCATAACTATGTTAATGGGGAGGGAGTAATGTAGCCTCCATGAACTTGTAAAAATTCCGTTCATTTGTTGGCAACAAAAAGGCAGACGATATTATTGTTATTAAAAGAATAAAAATGTTGTTTGTTGTTGATATGCTGAATCTATTTATTATTATTTTACAAGTAATTTAATACAGTAAAATTATTTTAATTCGTTTTTTTATATTAAGTAAAATATAATGATTTTAATCAATTAATTATTTGATACGCGTAAATAGAAATAAGCGCAATACCGGGCTCTCTTACAAGATAATAGACTGCTGAATAGGTTCAGTTAACAACATAGCCAATACATTACTCAGCTTCTCTTCTGTTATACATGATATAAAAATATACGTGCAGCAGGTCACACCAGCATCATCCAAAGTCAGTGAATACAAAGAAGATGTAAACTACTTTGATATATAGAAATACTTATACCCGTCTTCGGGGAAAAAATAACAAATAAATACATAAATAAAACACTGGGCCTAGATGATTGGGTGGTTGAGACGGGTGGGATATGAAACACAACCACCTCTATGAGTTACATACAGTGTAATTTTGAAAGCAGCTAGGTAAGAAATGCATTCAAAACAACATTTCGTTGTATGCTCCAATAGAGAGGTTAACGCTGATTTTTCACCAAAAGCTGTCAGATTTGCACCAATTATACAGACTACAGATGTTATTTTATAGTTTAAATATGTTAAGCAGATAAATATAAAGGTCTAAGCAACACTTTTAAATAGTAACCAGCTCTGTAAGAATTTTTTAATTTTTTTGAAGAAATGTCAAAAAATGACAAATTTTACCCAAAATTTCGATTTTTGGAGCAAAAGCGCAGACTTGAGCCATTTTTTTCAGCGGTAAAATTTCACGCAGTTGATGTACTAGTATAAAGGCAACTTTTGGCACCTACCCGTTTTTGATTTTTAAAAAATATTTTTTTTCGCTCCACCCTAATGGACAATGAGCATGGAAAGGTTGAAAAGTTGAATTCTGATCCTGAAACTGATGAACTTGATTTGAGTGAGAAGGAAACAGAGGAATCTTTTATAAAACTAGAAAAAGCTGATACTTTAAGAAATATTAGGGAAATGGCTGAAAATAATAAAAGAGCTTATTTTATAGAGGAAGGTATTCTTATGCATTCTGAAGATGTCCGTGGTGAAAATGTGAAGCAGGTGGTGTTACCTCAGTGTAAGATACAGTAAATTTTATCTGTTGCTCACGAAATTCCTTTGGCGGGTCATTTGGGAAAAGGAAAAAAAAATGTATGATGTTTTAAATTTTGATGTATTTTGGTGTTTCTGTTGTTCATGCTTATATTTTGTGTATATATTGTGGTAATTGCATATATTTAATTTAAAAGAAATGGGAAGATTCACATTGCTCTCATCCTTGCTAATATTTTTTTCGAGTGTATGTACTTTAAAGCTTCATTGTGTCAAAAGCCACTAATGAGCTCTTTTAGGGGGGAATTGTAAGAGTCAAGGAGCTTTGCGGACAAACTCTACTGCCCTGAACTGACTCTGTTATGAACATGCTCGGCTGTGGACCAACTCAATTGCCAAGGACTGACCCCATGGCTTTGTGTGAACTGTCACGGACAGAATATTGTGCTAAATTCAAGTTTCTTCGGATTTCGGAAAAGGTGGAAACGACAGAACGGATGAATGATTTTCTGGAACTTTCGATGTGTTTTTAAAATAAAAAACAGTAAATTGTAGTATGAGATATAGATATGTAATAGTGATTTTTTTGTTAAGATAGTGAATATACTAGTTTTTCTTTGTGGATTTGTGTCGCGATAAATAAAGATGGAAAATTATATTGTATTCTTCAGTTCAAGACTTAATATGTATTCATCTTCTACAGATTATTGTGTTTTTAAATGAATTAATCAGACCTGTGCAGCGGGAATTTTACTAGATTTATCTGTCATCTCAATAAAATCCATGATAACGCCAAATAGGTCAATAAAAACAGATATAGTATAAAGCATAATTGTTTTATCAACTGTCAATAAATACCGATGTAGTATAAAGCATAATAGTTTTATCAACTGTCAATAAAAACAGATATAGTATAAAGCATAAAAGTTTTATGAAAAAAAGAAAAATAAATTAATTTCAAATGAGCATAAAAAGAACAAATAATATAAGATTTGGATTTTTACTGTTCCATTAAAATGTGAAATTAAATGTGAAACCCATTAAAATGATTAAATAATTCTAAAAATAGTGAAAAAAAATACTATAGCTATGCATATCAATAGTTTTGTCAATGAGTGATTTTTTTAAACGATTAAGATTAAATATTTTTTTTATTAAATATTCTCAATGAATCTTCAAGAGCAAAAATACTTATCTCCTGTTCAAAATAGAGAATAATCGCTTTTTTTAATATTCTTATTATCATTAGATAGATTAGCCCATTAATAAGAAAGCTGATTACTTATTTTCGGAAAAAAAGTCATTTATACAGCCAGAGGTCGATTAAATAAAAAAAGAACTTCGTCTTTACAATATCGTAGATAAGAAAGATTGTGAATCTAAAAGCTAAGATAAACGACGAATTTGTATTTATATGGAATATATATTTCTAAAGAATTGATAAAACGCTTAATATTGTGTATTAATAAATGAAATGCGTAAATATATGTTTCGAATGATAATTTCAAATATATCTTTCATTGCAATAATATTTGTATATTAGTTATATTCTTATTAAAAACTGTGACTGTAATTTTTGTTATTTTAATTAATTGTAATCGCTTAATTTAAATTTTTAAAATAAAATATACATTTTGTATAATCCGAAACACAAATAGCCTGTACGAGCCACACTCGTCAACTTCCATTCACGCTCCTTTGGTTCTAAATCATCCTAATTAACTCTGTATAATAAATATTATACAATTACTGAAAATTTAATTATAATGTTACGTCCAATGCATGCCCTGTTTAACTATTAGTACGTCACTCCTGCGTTTGAAGAAGCAGCTTAGTCTGCTTCTGCTACAGATTCAGAAATATCAAATGCATATTTTAAAATAACACTATGCAAAAAATTTAAAAAACAAATATCTGGGTGGACAGTTTGTAATCATGATTTTTCCACCTTAAAACTAACAGAAATATTGAAATAAAATTGACCTATCACTTGAAATTTAGTAGTGAAGCGCATTTATTGATTTTACCAAATAGTGACATAAATTGTTATTCAACATTAAACGAACATTTTTTTGAACCATTGGATGTCCTCTTATAATCAGTAGTGGCAGTATCTCTCTAGAGAGTCCAACAGTTCTTTGCAAGCATGACTGGCTTCCATCCCATCGTGTTTTTTGTGTTCACATCGCTGCATTAGTACACCAAAAAGCATATGTTTAATATTATTCTTGTACCAACCCGTCGGTTATTTATAATATTTTAAACAACACAATTTCGGTACTTATGATTTGTTTTGATTTTTAATCGCAATTTTAAAATAAGCTCATAACACTTCTCAAACATAGGCGAAATTGTCTTTTTTCACATTTAGGAGTAAAATGATCACAAACATAACAAAATTAGCTTTGCGAATAAAGACAAACACGCGGCATTTTGTAGATTTATGAATAATCTAAATATTTTGATGACTTTCGTAAACATCAATGATGTAATTTTATAACTACCCTCAACTAAGTGTAGCGGGAAGTAAGTAAAGTAAATTACCTTTATTTATGTGACATCTAAATATAATTTTTTTTTCTGTTGTTTACTAAGTATATCTAATACCAATCACCATTCAGGATATCAGTGATTTTTTTTATGTTGCATAGAGCAATCAAAACATATCTGTTTGAGTAAGAGTATTCGTTGCATCATGGACTCTATGAAGAAAAATGTTCTCTTAGAAGAATATAAAGGCGAATTCCATTAGCAGATATAGTGTGAGTCACTGGTTACGATTTTTAGCAACCAGTATTTTAGATCGGAAAAATGTGACTGATGTTATCAAAGCCATCCCATTAACTTAAGAGCCCACAATAGTCACAGAAAAACTACACAAAAAGACCCGGATGACCATGTAAAGTCTATGGGAGCGTTCTTTTCTAATATCTCGCTCAAATTTTAATATTTTTGCATGATTTTTTTGCACAAGACAGCTGAGGGCAATCCACAACCGGGCTAGTTTTTACTTTTTCAATTTTTGTTTCAGATTTTTTTTTAAAAAATACTTTAACTTTCGAAACCGGTTTAAACCGATTCTGAAACTGAAACTATCGTAATATAAAAAATATATAACCAAACTCGAAAAAGTAAAAACTAGCCCGGTTGTGGATTGCCCTCAGCTATCTTGTGCAAAGAAATCATGCAAAAATATTAAAATTTGAGCGAGATATTAGAAAAGAACGCTCCCATAGACTTTACATGGTCATCCGGGTCTTTTTGAGTAATTTTTCTGTTACCATTGTGGGCTCTTAAACAAAAACAAACTTTTGAAAATTAATGATTGACATCAAGCATAGCTTTTATCAGCTACCTGACTACAAAACCCCATAGAACTAGCCATAAGGAAATTGTTAAAATGTGAAAAATAAATCAAGTTTTTTATGTATCTCGTAATATTTTACAGAGAATCATAGAATAAATATGGAATATCAATGGCCATTTCGCCTCAAAATATGCAATATTGACAACAAAGAGATTTTAATTTAATCTTGGCACATGGCAGTGTGTCAGCCAAGCTCACAAAGAAAAATGCATTGGTGATATTACACCACCCTAATAGCATGCATGGTCACAGTGACGTCACTGTGAGTCACTTTGTTCACATCACATCTGTGACCAAAATGCCACCACTCAGTGACGTCACATTGTGACTAAGATGTGACTTTCTTAAAAATCTTTAGAAATTTATAAATATCCTTCAAAACATGTTATTTACTTTAAAAAACAAGTTTCTGGTAATTTAAATATCGTCGCTTTTGTTACAGTTTCGTCACAATGTTAATGTCAAATTAGTCACAAAGACACATTTTTCACAAATTTGTCACATTGTGACCACTTTGTGAAACGTCACAAAACAGCTCTAAAACGGCCATAACGACTTCACATTTTTGTCACTGTGACTTCACATCGACGTCACGTGACGTCACATCGACAATCGATGCTTACAAAGTCACAATGTGACTTCACAACGACGTTGCAGTGACGTCACCATGCTTTACGGGCAGACGTATTTGACATTAACATTGTGACGAAACTGTTTCAAACGCAACGATATTTAAATTGCCAGAAACATGCTTTTAATAGTAGGCGCCCTCAGGCGGAATTATCTGAACGATATCTTTAAAATTTATTTTCAAAGAAAAACTGACATAAGAATAGATTCAGAGAAAACCGCAAACGAATTGATTCAATTTTTCTGTTTTTTATAATCATTTGAAATTTAAACCTCCCTAACCCCATTGAACACAGTTCAGTTTGTTCTACTTAACCACTTCCAACAATTCATATTTTCGTCTCAAAATTTAAGTTTATGTCTAAGCTTCTAAAAAAATTGTATGAGATGCAAAAAATAACGGTAAAAAATACTTGTACGTTACTCCAAAGTCTAAAGCGCCCTCTATCGGCAGTTTTTGAATTTTATCTTTATAATTTATTTTCAAGATAATATTGGCACAAAGAATAATTTTAGTGAAAATTGCAAATCAATTGACCAATTTTTCCATTTTTTATGATCATTTGAAATTTGAACCTCCCCCCACAGCTCAGTTTGCGTTACTTAACCACTCACGACGATTAAGATTTTGAGCTCAAAATTTAAGTTTATGACTAAGCTTCTACAAAGATTTAATAAGATGCAAAAAATAACGGTAAAAAATAATTGTTCGTTACTCCAAAGTCTAAAGCGCCATCTAACGGTATTTTTTGAAATTTATCTTTATAATTTACTTTGAAGAAAATACTGACATAAAGAATAGTTTTAGTGAAAACTGCAAACGAATCGAACAATTTTTCTGTTTTTTATAATCATTTGAATTTTTGGACCTTAAACTTTAATGGCGCCTATCTCCTTCGGAAGACGTTTGGAACCCTTAGTTTCCTGTTTAATATTGTTTATCTTGATGTGTACTATCATCCCTTAAAGTTTGTACCATGAGTTTAGAAACACCCTGTATTTATACATACATACATACATAACTAGCAAGAGAAAATCTAGCTTTCGTTTGTATCTCATTATATTATAGCACAAAAAGATAAATACTAGGAAAGAACAAATAAAACAATTAATGCTAGAACATTTCTTTAGAAAATCTTTATCTAAAGCAGATCATTTTAATTTTCTTACAAAATAAATTTAGCTCTGTGGAAAAACATCTCATGCAATAAATATTGTATTTCCTGATAAATAGCTTAGCAAAAATTAATCCGATTGAAGATAAGACTATTTAAAAAATTACAGGTATTATTAAACTAAAATTGATGGGATCAAGTATATCTGTATTCTACTTAGGGTAAATTTTATTTGTTTTATAGACTCATTTTGTTGTTTAAGCAATATTTCAGTTCTTTAACGCTAGAAATGTTACTAATGTTTTATTTAAATATATATATATACTCTACATCATGCATTTTTATTTTAAAATATTTAAAAAACGTATTCTTAACGTATAATTTCTTAAAGTGACTACAGTGTTAACTATTGGTTGATTTATATATATAGTTTGTTTTTAAGAATCTCGTAAGCAGTGCGTTAAATACCGTTTTAATATACCGTAAATGTTAAAAGTATTAAATATATATACATATATATAGATAGATATAGATAGGTAGATAGATAGATAAAATAATATCTAATTCGAACAGTCTTAAACATCCTTACAACTTTGTTATTAAAAAATCTAGAGAAATATTATAGAATCAATTTATAGAATCTGTCTCTTGAACCTGAATAGCTGAATGGTTGAAGAGTCTTCGCTGTTGTTTCCAGTTTAACCTCTCCGGGGCAAGCGATCGGTATATGCCGGCGTCGTTTGCACTTACATCCCGCGCGACCGGTATATGAGACGAGCTTTTGGCACTCAGATCCCGCACGATTGGTATTCTAGCCATCAGACTGGAACGTTTTTCTTTATTTTTTATACGTTGTATTATTTCACATTGATCATATATGAATTTATATTGGAGAAGAACACATTCTTTTCTAACTTGTAAAGCAAATGGAATCAATAAATATTTTATTCATCCATATAATTTTAGTTTAAAAAAATACTGTAATGAAAAGAAAATGTGTTTATTTCTTCATCAATTTATGTTTCTGATTGATGCTTCTGAATAGTGATTTTTTTTCTATCATAAACCTTTTGCCTGTCTAACAAAACATCATACTTTATTTATCATAATTTTTTCTGAAGCACTTAGAATGGTGAATGTGCGTTTGAGCTTCAGACACAACAATAAATCTGTTGCTTATACGAGTACGTCTGACTAACAGACTGCGTGTTTTTCTAATGTTTTTTTTTTCTTTTATTTCAGTATGAAAGATTGACGGATGCCTCTTTGATTATCAGTTTTTTTAATTATTATTCCGATAGGAAATTGCTTATTCGTACATCTCTTGTTTTAAATACTAAGTTCTGCGGTTCTTTGTTTAAGATTAAAACAGTGACACATTTTAAACTTTACTTTATTGCAATAAATTCTGATGAGAAGTAATATTTAATAAAAAGGAAATGCAGAAAGAAAAAATATCATATCACTTTCAATAATATTATGTATCGTTTAAGATTTTCAATTGATTTATCTCTATTTAAGTATTGTATTTCTTAAACACTTAAAAAAGTAGTCTTTAGAAAGTTAAATTTTTTTAAGTTAGTGATTGTAACACAATCATTGAATTTTGACAATAAATAAGCGCATATGTTTTTTTTTTTTTTTTTTGAATTTGCGGTATTTTGCTGATGCAGATTCATCAATAGAATGGATTATAATATTAGTATGCATATTTCACGTTAATAGTCCATTTTAGATGTTACAATTAAATAGATTTATTCGATGCATAATTCGATGTTCGGTTAAACTATTTTCAATTACAAAAATACTTTCAACATTAATGGCCTTTTTGATCAGTATATTTAAAATTACTATTTAGTTTCATTCGTTAATAATAATTATTATTCATGACTTTTAATTTCATAACTTTATTAATAGTTTTAAATATTTTTAATATATAAGATAAATAAACATATTTCAACAATAACAAATTCTTTGGTTATGGTATCTTAATTTATCACTCAAGTTTACTCTTTATTATCGAATATTCTTTATTTAATATCTCGTTTTATCAAATGTTTCTATATATACCTATATCTAATATATATTTTACATTTTTATAGAAATGCATATTTCTATATTGTAAAGGCCAAACATATCTGTGCGTAACGCATACGTCATTTTGCGAATGGCTACAATTTCCCCTGTAATTTCGGTTTTGCAGTTTTCGCTACTGCAAACTGTACATTTCTAAACATCGTACATTTCAAATTTTTTCACCGTATAGAGAAAGAAATTTACTTTTAAATGCAATTTGTTTGAATGCTGTATCTTAATTTATTTTTGAAATATTATTTTTTTTATAATTTTTAGTACTAATTTTATAATTGTGGCAACAGAATCACGCGATTTTCAGTTAAGATTGAAAAAGAAAAAAAAAATAGAAATTAAAATACGCAAAAAATTTTCATACAATTTCGGTTTTGCAGTTTTCGCTACTGCAAATTTTACACTTCTAAACATCATGCAATTTAAATTTTTACACCGTCGTATAGAGAAGAAAATTACTTTTAAATACAATTTGTGGTACTTCTAGGTTATCCCGTCGACCAATTTCGCCAAATTATATAAATCGCCAAATTAATAGCGAAATTATACATGTTGACATAATTTTCATTTTAAATAACGAAAAAACAAATATTTAGTAGAATTTAAAAAATATATTAATAGAAAATCAAAATAAAAATCATTTAATGACATTTTAAACACGTGAATCGCATTTAATGTCATTGAATGTGACATTCACGATCATCCATTATTGGCATTTAATCTTATAGTTTGGCGATAATTTTTTGGTCAACGGGATAACCTAGAAGTACCCAATTTTTTTCAAAGCTGTATCTCAATTAATTTTTTTTAAATAATTTTTAGTATCAATTTTGTAATTGTGGCAATAGAATTACTCCATTTTCTCCTAAAATTGGAAAAAATAATGAAAAAAAAAAAAAAAAGATTATACTATTTCCAAAATATCGCCTTTTATTATCCGGTAAATTTCGGTTTTATTTCGTTTAATAATTTGGATAATTGAGTTTTATAGTATTTTGTTAATTTAAGCTTAAAATAATATTTTCTCGACACTTAGACTGACCAATACAAGTTGCATTTTTTACTGTAACTAATATTATAGATTTATTGTAAATGGATGAAGCAGTTCTTTCTTAAACATTTTCTTTCGTCGAATTTCGACGGGTTCCACCTCGTTATTTTAAAGTATAGTTTTATTCACTTAGTGATGTAGCATTTATAAAAAAAAATCGAATTTTTATAATTAGTTTTCTATAGTAAATTATTATAAGGTGGTCTGGTGTAATGACGCCAGGCGGGGTAATAACGTCGAGGGATAATATTATGCATAATTATGAAATAATCTAGTAAATGACACCCATGTGCTCTGCGCAGAAGGGTTTTGAGTCATATAAATCGCAAAAAATAGCTTCAAATTAATTTGTTTCATTTTTAGGTCTTATTGTTCTTACAAGCAACTAAAATTAACGCTTGATCTAAAATTTGCGAGATAAGTTTTGTGATGTGAAGACTATTTATTTATCCGGAAATACTTTGTTAATTACATAAATTTATAGTACATTTCATGGACTTTCAAAATATTGTTGAAGATTTTGAATATCTTCTCGGGATAATTTGTAATTTAAAATATACAGCGCAATAACTATAGAAGGGTAATAACAACAATCCTTGGCATTAATAACCCGGTTGATTCCCTACAGTGGCCGAACTACATCCTAAATACTGATTCAAATTAATTACAGTTAAAACGGTGCAATGTTTCTAATAATTATATTTAGGCGGTCCTTTTTAAGCAAAAAGATGCTCACGGTCTGATATTCTTTTGCCTCATCCTCCCCCCCCCACACACACACCACACCTTTATTTTTCTTACACTTTCACAAAAAATTGAACATTTTCAATAGCTTAGAATGTTATTTGTCAATTTGTAAGTTTCCAGAGTTTGCATTTTTAGAATTGGGCAATCTACATGCAATTATTCCATCTTATTTCATAGTTTTGTTTACATGGCGTTATTACCCATATAGGTGGGTAATAACTTCAAATAGCATTGGTCAAGAAATCACCCTATTACATTTTATGAATACATATCTGTTATTTTTTTATATAGATAGTCAATGAGTTGCTGTATCAAATCATATATTTATTTGAAAAATAAAATCTAAAACTGAGCCGTGAAAATTGGTAGAACGTTAACGTTGCGTTATTACCCCAGGGTACCTTATTTCTAAAAGTTCAATCGTATAATTTTGGAAAAGTAGTCTCCTATTTTATAATGCATCTTTTTTCAGTATTTTTGGCAAATTCAAGGATCCTAATTCATTGTGTATATACTCGCTGCCTTAGATTTTTTTTTAATATTGCACGGATGATGAACTGTAAATGAAAAAATGATGGATAAATATTCTGTTGTTTTCAAAATCAATCTATTAAGGTTATTAGATTAGTAGCTAAATCAGTGCTTCACTTGTATTTATTAGAGAATTTTCTTGCATTATACCTTTGATTTTTCGCGTGATTTACGCGTGATTTTTCTTTACCACCTTCATTATTAAAAATTGTTAATAATTTAAATTAATATATATTTTGTTGAAGTGAATAAAATTGATTATTTAGATCAGTATGAAATATATTTATATACCTATAAATGTATATATACCTATACATTTCTCACTTCAAAAATCTTTTAGACTATTAGTTCTATATTAATTAGTTGTGTAAATATTGATTCTGCATTTCGTTCTCACGTCACCATCATCCACCTAAACATGGTTTCAGGCTGTGTGCCTGAATTTCAATCAGGCTTTGTGCTACAGCCTCAATCCATCTCTATATTGGCATTCTGTTTCTTTTTGAAGTGTTTTAGAAACTGACAGGCTCTTCCCTAATAGCATGCATGGTCACAGTGACGTCACTTTGGTCACATCACATCTGCGACCAAAATGCCACCACTCAGTGACATCACATTGTGACTGAGATGTGACTTTCTTAAAAAACTTTAGAAATTTATAATCCTTTAAAGCATATTATTTACTTTAAAAAACATGTTTCTGGCAATTAAAATATCGTCGCTTTTGTCACAGTTTCGTCACAAATTTAATGTCAAATAAGTCACAAATGACACATTTTTCACAAATCTGTCACATTGTGACCACTTTGTGAAACGTTACAACCCGTAAGACATGGTGACTTCACGGTGACGTCGTTGTGAAGTCACACTGTGACTTTGTGACCGTCGATGTGACGTCACGTGACGTCGATGTGAAGTCACAGTGACTAAAATGTGAAGTCGTTATGGCCGTTTTAGAGCTTGTTTGTGACGTCACATTGTGACCACTTTGTGACGTCACAATGTGACCAATTTGTGAAAAGTGTGTCATTTGTGACGATTTTGTCATTAACATTGTGACGAAATTGTGACGAAAGTGACAATGCTTTCAAGTCACATTGTGACCAAATTGTGAAATAGAGGGTGAGTCCAAAATCATGGAACAAAAATTTGAGGGGGCGGTAGGACTCACTATAACAAATAATGATGGCACAGAAATATATGACCGGAAGTGACCCGTCAAGACGCTACACTAGTCACCAAAAAAGACCCGGATGATAATGTTAAGTCTATGGGGGGGGGCGTTGTTTTCAAATATCTTGCTGAAATTTCAATATTTTACATGATATTTTTTCCATAGGATAGCTGAGGACGATCCACAACCGGGCTAATTTTTACTTTTTCGATTTTGGTTATATTTTTTTTATATTACAATAGTGTACTTTAGAACCGGTTTAAACTGGTTCTGAAAGTTAAAGTATTTTTCTTTTAATCTGTAACCAAAATCAAAAAAGTAAAAACCAGCCCAGTTGCAGGTCGTCCTCAGCTATACTATGGAAAAAAAAATATGCGAAAATATTAAAATTTTAGCGAGATATTTGAAAATAGCCCTCCCATACACTTAACATTATAATCCGTGTCTTTTGTAGTGACTAGTGTGGCGTTTTAACGTGTCACTTCCAGTCATACATTTCTATGCCATAATTTTTTATTATAGTGAGCTCTACCACCTCCCTTAAAGTTTGTCCCATTATTTTAGACTCACGCTGCAGATCACTTGTGACACTGTGATGATTCTGTGACGATTTAACTTTTCTTAACGATTCTCTAACAATTTAAAAGAAACAGGATCTGCTGAAACTATAATTCCATGCCATGTTCCTGTTAAAATAGGGTTTGAGTCCTAAAATCATACATTGACAATTTATGAACAAATACTGTATAATATATAAAAATGGTTACCTGCAGTAAGGAGACTTTCTTCTAAATTAAAGTTAAAAATTTGATTTACCTCACATGCCTTACAACTCTGGTTTTGTTTTCAAAATTTGAAAAATATTACCTTTCAAAAATATTTATATATTTTTCCCCACATGCTGAAAATTGCATAGCTTCAATTTTATTTATAACTGACAAACATTTTGTAGTATGTTGTTCAAACTGTTTAATCTTTTTGAACTTTTTTTTTTAAAAACTTTTACTCGCTTTAATATCCACAAATCCCACCACATATTTAAAACTGTTCAGCTTGCCAATATTTCTGACCAATAATCCTGATGTCTATAAATATATAAGGTGGATGCTCCAGTTTTGGCCACATTAAGTGAAAAGTTGAAATGGAAATTTTATAGTTTTAGACTGAATAAAGCATATTAAATCGCAATAACAGTATTCTTTAGTAAATTTAGTTATCTTTCTGTTAATTATAATAACTTTCTATCAAATATTTTAGATTGTGAGTAATAACTCGTTAAGTAATTTCTTTCAATTTGCACTAGTTTTGGCCACCCCTGCACCAGTTTTGGCCCCCCTAATATCTTGTAATTTTGCAAACATTTTAACTGATAATACGTAAAAATAAAGCATTTTTGTGCAAAATCTGTTTTACCACACACATATTTGTTTGCTGTATAAAAAAGATTTGCATTTTTTTAAATGAAATCATAAAAACATCAAATAAAATATACTTAAGCTGATTTTAACTGAACATTTAAATTTAAAAACAAAAAATATATTTAATTCATAAAAAAGACTTATAGGACATAAAAAGCTTATTTTAACATTTTGCATATTTTCATTTATATATATCATATGTTATACTATACCAATATTTACAGTTATATGACTAGAATCTTGAAATTATTCCATTTTTTCATCAAATAGTATTTTGACAATCTCTAAAATCCATTTTTTTTCAACTGATTTTTAACTTTAATTCCTCGTACTTAGCTGCCTCTCAGCCTAATCATTTGGAGTTAGTTTTCTTCAAACCTTAGATTTCCTTGTATAAATATGGGCTAGGACCTTAGAAAGACCTTCACAGAGGGTATCCCTCTTCTCTTCGGTCCATATCTCTCATATAGATAATTCGCCATCATAAATAGCACAACCCTATTACTTGAGATTCAAAAATAGTAAAAACTGGTCTCCATTCTGTAAACTTGTGTTGCAAGGTAGAACGAGATACTACAAAACTTAACCATCTTGAAAAGCTGACAATGAATTTTGAAAAGCCATAATTTTATTTCCTATCTTATAACAGTGTTTAATCTAGACCATTTTTTAGAGTACAGAATTGTCTTTTTTAAACTTGTTAAAATGAATCCTCTTTATAGTGTAAAGATTTTCACATTATTTGTTATTTCTAAATTCATGTGTTTGAAATTTTGCAAAAGTTATGCAACTTCCTCATTTTGTTTTGAAATAATACAAGAAACCACTAAATCATGCTGTAATTTTATTGAACTTTTAAATTTATAAGTCATAAAACATTTCTAAATATACTGCTGAAATTTTCACTATGATTAGTCTTGTAGCCAAAAGTGGAGCATAATGTTGTGCCCTTTTTGGCCACACCATGGCCATAACTGGTACACATAGCAAATTTAAAGTACCAGTTTTGGCCACCCCTACTTTAAGCTGTAAAAATAATTAATTTAGGTATGAAATTGCAACAGAGAGAAAGCCTACTTCATAAAGCTTCATAGCAATTTGTTTCAGAACAAATAAAGTTCGATAAATGCCTAATATTGAAAGATTATGAAAACTTGTTACCTAAGCAAAAACCTTAATATATGTGAGTGCACACTATAGTTTTACACATTTATTTTTTTTGCAAGTCATTTTTTATCAAAAAATAAACAAGTGGGATTGGAAATGATAAAAGAGTGTTAGATTAAGGAGTAAAAATGCATATAATTTGTTAAAATCAATTTACAGCCTAAATAGAGGGTAAATCATTCCAATGTGGCCAAAACTTGAGCAGTTGCCAAAACTGGAGCATCCACCCTATATCTTTTAATTATCTTTTGTTGTAATTTTCCAACTGAT
This sequence comes from Maratus speculifer, assembly GCA_964019185.1. Lineage (NCBI taxonomy): Eukaryota > Metazoa > Arthropoda > Arachnida > Araneae > Salticidae > Maratus > Maratus speculifer. The sequence continues at coordinate 36,872,731 of OZ025297.1, forward strand.
TGAAAAAGTGTCCAGGTCAGGATTCGAACTAAGCAGTCTTTCGCGCAAATTGTCAATACTTTGTCGACTGAACTATCCTGGAAGAATCTGACGCACACAATTCACACAGTGAATACGAACCCATACTTATCATTATTATATATAACCCTATGTAATAATATTTTTTTTCAAACTACCCGTATGATAAATGCATACTATTCGTATGAGTATATAATGATATTTCTCCGGGTGAATTGTGCGTGCTAAGTTGCTCTGTTGGAAGAGCATTGGCAGCATACATCGAGGGTCTCTAGTTCGAATCCTAACCTAAACACTTTTTTACTCATTTTGGAAAATTAATATTCGTTTGATTAATTTACCAATTAAAATCATTCTGTTAAATATAATATAGAATTATCTTTTGATAAAACTACGTGAAGTTTATGCGCAATATTTGTAATATACAGATTTTATTTGAAAATCGAGTACAAATGAAGATGAGTTCTAGTATTACGCTTAGCTATTTTCTTATTATAGTGGCCTGTAGTGCGCATGTATGATTACACCAAGGTTTAAATTCGTAGTTAAACTCATATATATATATATTGCATATGTCATATAGTATAGATGTGCCGGTAAAGGACATCCTTAAGGAATTTTTTTTAAGTTTTTTTATTAATAGTTATAATTATTAGATTTCATTTTTTTGTATCAGATGAATCTATTAATAATATTTAAGTATTCTCAGTCTCACTTTCCAATATTAGACAAAATTTTATTGAAAATAATAGAGATACATAAAACACTAAAAATTTCAGCAATGTACATCCCACAAAAGTGTACAAGTAATTGTTTTTATGACTATTTAGAACCAGGATTTAATGAACACATACTAATGAAACAAAATAGTTATTTTCAACACAATTTAACAATTAAGATATCAAAAATTAATAAAATAATGCGATAATTACTAATTTTTTTAAATCAATAATTGTTATTACCACAAAATCAATATCTTAATTATTTTAGATACATGGCTTAAAATAATAAATGTCATGGAATTACAGTTATCAAATTTTAGGGATTATGAGAAATTCAGAAAGGTAATAAAAAAGTTTTACAAAAGTATTTTTGCAATATTAGTGCATAAATTAGTATATTTATCACTATTTTCAACAGTTAAACAACCCCAAACTCCTTTATATATTAATTATAACGTTAACTTTGGATAATGTGTACATTTTTTAATTTATTAAAATGTGATTTTAACCATGTAATTAAAAAATGTGATTAAAGTGCATTTTAAAAATAATATTATTAACTCTTTTCAAATCGTTGACATGCTGTTCCGTATATCAACAAAATAGATGTTAAATTTATTGAATTTACTAAGGTAAGTGAATTCAAAAAAGTTAATATGATACTTATTCCTTTTATAACATGTTTTTTACGAAATTAACAGAAATCATTATAAAAAAAGCAGGAAAAATAACATTTTCTTACCTCTTTCTTATCGGCATTATCCTCTAATTCCAGTTTCATATTCCAAATAGGGAAGATAATTTCGAAGTCGGAATGTCCGAATGAAGTACAATGACATTGGCGCGCTCATTTTAACGAAACGCCCCTGACATTGTATTTTTTCGGACCGACATTTTATATAAAATGTCACCTGATAGCATTTTTGCATAACTTTTTAAAAATTTTCAACTTACGTACTAAATATACACACATAACATCATAACAAAGTTACTAGAGCAGCTGCCTAATATTCTAAAGAATAAATACACTAGAGTCAACTATTCTGGTCGTTGCCAAACGATATTTTTTAAGCAGGTGATTTTTTACTATTATTGGTTGTTTGAGCTTCGAAGATTTATAAGGTGAATGCGCATGCGCATTAGTTTTATGAGGGTATCCCTAATTAAAATTTTGAGTTAAAATTTTTTTTCACGCATTTCTATTTTACTTTTAATAAGTTTCGAAATACAGTGGAACTTTCATTTAACGAAGCCCACATTTAATGAAATTATCTACTTTTTTAATTTTCTGTTGAACCTTCATTTAGAACGAAATTAACATTTAAATTAATATTCATATTAAAAAAATTCTACTTAGCAAAATTTGTTGCACTTCCGTGCGTGCATAATATTCAAAAAGATAGATTGCTGTTAAGATTGATTGGTGAATATATTTCAGCGGATTGTATGAATTGAAATTATGTATTTATTTTATCTTTTAAATAAAAAGGAAAAAATGCGAAAATTTTTCGATATGCTAAGAAAGGGATTCTAGTTCCACGAAAATATTATAGGTCCATTCTCTGAATACTTAAAAAAGATGTGAAAGTTTTTACGAGTGTACCTTTCATAAGAGATCGCACACAAAGTAATATTCCATTTTTTTTTTCGGTTTGAAATACAAGAGAAAACGAGAAATAGAACGCTGCGATTCAGTTTTTGTTTCCCTTCCTTTATTACGTGGTTTTTTAGATATTATACTTATGATTTTTTTTATGTGGCTATATTGCATAACAAAAATTACAATCCAAATTAAAACACAGTTTTAATAATATTTCCATTTTTATTTGTAGCTTACAATACAAATTTCATGAATTTTCGTGGATTTCTATTCAACGATATTTTTTTCATAACGAAGCATTTATGTGTAACGAGAAATTTCCTTAAATGGAAGTTTCACTGATAGGTTCATTGCTGGGTGCTTAGTTTCACATGATGGGAGCTTTATCTCACATATGTGATATGACGTACACGTTACACGCAGTGCATGTAACGTGTGACATAACAGCGATTGCACAATATTCTTCTGAAATGCCAGAAAACACGTTTTTTGCCAGTAAATAACATGGTTTGAAGAATTTTTGTAATTTTCTAAAGTTTTCTAAGAAAGTCACATCTGAGTCACAATGTGACGTCACTGAGTGGTGGTAATTTGGTCAGAGATGTGATGTGACCACAGTGACTCACAGTGACGTCATTGTGACCATGCATGCTATGAGGGATCTTTTGAAGAATTTTTGTATATATTTTTTAATTTTATAAGAAGGTCACATTTCAGTCACAATGTGACGTCACTGAGGGGTGGCGTTTTGGTCACAGGTGTGACGTCACATTTCAGTCACAATGTGACGTCACTGAGCGGTGGCATTTTGGTCACAGATGTGACGTGACCACAGTGACTCACAGTGACGTCACTGTGACGTCACTGTGACCATGCATGCTATGTGGGAAAAGAGCTCTAAAACGGCCATAACGACTTCACATTTTAGTCACTGTGACGTCACATCGAAAATCGATGGTCACAAAGTCACAATGTGACTTCACAACGATGTTGCAGTGACGTCACCATGCTTTACGGGTTCCAAATCGAACAGATAGGAGGGTAATTGCCTGACGAAAAGAAACAGCCTATTCGTATTCCAATTTTCGTTTTCGTGCAAAGAAGACCAGAGTGAATTTCAGGATGGGGACTGTGCCATTTAAAAGCCACTATTACTCACAAGCCTCAAAGATAAAACATATAAAGTCTAACATTTGGATGTGAATTATATAACAGGTTTAACAAAATATCAGGGTAGCACACTTAAAAAAATATTAAATAAATCTGTAATTCTACAGTAGTAAAGTAAAAGAAATATATATGCTTTCTAAAATTTTATCTGTGCAAAATACAAAAAAAATTGCAAATCTTCGAAACCACTTAAAGCAAAACTACAGAAATCAGCAGCCTTAGAAAAGAATCTACAAAAATCATCGTAATCTTACTGAAGTATTATCTCTAACACAGGATGAACTTATAGAATGAGTTTTAAGGATCCCAGTTTCCTAAAAATGGTTAGTAGCCTTACAGATTTTTTTTTTATTTATACTGCAAACATTTATCTATTACATGTGTTTTTGTTGTTGTGTTTGCATAAAGTGTTCTATGAGTCTCAGTTTACTCGAAAAAAATTAAACTTTGCATTGTTTTATTTATTTATTTTCAAAAACATGTCAGAATATTGTTAGAAAACATTTTGAATCACAATTCTGTTTCTCTTGAATATGTTTCAGTTTCGCATAAAAGGCATGCTGACAATAGAAATAATGTAGAAACATAACAGGTTTCGTTATCTAATTAATTATGTAAGGATGTCAGTTTCAAATCTTGTCTTTTTTAGAAAATCAAATTTTAAGAAATTTCAAAAACATTGGTTTTCATTGTAAAACAATATTTTATTATGAAAGAAATACACAATAAAACTACTTTTTGCCAATTTATGGTATTTGGCGGATGGAGATTTACCAATAGAATGGATTGATAGAGCAAACTTGATTTTTGAAATTTTAAATAAAACCAATTATGAAACTCGTACGTAAATATAGTTCTCTCACATGCTAAAAAAAAAAAAAAAAAAAAAAAAAAAAAAGATTCCCCCAATTATGATTCTTAAATTACATATAGCACGTATCGAATATTTATTTTTCTTACAATTAAAAAGACAAAATCTGAGTCCATATCACACGATATAATTTTCAAAAAGATAAGCTCTAGGATTTAACTAATGAAACAATTTCTGCTACAACATTTCTTTGAAAACCCTTTATCTAACGCAGATGATTCTAATTTTCAGGAGAAAAAAATTATTCAGGAAAAAGAAAGAACATCTGGTTCAATAAAATGGTACTTCTTGACTATTAGTTGAACAAAATTAATTTGATTGCAGATAAAACAGCTAGATACAGATATTATTAGGTTAAATAAACCAAAATTGATGGGATGGGATGTAATATTTTTGTTTCTCAGTTGACTGTTTTTTTGCCAAAATAGGTGTATTTTATTTAAATTCCGTTATCAATTGTTTTGCTGGATAAATTTGTAACCATTGAAATTTTTACTTAAGTTTTGTATATAATATATATATAATATATTTTGTATATAATATATATATATATATCTTTATTTATACTTATATGTAATAATAGGGCGATTTTCTGTAATAATATATAGATTTTCGTCGAATAACATCTTTGCTGTAATAAAAAGTCGATTTACTTGAAATAATAAACAGGTTTAGCAGCCGTTGTTGGAAGCCATGGAATTGTGTTCCTTGGGAGTTTCTCCAATAAAAATAAAAGAAAATCAGTTTTTAGTTCCATATTTTATTAGATCAAGCCATAAGTTATTCCACTTGTCACCCTTTCACACATCTATCACTACAACATTCGCTCTCCAAGTTACGTCATTTCAGTGTTCTAAATTATCGGAAAAAATGAGACGGGAGATCTAGAAGTTCAAGAAGCAGGTGTATTCTGAATGCTCCGACAACCTAGAATGAACTCCAACACTCACACGAAATAACTAGCCCCTCCTCAGACTGCGTCAGTAAATTAAAAATTCAATTAGGATTAACTTCGAGGCTACGCGTCAGAAATCATCACCTCCGATTGGTATAAGAGGCGTGGCCTTCCCGTAGGAACTCAATCATGTCTCGCAAATAGACTAACCTGCTAACATATCCGCGCATTAACACAGAGCAGACGATCAATAAAAAATATAATTAAAAATCTCGATAATATTCTAAAAAGGAAAATATTGCGAAATCGTTTCCAGCACTTTTTGAGAAACAAACAATAGATTATTAATAAGTTAAATAAAAAAAAAGAAAAAGGACTCTAGCTGTTAAAATATTAATACATTACGAAACTAAGATTAAAAATGTGCTCCACAAATTTAGAATTAAAAGCTCAGAGAGAACAAAATGGCGCAACTTTTTTTTATTATATATATATATATATTCTACACTTAAATTTAGATTTAAAATTACACATTTTTTCTCGATATATATATTTAGATTCTTTAAAGAAAATTCCAGTTAGAAAATAATTATTTTGAATACATCTATTGGATTCATTGAACGAATAAGTAGATGGATTGGCACACTATATCGTTATTTTTATCGAAAATGGTAAAAAAAAAATTAAATATATAATGTAGATGAGCTATTAATAGACACGTCTTAGTGGTTTTAGTTTATGAAAAAAAGTAATAAATATTTAGTTTTTTATACTTTTTTTATAACTGTCTCTTGCATATTTGATAATCTAATATCATTTTTGACACTCTTAATCAAAGATATCAGGAAGAAGAAGATAATATTTCGAAATTCCATTGTTTTTCAGTAAAAACATTAAGAAACATGCTGAGAACTAGTTTCATTTTATAAATTTACATATTATTTTTTATTTTGCAAGATTTGCGACATTTTGTTTAAGTAGCTATCGAAAACTTTGAATTCTATATGCTAGTAGCCATTTATGAAATTCGTTTTTTTTAAATAATCAATCGATGCAGGCAAATTTAGAATTTTTGTAATTTTTATAGTGAGTATAACATTTTGACTTAATTGAAAAGTTAAATATTCAAATTTTGGTTTAAAATTACAGACAGCAAAATGTAATAACGTCGAAATTTTAAAAATAAATGTTTTTAATTTATTTTAATATGGTTATTCATTTATGTTTATTTTTTAATATAAACTCTAGTGTAACTCTAACTTGCATATTTTAGAATCTGACAATTAAAATAGTCAGAAAGCCGAAGATATTGTCAAAGTAGGGTTAATAGAGCATAATCCTTTCCCATTTAAATAGAAACTAGTAAGTTACATAATATGTTAAAAATATTTTTTTCTGTATTAATTGTTTTCTTCAACATCGGCGACAAATAATAACAATAAGAATAATTAATGAAAACTACTATAGTTAATGATCCTCGTAAGTCTGCAGAATAAACCTGCAGTAGCCTCAAACAGTTCTACAGATTTATTTTGAATTATTATATTTATTATTTAAAAGATATAGCTCACAGTATCATTTCTTTTATATTTGTTGTATTAATTATTGTAAGTAATGTATCAAGGAATCTCTGAAAGATTAATTATTAGAAAGATCGAAATGAAACTAAGCAGTATTTTTCTAAAACATTATTATTATTATTATTATTATTATTATTATTATTATTATTACTTTAAACTCCCTTCAAATTACACTGTAAAAAATATGACCTGCATCGTCACTCCCCCGCTTTTATAGAATATCACTCTTTCGGCCAATGAGAATGCTCTATGATAGCCTGAGGTAGTCTTTTTCTATAAAAGCGGTGGAGTGACGATGCCGCAAAATAGTCATATTTTTTACAGTGTATCTATCTACATTAATTTAAAAAATTGATCTTCTGATATTTGCAGTAATTAATACAAGTAGTGAATTGTAGTATTATAGTACGAATGATTATCCCAAATATTTTATTAATTATATCCTTTTTGATACATTTATTTAAAAATGAATATTTTGTTTCATTAAATTCAGGTTCTAAATATGGTAAACTTAAATGTGATCTAGAATTTTTTCTTAACAACTTGAAATACTATTATTGGTTTTCTACTGATTATTACAACATTAATAAAATTTTAATCTTATAATTTTGAAAAAGGGATTATTTGTTTTAAAATGCATTTTAAAATTTTTCGTCGATGTCTAATAGAAAATAAAATAGTGATGGATAAACTACTATCATTCAACAAATATTTTAAAAGTCAATCTATAAAGGCTTGTTGGTGTAATTTACATTTCACTTAACAGAACACTTGTTTTCATTATATCAAGATTTCAATATATTATTCACCAATTTAAATTTTTTTGAATGTGTAATATTGTTCTAAAAAATTAATATAGGTCTTAAAAACGTAGTCTTTTAAAAAAAATAGGTCTTTTCTCACGATATATTATTTAGATAAGAATAAAAATATATGTATATAAGAATAAGAATATATGTCTTAAAATATACTTTTTTACTAATAGCATGTTTAACATTTAGTTAAAAAAAAGGATTGTTTGTGTGAGCAATGCTGTTATATATATATATATATATATATATATATATATATATATATATATATATATATATATATATATATATATATATATATATATATATATATATATATATATATATATATATGTATATATATATATATATATGTATATATATATATATGTATATATATATGTATTAAGTTTGAATTCAAGGATAAATTTAATAAAATATGAGAGCACATCAGCATAGGGTAGTAGAAAATATTTCAGACCGTAAATCTTTCTTCAATATGCATTTTGTAAATGCGTAAACAAAGTGATGATGAAACAAACAGCACCACAGAAGCGTACTAGGCTATTTTTAACCATAAATATTCAATTCGTTAATAAATCATATACAAATGTTTTAATTTCCAAAGTGGATGAAAAAAATCCAACTTTCAAGTCCAAAGTCCAGTTGACAGTAAAACTGTCAACTGTTATGAGTTTTCTACACTGTTAAAAGTTTCTGTAAAAACACAGAAGAAAACCGAGATTCTGTAAATTTTCACTAGTCATCTGTTAAATCTATTTAATTGCGTTCCCCATCATTCTACAGATATTTCCCTTATCTTATATACAATTTCTTGCAAAGATTTTAAACTAATTATTTTAAAATATTATTGTCTATGTTGAAACTCTTAATTAAAATACACGCTTTTATTTTATTTTATTGTTTTTTTTTTTTTTTTTTTTTGTAATTTTAACGATAAATTAAAGAAAAATTAGTTTTTTTTAAATTTTTTCATTTCTTTTTAAAATTAAGAATAATTTAGAAAAGGAAACAATCATCTGCTCAGAATTAGGGAAGAGTTTTCCTAACTAAAACATAACTTGTGTTTTATTGTGTGTAATTGTCCTTACGCTGTGAAGAGGTCTCGTGTTCAAAACCCTGGGCGGCTAGATACAAATTGTGTAAAACTTGAATGATACACCAATTCAAATTTATTGGAGTAATTAAATTTCTTAGAAGTCACAAAAGAATGAGTGATGATTTGAAAACTATATTAAATTATTATGATAGAATCTCAGTTTTTCTAATTTGTGTTATTTCAAATAATAATTAAAATAAACTTAGATTTATTCCCCTGCGCTGTTTCAAATGTTAGACCAGATGCTCTGATTGATAATGGTTAGTTGTGAATTAATCTTCTTGTTTTGTCTGAGATGGTCTATTGGTAGAGCATTGGTGGCTTATTCATGACATCTCTAATTGAATCTTACGTCGCACTTTTTTTCAGAAAATTGGAAATTTGGATCTAATATAACTTGGCACTAACATAGATTTTTCTTTTTTAATTAAATTCAAACAAATGCAGTCTTACCGCATGTGTAAATTGAAATAATAATGTAATTTATATATTCTCTCTCAGATATTATTACTACTATAACATGTAATAAATTCAGCTCATCAGTGTATACTAGATGTTAAAAATTTTTAATTAAAATTCATGTACTACTTACAATTAAAGTAGAATTGATTTCATACAGTTTCGAACAATAAAACTTGTTCAACATCAGGGAAACATTAGGAGATAAAACTAACACGTTACACAGTTCACATAATACAATACTAAAAATGTTTTTCCTATAGTAATTAAAAAGAGAAAAGTCAGAATTTGTACGTCAAATGTCGCAAGTGAAGTGAGCTCATACTGTAACGAAGTTTTATAAATATACAGATCTTGATGGAAATCTGTTGCATCTTTATGCAAAAATATTTTAATCTAAAATTTATTGCAGTCCAGCATATGTAAATTCAGCAATACAGAAATAATATGACTCCATCTTAAATAGAACATCATCACCACAGCAAGCTATAATCATTAACTATCTTCGGATGTCATGGTATTAATTATGTATGATATGGTTTAATAGAATTAAGAAAATTTTAATTAACACATTTTTAAGTTTTTACTCGAAAGAGTGTAAAATGTACTTGAAGCTATTTTTTCGACTGGTCATAATAATTTTGATTGTCGCTGTCATTAAACTATAGATCGTAAACTATAGATCCGATTTTTATAAAATTTGAAATGACTCAACAGTTATATAATGCGACAGTTATATAATTTAAATTTCAAACGATTTGTTGGATAGTTTTTGTATTGGTATATACGGATAGACAAACGGACGAACGTTTTGGTTTATTTTATTTTATGACGACCGATTATCTACACGAGGGATATAAGACTTAATGGTGTGGGTTGCTCTCCGTGGAGCTTTTTCTAAGGAAAACTAATCCGTATTCAGGAAAGGAACTCCAAGGTTCCAAGAAAACCATGAAAAACTTCGAACGATTAGGCCGACGACCGCTATTGGGTTAGAACCCAGCACCTGCCGTCTACCAGTTGAGCGGTCAGAACCTCTCGGCCACTGGTGGGGTGACAGAGAAACGGAAGGGCATAACGACGACTACATATACTACATATTTATATGATTACGGACGCACATAAAAATCATCTCGCTTACGTATCACACTATTTTTTATGATAAATGTTAGTAATAAATTAATTAAACAACTTATGTTACAACGTTTCTTTAGCAAATCTTCATCTAAAGCAGATGATTCTAATTTTCTGGAGAAGAAATATATTTCGAAAAGAGTTTGAACATCTAATGCAATAAATTGTGTACTTCCAGAAAACAGCTTAGAAAAGCGTAATCCGATTATAGATAAATCTACTTAAAAAGGTACAAATATTAAATGGATGAGATCAAATATATTTTTTTTATATATTCTTTGGTAAATTTTATTTTTCTATCAGTAGTTTTATTTCGATTTAGAGAACAATAGTTTTTCTGTTTCAATATCTTTATTTTCATACATTTAATAAAAAAGAAGTTATGTAGGGGAGAGTAGGCTATTTGGACCACCATTTTAAACGGATCGTTGCAATTATGCCGTAACTTAGAAAAAAGACGTTGAAGACAATCTAACCGTTGAAATACTAATAGAAATCAGAATGATGGAAATTAAGTTTATAAGAAACACTTACCTCCCTCGTGCGGTTTTAAGACAATTAAAAAAAAAAAAAAAAAAAAAAAAAAAAAAAAAAAAAAAAAAACATAAAATTAGTTGTTTTAATCTAATTTTTCCTACTAAACGTAAGAAAAAGTTTAACCTCTTCAGTCCCTGAGTACCCAAATGGGTACATCAGTTTTGTCCCATTTTATTAATGATACTCAAATATAAATGAAATTTCGATATAAGAATAATATGTTTCGAATTCTATGATTCGAGCTAATGAAAATAAAACAAAAATCTCGATCTGAAGTCAAACGGGAGAAGAAATAATTCAGTAATAATTACAAATACTGTAATAATCGCCAGTAGCGAAGAGGTTAAGCTAAGTTTTTATGTTTTCATATGCATATTGCATATGTATAGTATACCCAGTTAAAAACGAACTGCACTGGAACTGATATGAAATTGCTGTTTAGAAGATTGTGGTTATTTGGCACAAATCCCTGCAGTTTTTTTTTTATTAAGTCGACATAACTTTGAACTTACTTCAAAATTTGTAATTGACTAAAAAAAAAAAAAAAAAAAAAAAAAAAAAAAAAAAAAAGTTTTTGATGGAGTCATTGATTACCTACATAGGCATTTGATTGGCTTTTTAACATTCCAAAGGCAGACATTCCGACGCAGGTAGTGGTTTAACTCGAAACGATGAACCCAAGCACAGAAAATACACGCTTTGACCACATGACCTCTCAGACTAATTAAAGCAAGTGTTGTAACGAGGTATTAAAGGGAGGCATTTCAATAAAAGATGATTTGTCGCTGAACGTGAATAGTTGACAGGCAAATTGGGAGTTTTTTGTGTTTTTATTTTATTATTAATTTTTTATTGTAATTATATTATGTGCGTGTATTTTAAAGTAATTTTAATATTTAAATGAATGAGATAAATTTCTTAGCGAATTAGTTAAAGCAAATGAATTGATTTTCCTTAGAAATTTGAGAATCAATAAATATTTAATAAGATAATTTTATTTTTAGAGTATTTGTGAAATTCATAAAATTTCCTTATTATTAATTGTAATGTAATTAAAAGCATTAAATTAATAAATATATATTTGTAAAAAAAAAGAAAAATTATTTTTTCAAAAGACAGAAGTTGGTAATTAATAATTTTTCATCAAAATAAGAAATAATTTAATGTCATACGATGATTTAACGTCGCATGTTTTTTTTATGATTATGTAGAATTCTTTATTGTTAACTTATTAACATTTTTATAAAAAAAATAAAAATATTAATTTACCTTTTTTTCGGTAAACAATTTTTTAAAAGGGAAATATCTGAGTCTTTCTTGTAACCTTTAAATATAAAAAAATGACTGGATTTTTTGATATTTTTATGGTTTCTAAAATAATTTTAAACACTTTTAATAACTTAATATTTGATTGAAATAAGAGACTTAACTGTGCTTTTAAAATAAATATATGTACATAATTTAAAAATGTAGTTTAAATACTTTATGAAGTTTTTTTTTTCTTTCTACGATTAAGTTCAGAAAGAAGAATAATTTTAAAGAGCTATTCAGAAAAATATTTGATGATTCAAATATTTGTAAGTCCCTTTCAAAATGAACTAGTTGTAAGTTAATTGTAAGTCATTTTCAGTTATGAACATGGAGGGGAATAGGGACAGGAAGCAGAGGGTAAAAAAAATGCCGCTATCTGGATTTTAAAGTTTAATTATCTAAAATTTCCTTTACTTCTATTCTCAAAAACACAATGTAATTTTTTCGAGTAACTTTAAATCGGAAGAAAAAATAAATTTTCAGTTAATGAGAGTGGGTAAACTCATTGCCCCTTCCTGGATTTTTAATTTCAATTAGTAATATTTTTTCTCCGATTTACAAAAGTAAAATATTTTTTTTTCCTAATTTAAAATAAAGGAACTAAGAACTTTCCGTTAGGGGAAGGTGACATAGATGAGCCATTGTCCCTCCCTCGATTTTGAAATTAAGCTATTTTTTTTCTCCAATTTTTGAAAAACATATAAAAATTTAATCTTTAATTAGCTTAAAATAGAAGAGGAACTAATAATTTTGTTTTAGAGGGACAAAAGTAGAAGAGAGCAGTTGCCCCTCGTTAAATTAAAAAAAATAATTAGTGATTATACGAGAGCTCTTATTTATATTTCTGGCTTTGGCAATAACGAGTGTTATTAGGCTACAGAGCTGACGATTTCAATTGAAAATGTGACATTTTTAACAGTAAATTCTTCAGAACGATTTGTCATTTTAGCTTGATTTGTGTTATTTGCAATAAATTGAAAAATTCATTTTGTGCAAAAGAATGAAATTCACTCGTGAACTTTTTCGTGCAATCACTTTTTCATAACTTTCGACGTAGATTTTCAAGATCAGGATATTTTCATGAACTTAATTTTTTATACAACGATAAATCATCATTCTACAGCACTATAAAAAACTGGTATAGCAAATTCATTCGTGTTCCATGTTCGCTCCAGGACGCATTCCGTGGAGGTCTACCAAAATTGGCTGTTGTGCCAGAAAATATTGATGCTTTGCGTGAATTGATAAAGCAAGATCGACATGTGACATACCGTGAGATTTAGAAATCTATAGACATTAGTATGACAGGCATAAATAAGATATTGGCTGAACATTTGATAGTAAAAAATATTTTTTCGCGTTGGAGCCTGCATAATCAAGCAAACGCTCAAAAGAAAACTTGATTCGATTGGGGCAAGGAAATGTTAAACAAATACGTTCAAGTTTTATCAAAAGTTGTGTATAACATCTACATAGGTAACGAACTCTGGATCTATGCATATGAGCCGGAAACAAAACAGCAATCGACTGTATGAGCATTCCAAGATAAAAAAAAAATCCAACTAAAATTGTTCGAGGATGAAGCAGATCGAAGGAAGTGGTTGCCTGTTTCTTCGACATTAGCGGTCACCAGTCTTCGGAGAAATTCGAAAAAAGCAGAATAACAAGCGAATATTTTTTTATCATGACAATGTGAGCTCTTACACATCGGCTCAAAGAAAGGAATTTCTGAAAGGCCGAAACATCGAACTGATGGGTAATTGGCTATATAGCCCTGATTTGTAACCCAATAATATTTTTTTTATTCCCACACATCAATAATAAATTACGCGGATAATGAGTTTAGATGCTTGAAGAAGCGATTGTTGCATTCAAAACGCATGTTTGGATTTACCTCCATAGGAGTGGAAACATTACTTCGAAAGTTGGTTCAAACGGTGTTGGTTCAAAAAGTGTATTGATATTAAAGGAGAATAATTTGAAAAGCAATAAATTCAATATTGATCAAAATAATAGGCTCAATATTGATCACAAATATTTGTGTGTTCATTACTAGGACAGAATTATAAATGGCAACCCTCGTATATATATATATATATATATGTGTGTAATAAATAAAAAAAAATGCCATTTTCCCGCTTTGAGTTCGTTCTAAAGTTTTATAAGAACATACTTTCATTCTCAGTTTTCCGTAATATATTAAAATTTTTAATGGCTGAAGTTTCTTTTATTTTTATTATCTTTAATTCAGCAAAATCTATTAATTATTTTCCTAAAAAGAACTAGAATGTATTATTTAAATGTCAATATCTTATTGCGGAATCTTAAATTCATTCCACAAATCTATTTCCCTTTTTAGAATAAAACATTTATCGAAACTTTAATTTTGTTTTATTAGCTCACAGGCTATCATAGCCTGAGAGCTTATGTGCCCGCCCTTCTGTATGTATGTTCGTACGTAACGCGATAACTCATGATAAAAATATCCGATCCTCTTAAAATTTTGTATGTAGGTATATCCTGACAAGGCGCTTCCCTGATTAGTTTTTGAAGTTCATTCGATATGTATAAGAGGGGGAACGGGGGGCTCATGCCCCCCGTTAGTTGATATAAATGGGATTTTCATGCAGAATTAAGTTTTCAAAATTTAGATTAGAATCATTCTGATGAGGCGATTCCGTGACTGTTATTAGGTGTTCATTGAATAAGTATAAATAGGGGGAACAGGGGTTCTAATCCCTCCCCCCGTTAGTTGATATAAATGGGATTTTCATGCAGAATTAAGTTTTCGTTCAAAATTTAGATTAGGATCATTCTGATGAGGCGATTCCGTAACTGTTATTAGGTGTTCATTGAATAAGTATAAATAGGGGGAACAGGGGTTCTAATGCCCCCCCCCCCCCGTTAGTTGATATAAATGGGATTTTCATGCAGAATTAAGTTTTCGTTCAAAAT
Source organism: Maratus speculifer (assembly GCA_964019185.1). Taxonomy (NCBI): domain Eukaryota; kingdom Metazoa; phylum Arthropoda; class Arachnida; order Araneae; family Salticidae; genus Maratus; species Maratus speculifer. The sequence continues at coordinate 36,887,894 of OZ025297.1, forward strand.
TTAGATTAGGATTATTCTGATGAGGCGATTCCGTGACTGTTATTAGGTGTTCATTGAATAAGTATAAATAGGGGGAACAGGGGTTCTAATCCCCCCCCCGTTAGTTTATATAAATGGGATTTTCATGCAGAATTAAGTTTTCGTTCAAAATTTAGATTAGGATCATTCTGATGAGGCGATTCCGTGACTGTTATTAGGTGTTCATTGAATAAGTATAAATAGGGGGAACAGGGGTTCTAATGCCCCCCCCGTTAGTTGATATAAATGGGATTTTCATGCAGAATTAAGTTTTCGTTCAAAATTTCGATTAGGATCATTCAGATGAGGCGATTCCGTGACTGTTATTAGGTGTTCATTAAATAAGTATAAATAGGGGGAACAGGGGTTCTAATGCCCCCCCCCGTTAGTTGATATAAATGGGATTTTCATGCAGAATTAAGTTTTCGTTCAAAATTTAGATTAGGATCATTCTGATGAGGCGATTCCGTGGCTGTTATTAGGTGTTCATTGAATAAGTATAAATAGGGGGAACAGGGGTTCTAATGCCCCCCCGTTAGTTGATATAAATGGGATTTTCATGCAGAATTAAGTTTTCGTTCAAAATTTAGATTAGGATCATTCTGATGAGGCGATTCCGTGACTGCTATTAGGTGTTCATTGAATAAGTATAAATAGGGGCAACAGGGGTTCTAATGCCTCCCCCCCCTCTTAATTTATATAAATAGGTTTTTCAAGCAGAATTTTCAGATTTCGTTCAAATCTCTGAATAGTTTTGGAAGTTTAATGGTTAAGTATAAAAGAAGGGGATAACTCCTTTTAAATTATATAAATGCTAAATGGGTTTTTATTAAGAATTATCTAATTTGCTCTGAATTTTGGATATAGATTTTTATATGATAAAGCATGTCTTTGATAGTATAGGAGGTTCAATGATTAAGTATAAAAAAAGAGGAAAGGGGAGAGCTGTTTCCCCTTCTTAATTTTTTTTTCGAACGGAATTAACCCTTGAAAATATAAGGCTTTAATGTACAATTAGTATTTGTAGCCTGTGAGCTCAATGCCATCAGTTTAACTGGGCAGTATTTTTTTTATTTGTTTAATAATCGTCTGCTCTGAAAATCATCCACATTTAGTGGGACGTTTTACTCTTACTGATTACGCTGGTTATTAAAGCGTTTCTAAGACTAGCTCCTCCCATCAACCAATGGAAGAGCGCGAAGTAGATTACCTTTACATTTCAAACAACCTTAGTGAATTTTTAAAAGCCAGAGGGGAGGAGCAATGTTATCTGAGAAATTTTGAGATAGTCATTTGATTTGATTTTATTTATTTTTTTATTTTTTTTTCGGAGCGTGCGGAAACAACTGACCTTGTTACTGCTAAAGTTCTCTCGCTGCTTTTCTGATTGTTTTGGAACATTTTTGCGGAGTTCCGATGTTGTTTTCGGAACCAGCTTTGTACGGAGCCCTTTGTATTCTTTTATTGTTTATGGTGATGCGGCCTCAGAAAGAAGGTCTGGTCTGGTCTGTCGTGATGAATTTGAAAAAAAAAATATTTTGTTGAATAACAGCATCTACGATCTTTCTTAAATTGGGTTCCAAATATCTAGAATATGTGATAAGTTTCCAAATATGACGCGCTCCTTCAGTTATGGATGGCTTTTTTTTTACATTGAAACAATACAGGTGCATATACCTTGATAATATATGTTGTAAGAGTATTGAGATTATCAGAAGGATTTTCTGTAGTCACTTATAACCTTAAAATTCTACACGCAGTTGTTAGCCATCTTGAGTGATAAACTGGATCAGGTTTCATTAATGCCAGATCAGAACCACATTCACCACGTGATATTGGTATGTAAATATCATATAAATATTGCTAGCCATTACTGAGAACTCTTCTATCTATGTTGTCTTCCAAATAATAAAGTATAAAAAGTTTATTTTATACATTCATCACGACAGACCAGAATATAAAAAATGGTTTTAGAGAAAACCGCTAACGAATCGATTAATTTTTCCGGTTTTTATTATCATTTGAAATTTGAAACTCCCCACCCCCATTGAACACAGTTCAGTTTGCGCTACTTAACCACTCTCAACGATTCAGAGTTTAAGCTCAAAAATTAAGTTTATGTCTAAGCTTCTAAAAAGATTTAATGATATGCAAAAAATAACGGTAAAAAATAGTTGTACGTTACTCCAAAGTCTAAAGCGACCTCTATCGACATTTTTTTAAATTTATTTGTATAATTTATTTTCAAGACAATACTGACGTAAAGAATAGTTTTAGTGAAAACGCAAATCAATTAACCAATTTTTCTGTTTTTTATAATCATTTGAAATTTGAACCTACCCACTTTCTTTGAACACAGTTCAGTTTGCTCCTCTGCACCACAGATTTTGAGCTCTAAATTTAAGTTTATATCTAAACTTCTAAAAACAATTAATGAGATGCAATAAATTACGGTAAAAAAATAGTTGTTCGTTACTCCAAAGTCTAAAGCACCCTCTATCGGCATTTTTTAAAATTTATCTTTATAATTTATTTTCAAGACAATACTGACATAAAGAATAGTTTTCGTGAAAATCGCAAACGAATCGACCAATTTTCCCGGTATTTATTATCATTTCAAATTTTGGACCATAAACTTTGATGGAGCCTATCGCCTTCGAAAGACATTTGGGACCCTCAGTTTCCCATTTAATATTATTTTTCTTGATGTGCACTATCACCCCTTAAAGTTTTGCGCGGTAGTATAGATACACCCTTTATATATATATATATATATATATATATATATATATATATATATATATATATTACGTGTTTATGCAATAGATTTATTTTGCAATTTCTAATATTTCCTATGTATTTGTCACATAGTCACCCGGGAAGATAATTGCGGTTCCAGGGAGGTGAGGAGGGGTAGTCAGAATTAGTACACTTCTGGAGGATTTTGATTTTTACCCGTTGTCAAATACATAAGAAAGAATAAGTTACGAGGCTCACAAGAAGTCTGCAGCTATAAGAAACCTAAAAAAAAAATCATTCTAACGTTACCTCCCTTGCAAAAATCAGTAAAGTCAGTCAAAGTACAGAGGGAGCCAAAAAACAACCATTTTTGCATCTCCAAAGTAAAATTTGCAATGAAAAAAAAGCTGTCAAAACATGAAAAAAATTGGAATATCAAATTAAAAAAAAATCGGCGTAATTCAATTTAAAAGAAATTTATTGAATGAAAGAACTGCAGACGTAAGTTAAAGAAAGCCTTTGTTTTAGAAAAAGGGGTAATTACAAACATGACGAATTAAGACGGCGATGACTGGCTTTGTTTAATTTGTATGAGAAATAAAATAGATGAAATGATTTAGTGTGCATATTAAAATATATAATTACATACTGCGTGTACTAGAAAATAACAAAAGCTATTTATGTGTAAACTTCGACCACTTTTTACATGCTATTTAGGTAACTGGTAATTAGTTATATAATTTTAGTTCTTTATTACTTATAAAATTTCATTTATATTTTTTAATGCACTTTTATTTGAAGCAATTAGTCTTAGTTTCAGAAATTTCATTTCATTATATTTTATTGCTGTTGAATTGCTTTATTGTTTCATTTAATGCAAGCATTGATTTTTATATTGTTACTTATATTCAATATTCATTGAAATAGCTTAATATTTTTTGGTCCAATTTAGGCGGCTATTTGTTAAATTTGGACCACTTTTGGTACTTTTTCAAAATAAATAAATAAATAAATAAATAAAATAAAATAAATAAAATCTTATTTAGTTAATAGAATAATAAATTAATCACATGTAATGGTATTTTGCAAACATTCCAAAAACTAAGTGAGTTAAGCAAGCACACATGTGAAGCAGTCCAAATTCGGCTATTCGTCTCTACATATTTATACAAATGTATGAAAATAAAAATGCAACTAGTGCAAATACTCTAAAAATCCTCAGAATTCAGCTTTAAAAATAAAAACCTTACTCGCATTTTATTCGCGGTATACCGTGTTTTAATTAATATTTACTACGTGAATTACCACACTGCTAACTAAGCCCAAACCAACAGAATGAAAAAGGTACATGCAGGGAATTGAATTCGGAACCCTTGGAATAGAGCTCCAATTGCTAAACCATATAAACTACGAGGGCAATATCCAGCTTAACATATCTCACTCATACATATTGGTAAGGCTGCAGCTACGGCACAAGATGCAATAGTCTTCATGTGCATACAATCCTGCGGCGTAACATGAGACTCAAACAAACCCAGTATCGGTAATCATACATTTATCTTTAATTAATTGAAGAAATAATTCGAAAGATAAATATATAGAAAGATAAATGAATAGAAAGATAAATGAATAGAAAGATAAATATATATCGTATTTTACTTTACTAGATAATAATCTGTGTTCGCTCACGCTTGCCAAAAATCGTGAATTGCAATTATATTTACATTGGAACCACTATGCGATTTCGGCTCACTTTGTTCGATTGTCACTATTTTCATCAACTCTAGCTGTAATGAATATTGTTAGAAATCATTTTAAAATATAAAATTTATAAATATGTTAATTGTTCAAAAAAGCAAGGGAAAACTGCATTTCAAAAGCAAATTTAAAATGCACTTTTATCGGCTATTGTATTGCGCATATTTTTTTAACTCTACGAAAAACAGCATGAGCATGTTATGCAGGGCGCTAACAAAATCTAAGTAAGATGCTTTTTTTTTCTGGTAGATTATAAAGGCAAACTTGTACAGAAATATTATTGCGGAATGCTCGGAAAAATTACCCAATTGCATTGCTATTTTTAACCCCATCACTGAATTTCGATTTGATTAAGAAATCGGGTCACTTGACCGTAAATTAATTATGACGAAGTTGGCACTGATTATTATTTTTTTTTGTAGTAATCAGTGTTTATTCACAGAAATAAAACAAAAAAAAAAGGTTTTTAAATTCCAATCCAATTTATTGGCATGAAAACTATCTTAATGTGAATGCACCTTATATGATGCTTCAACTTGCAAGCTAATTGACCCTTTCATCTATATCGGTTATTCTCTAACTTGGAAATTCTTATATTCAAAGATATATTATTATTTTTATTTTTATTGAAATTTAATGTTTTCATCGAAGAAAAACCTCATCCTTTGTATCACATAAATATGCATAATGAATGCAATAAATTTACATGTAAATTAAAAATATCTATTAGGTTATATATTGAAAATGCATTTTTTATGAAATTGATATTAATACTTTACAGACGATTGTTACTTAGGTTTCAAAATATATACATTCATTAATAATGCATTTAAAATTAATTGTGCAACTTATAACTTCATAGAATAAAACAAACAGTACACAGACTTATGAAGTACATGATATACTGAAAGGACTATTGATGTATAATAGAAAAACTAAATAGCAACCATATAATGCTTTAAAAAATACTATTTTTGTCTTATTTTTTGGAGAAAATATTATTTAACACAATTGAAATAAATCACAAGGAAAAAGAAACAAATAGAAATGATCAAACTAATTTTCCGTTTTCTTATCACGATGAAACAAATTTAAATATTTCTAATTTATTAAAATGTTGCCTCGGGAATTCCAGAATGATACAACAGCACATTATAACTGATTAAATTCAAAAACTCATAAATTATTTTTATTTTCAATATTTTTAGGATGTAGCTTTCTATTAACTTCTATATATGTAATCAGTAAAGAAAAGCTGCTGAAAAAAGGTTTATATTAAATGTTATTATTTATTCGATTTAAAAAGTCCAGGTTTTATTTTATCATTATTAGTACATAATCTTATACATTTTTGAAGATGCATAATATAAAGAATGAAGCCATCTTTTTATAATATAATATTGATGTAAAAAATGTGTAATTCTTTAAAAAGTGAATAAAAATCTTTCATCGTATTCTTCGGACATACAGTAGATGACAATACAGATCCAATCAGTAAAGAGAGTAATTTCCAATTTTCTTAACTTTCTTTTTAAAGTGTTATTATGTGTATTATAAATAAAGATTAGAATTTCACACATACATAACAAACGAATTCGCTCCTTAAATATAAGATTTAGCTTCCTGGTATTCAACATATTTTATTGACATCTATATTGTTGTGTATATAGGGTTCTTTTGATCTTATGGTTGATCAAGTTCAAAAATCTTGTCACTTTGAAAAACAGAAAATAATTTATTTACAAAACTTCACAGCTGTTGAGTCTTCGGAACTCGCAAATATCACCAAATTTTTAGAAATACACTATGTCCTATTCAAAACAGTGCAGATAAATCATAAAACTCAAGCAAACCTGCTTAATAATCGTCCAGTATCTCACTCAATGGCTGACTGATAAATAATAACAACAACAGATCGCATCACACTCTTTATATAGGCTCGCAGCATGCACTGGAAATTTCTACAAGCTTCTCGAAAAATCCAGAAAACCAAGGAATAAAATTCAATGTATCAGCATACCTAAGGGGGTTATCATATAGAGGAAAGGGTTACCATAGCCAACAATCGCCAAGTTTGCCGCCAACTTGGCGACCAAATTTAGTCGTCAAAAGTGACGCCAACTTGGCGATAACTCTATTATTTCGCCAAGCTGCCGTAGACATTCACTGAAAAATAATAGACAGGTTTGCTTGATAACAGAGACAATGTTACAACAACTAAAATTAGTAAAGGAATGCAGCTTAATAAGATTATTTACATTATTTTAAAGTTCAAACACTAACTATTTACAAAATTCGTAACAATATTAAAAAATGTCATTTTATTAAAATTATTTTCTAAAGGTATTAATAAATTAATTGAGTTATTTTCTATGTTTAATGTTTTTTTTTCTTTGTATTTTTCAGTCGTAATACCCTTAACTACCACTGTTATACAAAACAAGACATTTCCCATTATCATTTGTTCGATTAAAGTCTTCGTAAGACAAAGCTTGAAACTTATCTCAAAAATAAATTCATTTTTATTATGAGACGGAGATTAAATAAAAAAGTAAATTTATCGTTAAGATCTTGTTCTAGACAAGCAATTAGCAATGCTAGAATAAAATTGATTTTATAACATGTTTCTGCTATTTTTTTTCCTTATACAATGTACTTAAAAAACTATTCCAAGCATGCTATGTATTAACAATTTACATTTATATTAATATGAATAAATATGCAATGATTTAAATAACATAATTTAAAGTATTAGTATATTTTTGAAAAAAAAAAAACACTGCATCCGTTTTTAACTGGAAATGGGTAAATAAACACACACTATTTATACAGGTTACATTTTTAATAAAAATCTACAAATGTCTGTATATTATATACTATAGTATGCATTACTGTTGTTAATATTGTTTCTTACTTTTATTTCGTAATGAAAAAATAATTCTTGATTTTTTTTCCTGTCTTATATTAGATTGCATGTGGATTCAAAACTTTATTCCATATGAAATTCAGTCCACAACAACTATACGCTCGATACTCATATTTTTCTCTTTATAATATTTTAACAAAATTTTTAAAATTGCATTACTATTCTTTGATAATAAAATTAATATAATACAAGCCCATATTTTCAGAATATCCCTTTTTTACCAGCGATACTTTTTTTTTTAATTTCTTTCATTGTTTTATTTAGAAATGTAGAAATATGCATGTAAATATTCCTTAGAGTCATTAATAATTATTATGTAATTGATTTTTTGTCTGCATATGTCATAAAAAAAATTTTATGTCCTTTTTATTACAAATCTTTCCAAAGAAACTTCTTAAAATAATGCTAACTGACATGGATCGATTTATTGATAAAGTAATTAGAGACGCATATTTATGTAAAAACATCCATAAGAATATTGTGTTTTAAAAATATTTTTTGAGAACGTCCATGTTTACAAAATGAAAAATATTTCAAAATATATAATTATTTATAGATTATGTTAAAAAAAATATCACGGTGATAAACACAAAAAATATCATTACAGAACTTTCTCTATCTTTACTCTTAATTATCATTTTTAAGTTGGCTTGATTTTAAAGAGTTAAATGAATTACTTAAGTATAACTCTGCATAACATGATAGCAATTATATTGTAATTGGAAAAATTTGTGTACTGACTGTTTACATTTTTTTAAATGGTATTTTTAATCGCAGACTTTTCTTGAAATCTGTGTGTGCACAGGAATGAATCAAATGCACTTGTGGGGCAAGCATAAAGTTATGACGAAATTTAATTTAGTGTACTGAAATATTGAAAATATAATATGTGAAATGCCCATTTTTGGCATTTTCATAATTATGGTTTTACATGGCTTATAAGAAAGAATATACTATCAACAGGCTGACCATTAACTTCTTTTATTTTCGTGCAGTATGTCATATAAATATTTGCATTAGCGTCATGCTAAGCTAGGGACGCTGCAACAGTATCTTTCGGGTAGGGCTCATAAACATAAATGCAGTCTCTTACTAAATAGGGAACTGCAAGCAGTGTAAGTCACCGATTTTGACGAAAGTGGTATCGTTGAAAAGATATCATCGTGAGGATTAAAAAACTCAGTAGAACTACCCCTCGGAAATGAGCCTTTTTCGAGATATCCAACACTTAGTGTCACGTTGCTAATACACACTGCTGGGAAATCGCATTAAGTGACATAAATTATCGGATATCTCGAAAACGGCTCATTTCAGATGGGTAGTTCCATTGAGTTTTTTACTTCTCATAATGATATCTTTGCAACGAAACCACTTTCATCAAAATCGATAAAAAAAATTTTGCAGTCCCTCATTAAGTGTGCACCAGAACAGTATGCATTAGCTACGTGACGAAAATTATAGGATATCTCGAAATATGATGCTTACTGTGAATAGCCAAATATGTATTCGAATACTTTTGAACAGCCCTGTATTTGATCCGTCGATTGTTATATATATACTATATGATGGGAAAATTAATTTAGCGAGAAAATGCCTAACTGATTGAAATTTCTTTTTCAGCACTTTATCGTCAAAACGTCAAAACGTCAAAAATATTAAGTATATATTTGATTATTCAAAACTTCAGTTTGAGATATATTTAAACAAAACAACACAAAACTTCATATCAATATCAAAATAATATGAACAAGACAATTCGAAAAAATAGTTCTTTGGAAACTAAAAATTATACCTTAAATTATGACAACATCCAGTAATTTTTATTTTCCTTAGGACGATTGATAATTTTAAGTTGTATCAGAAAGGTATTCGAAATAGGTCCGAATCCACGATAAAAGAAAAGTTCAAGATAAAATAATGTGTCGTTGGTAAAAACAGTCAAATTATCAACCAAAGCATGACCAATATTTTATGTAAGTTTCATTTTCTTAATTCAGTTTTTTATTTGGACATGAAGCAGTAGTTGAAGAGCTCAGAAGCTGTCATTTACAAATGTATAATTTAAAAGGAGCATTTAAGTATTATTAAAAAACTCACTTGAATAGCAAATAGCAATGATTTTGAGCATTGTTTTCTATATTCAATAACAACCCTAGTAGCAAACCAATATTGGTCCAACATTGCGCCATTATTACATTAATTGGAAATATTGCGAATAAAACGTCAATATTGCTCCAATATTGGGATGTTTACAGTTTGCTCTTATTTAGCCAATGTTTGCAGCCAGTATTATGCCAACATTGGGGTTTCATTGGAAACATTCCCAATAAATCGCCAATATTGTACAAACGTTGACGTTAAATTGGAAATATTTCCAATGACATCCCAATATTTAACCAATATTGGCTTTTTATTTGAAATATTTCCAATGAAACCCCAATATTGGCATAATATTGGTTACAAACATTGGCTAAATAAGAACAAAATGTAAACACGCCAATATTCGAGCAATATTTCATGCCAGTATTGCGCCAATGTGCCAATATTGCTCCAAGATGTAGCCAATATTGGTCCAATATTGTTTGGCTACTGGGGAAATCTTTTTGCCCAAAATATGCTTTTTTTCTAGCAATTAAATCAGTTTCTCAAAGATAACGTGCTGTAATTTATGCCAGGAGTAGAAAAATGGTTAAATAAGCGTAATTCTGTATTACATAAAAAAACACTTAAGTTTTTATACCATTGTTTTTATTTTATTAAGTACTATTTTTATATTACAGTTTTTATCACATTTTTGCGAAGTCGGAAAATGAAGAATTTCATTTCTCCAGGGAAGAAAGTAAAAATATTTTGAAAATAGTAGATTTTTCATCTTTTTGTTGTCATTTTTTTATAACAAGTGAAAAAAATCTAATTAGAATTAATGATAATTTGAAAAATTATAAATGAACGAATTCTGATAAAACATGGAACTATTATAAGCTGTATTTGATTTTAAGTATCTATATTAATGTTACAGCCAAAAAAAGACATATAAATTTTATTATTATTATTATTATTATTATTATTATTATTATTATTATTATTATTATTATTAAAGGTTTTTATTATTATCTCTTTTTGCCATTTTTGTGTTTTATTCTCTGACCGTTACACCCCCCCCCACCAAACAAATTAAAAGCATCATTATGATATATTGTGATACCAACCTTTTTAGCAATTTAAATTTTACAAACTCCAAAGAAAAGAAAAAAAACATATACATTCATATTTTCTGCTACTTTTTATGAATAAATTAAAAACTAATATCATACATATAATAAAAGTTAATACACAAGTTATTCAAATTTAGTACAATACTTTAAAATTCTTTCTTATCATGTGAGTCAGAGATTAGTATATACATTAAACTTAGCTGGTATCTGTACAAAACAAAAATAATCTTTTGTGAACGAAATACTTACTAAAACAAGAACTTTGTTGTGTAAGAGTATTTCTTATGCGTTTATTTCTGAAACAGATGATCCAAAATTTCTTGACAGCAGATACATTGATCAAAGAGCAACAACAAATAAAATATGTTATACTTATTGCACAAGATAGCACTGTTATCAGATACATTCCGAATTAATCTATACGAAAAGAGAGAAAATTATCTATCGGAAATTTACTTTGTGAAAAAATAAATAAATTATAATCAAACGTGAAGTAAAATGTAGTTCATTACGTTGCTATGTATAATATCTTATGCTTTTTTCTTTAAAGGCAAATTCTGTTTAAAACAAATAAAACAATAGCGATTCATTTATCCTGGCAATAAAAATCAACAAAAAAAACAGACTTATTATAATTAACTTGTTGTGATTTGTATTATGTTAAATCTCGAGACAAAATTTAACATAGTTCGACGTCAACATTTATAAACAAATGATACAAATTGTAGCTTTAAAATAAGGCCTCTTATTCATTGAACGTGAATAATTAATTGTTATTATTACCATTTAATCACTTAAAAGTAACTTTATTTTCCAGTTTTTCAAAAACACACTATTTGTTTACACTATAACTTACAGTTTCTGTTGATCTTAAGATGATACTTACCATTTAGCACTTATTCGATGTTTAATGAGCTACTTTTAAATTGTAATATAAAATTAATTTTACATAGGATGAAGGCTAGGATAATTTTTGTGTAAGCTTTTGGGTGCTATTTAATTATTGCGTCGACCAATTTCGCCAAATTTTAAGCATTGCCAAACAACTCGCCAGGTTATACAAAATTATTTTAAAGAATGCGTGGAGAAGAGAATTTCTGAAGCATTACTAAAAATGCAAATTAAATATCGAAATAAAAATTACTTAATGACATACCAAACATATGTAACGTGTTTGATGTCAAATAAATAGGACATACTTGACCAGCCATTAGTGATAGTTAATATTATAATTTAGTGGTAGTTTTTTTTGACCAGCAGAGTAATCAAGTATAGTACCAATTTTTGTCATTTAAATGTTAAATTATCTGTATTATTTTGATCCTCACATTAAATAATTTCGGTATCATATTAGCTAGCATGCGCTAACAAGCAGAGACTCGATTACGGAAGATTGCTTAATATATTAAATTCTCAGCATTTCTAAACATACTCAGTCATCATAAACATATATAAATAAGATTTTTAAAATAGTTGTGAAGAATAATAGTATTTGATAGTATTTAGCCTTTAACTTTTTTTGACTTATTGGAATTGTTATTAATATAAAGTGAAAAAAATCGTGAAAATAATAATACTAATAACAAATTGCGACAAACATGGCAAATAGAAAGCGTTCGTACTATAACACTTTTTGAAAAAATAAATATTCAGTTTCTGATGTTAAATTCTGATACAAAAAAAGCATGAACACAAAGTGTGATACGACAATATATCCATTACAGAACAGCCCAATTGTATTAACACAAATTAGTGTACGAACAGACAAACAGAATTCTTAAACGTTTTAAATATTTTGTTAAGTGTTAAAACGCCTAATAGATTGAAATCATACACAATAGACGGTAGCATATTTCAATTCTGTTGTACAGCCAACTATTTTGTTTACTATTTGTACATATATTATATATATGCCACTATTTAGCTAATATTTAATTAAGACTAAAACGCACTTAAATCTAGTGAAATCACACTTCCAGAGATTATCTTACATAAACAGTCATGTATCTATTTATTTGTGTGGCATCATTTTTCTACATTCTATAACATATCTTGGTTTACTAAATACAGTTCAGCAAAAAAATAATAATATTAAAGAAATAAAATAAAGAAATATATAGCTGATTTAAAAACCACCTTTAAGCTACTTTTTTCCATATTCATTAACGTGTGCAGTTTCTGTTGTGCTACCCTGCATATGATCCACAACATCTATACACAAAACAAAAATTTCTTTAAACTTAAAACTCACATCACAACTAAAATTGTACCTCCTAAAAATCATCTTTAATGTACAGTATTTTGGTTTCAATATAGTATCCTAAATCTTTTCTGTTGACCCCTTTAAATACACTTTTTATGATACAGGATATAACTAATAGTAAATCCCAGCAACGTGTATCGATTCTATTATATGTGAAATAATTTAATACGATTAAAATCAAAGTTTCACCCAATACCATTATGTAACGGAATTCTTTTACGTGGCCCTGTAAATGAATATTAGTCATGTTTTACACCCCATATTGTAACAGAGTATATGTTTTAGTACATTACAGTAACTACATATCAATTTCAGTCTGTTTGAAAGTCTGCAATACAATTAAAATGTACTTAAACATATTTTTCCATTGGCCGTAACGTAACGGAAAAGGTTTGAAACGTTCTAATATCTGATTTTCATAAAATTTGAAATGACAAAATATTTTAAAAATTTTACATTTAAAATTTCAAAGCATTTGGTTGTGAAATTTTTACTCTGCTATATGCGAACGGACAGACAGACGGAACAACGAACTGAACGAAGACTATACTTGCTACGTATTTATATAATTACGAACGTGCCTAAAAAGTACAGACCTGAATTTGGCAGTGATATCAGCACTGAAGAGATTATTTTTCAATTTTTGTTCCTACTACACATCTAAAAGAACATAATATAAAGAGTCTTATTGAAGATAATTGCTGAACTTTTATATCTAATAAGTATATAATTCTGACATACTCAATAGGTATATTTTCTCACAGAGTACGGAACAGAGAATCAACTTTCATACACTGTAATGGCAACTTGTTTAACATTGGATTACGCATAGACAGTAGCGATACGAGCGGATGACTCTGAAACTACGATCATAACATAAGAGAGGTTGCTAATTCGGCGAAACATCGCTTATTTGGCGACAAATAATATAGGAAAAAAGAAAAAAAATACAGCGAAGGCTTGCTGCTTCTCGTTTTGAAATTTATGAAAGAATTATTTTAATATTTATGTAACTTTGACGTATTCGTCTTGCAAACAATGCATGTGTCTCTTCTTAACATAACGACCTAATAATTTAAATTTGAAAATTCAAGAACAATAACAGTAATAATTACGAGTCAATATAAGCGCGGAAATCTAAGATCAAATAGCATAAGCACGTGTGCAAAGATAATCAAATCAGCATTCAGCAAGAAGTGCCAAGCCAGACTATGGTTACAGTTAAACAGAAATCACGAGGATAAAAATCACCAACGCGATGGTTTAGTTTTTAAGTCATCCACTGAGGGCGTTCTTTTCAAGCGGAGTTGAGGCTCTGTCTGTACTCTGTGTATTTTCTCTCCGAAGTGATCCAGCACAGACTATATTACGATTATAATAACAGTCACGTAAATGCATTTCTTTCCTTTCCAGTAGTTATTAAGGAAGTCCAATTACCCAATAATTGCGGGAATAAACAAGATTTCTTTATGATACAGTACTTCATAATTACAAATTCAGTAAAAGAAATGGAACTTATATTTGTCATTATTATATGTATTTGATGTGATAAATTCTGTATATTGATGTTTTTCATTTTAGTTATTTTATTTTATTTTAAAGATAAAGTTAGTTATTAAGGTTAGTTATTAATTAAGATTACTCTACTTTTAGTAGATTCTTTCGCAAAGTTACAAATTTTTGTAGTTTTACAAAAACAAGCTTCTTATATTTATATATTTTTTAATACAGAGTACAGATAATTTTTTTGTAAGGATGTATGTTTCTGTAACTTTACATCCGCAAAATTGCACACTTTTTCAGTACATCAGTTTATTTTTTTATGAAATCTCATTTTTAACAAACTGTATTAAAGTAGATTACGTTTTAAATAACCGATTAATATAAAAATGTACAAAAATGTACATTAAATTCCTATGGAATGACTTTTTTTTAAAATATATATTTTAAAACTGCGCTAAACAGAAAAAAAATCGAAAATGTAATTAGAAAAAAATGTTTTTATAAAAATATTCTTCTTTTGATTTTATTATTATTTATTTAGCGCCTCTCGTTTTTCACTCCTTAATTTTAAATGTCAGTTTATTTGCAGATTGTTAGAAAACACTTTATGTCACTTAAAGAAAATTAATAAATGCTTTAAAAGAAAGTTTCAAAAAGCCATTTGCCATCTTTTTGTACACGTAAAAAGCGAAGTAATCAGTTCACATTTTTTTTTTCATTTCTTTCCTTAAAAATAAAAAAAAAGGTGAACAAAACTTTTAAAAAATAAAGAAAATGCTTTTTATTTATCTTCCAATAAATTCTGCATTTATTTGTCGAAATATTATATAGAAAAAAAAACTGAATAAAAATACAAATCTAACTAAACTTCAAATTAAACTCTACGTTTTTTACATTTCGGAATGAGACATTTGTTCTAAAACTTTTTTCCAAATAATTACTGCATTAAAATTATGTGTAAATAAAAAACAATATATAAAATAATATAATGTAATGTATATATAATAATATAAAGAATATGTATAACTATTTGCAGAAAAAAAGATGTTGCTCTATAACTTGTTACACGTATACATGTCCTTTTTATAAAATTGATATATTTTTTTCATTTTTTAACATTTGCGAGCATATTAGACTTTATTCTTTTGCTTACATATAATTTTTAATGAAATAATCTTGATTGTATTTAAAGTTTCCTTCCCCCTTAAACATTAGACTAATATTATACTACTAGAAGATGGCCCGTCAAAATCACGTTTTTCCATTTTTAAAAGGATTATAAAACATTACAACAACTTTGGTCAATCATAGCCACTTTAGGCTTAAACAATTTTGAAAAATACAAAGATTGAACATGAGGGAAAAATCTTAAAAAAAAATTAATAGAAATCTGCATTTAAAATTATAACAAAACTATCTGGTGGATGAGGAGGGATTGTAATGAACAAATGGTAAATGCATAAATTTAAAAAAAATAAAGTAAGGTAAAATATCAATTATAAAAGAATACATTGTGAAACTACAGCCAAAAAATACTTTAAAATACTGAGAGAAAATAATAAAAATATCCAAAATGTATAAAAAATTTCCAGACGAATATGAGAATATAGCCAAATTATTAATTGAATGGGTAAAATAATGGCATAGAATATGCAGCTAATGAATTTCACTCACAAAATTACAGTAATTATTTCACAAAAAACATGCAAATTAACATGCATTAATAATGCAAAACATGCACTAATAATGCTATTTTAAAACATTTGTGAATTAATTATTTTATACCAGCAGCTAATACTTAAAAGAAAATACTTTATAAGATCGAAAACAAATGTCAACAATAAAGAGTAAACAATCGTGATTCGTTATGTGGCAATCAAGTCATTCACGGCTGTAAAAAATAAATAAATAAATAAAAATAAAAAAAAATAAATAAAGCAACACGAATATAAAAATTCTAACAATATTGTATTTAAAACGCACCTTCGCTTTTCTTAAATAAAAAGTTTTAATTAAACACTGTTAAAAATTTGACTGTTTTGCTGCATCGTCATTACACAGCTTTTAGAGAAAATGATTACTTTACAGTATTACACTGTTAAAAATTTGACCCATTTGTTGCAGCGTCACTCCACAGCTTTTATAGAACATCTCTTTTATGATCAATGAGAATCCTCCATATCACAGTAAAGTAGCCGCTTTATATAAAAGCAGTGGAGTGATGCTGCAGCAAATGGGTCAAATTTTTAACAGTGTACTGCTAAAAAATTGATCCATTTACTGCTGCTTCACTCCACAGCTTTTATAGAATGTATCTTTTATGACCAATACGAATGCTCCATAACACAGCAAAGTAATCGTTTTCTTTAAAAGCGGTGGAGTGATGCTGATGTCATGATGTGATGATGATGAGTCAAATTTTTAGCAGTGTGAATATTTAGTTAGACTGCAATATAAAGAATTATTTAAAGTAATATAATTCTATTAATTTACTGCATTTCTAATGAGTTAAACAAGAATTAGTAATGCTAAGGATCACGTTCATATTCGTAATTGAGATTTTCTACCATTTTCTACCATTTATACCATTAGATTTTTTTTCCTTTTGCATGATTTTCAGAGGGGAACGATCTCTGCATATTGATGAAAACAATATAAAGTCAATAGCACTATTAAAATTTCACATGTGCTGGATGAAGATTTAAATTTGAAGCATTATTATATAAATATTATAGAGGCTTTGGTAGAGAACGACAGAATGGTATGCAATACGTTATCACACTCCTGAAAACAAAATATGGAGATAAAAATGCAAGATACATGAAAATGTGCCCAGTAGAACTTTTAAAATGGTTGATTATTGAAAATTAGCTTTACCTGATCTTAGAACATTCTTCCATAATTTCTTGGCGAAGAATTTTTAAAGTAAAATGATATGTTATACACTAAACATTCTCTAAGTATTATACAATTATAAATGCATGTCACATGAAATTTCTATATCCCCCCTTCCAAAAAAATGCTTAAAGATGCTAATCTTTTACAAATGGAAAAATAGATTCAAATATATATAGTTTCTCTATTTTATAAACTGTAACTAAGCTCAATAGAGCTATATCCAATATTTAAAAAAAATATTTAAAAATGGGCAACTGTGGCGGCCAAAGCCCGAAATCTGTTCAGGTCACCATTTGGCCGGCAATCTCGCGAATTACCGAAATATTCCGTTTATTGGGCTTTGGCCGGTCAATACCCGATAGACCGTTTATAACTGGCCAAACCGGAATAGTGACAGAAAGCTGCACTGTATGTACCACTGACCTGACATGAGTGTATTGAGAAAGATCATTCCATGTTGACGATAATATTCAGTTTGTCAGTAATTTCTCGCTGTTTTTTTCTCTTTTTTCAAGTAAAATTTTATTAATGATACAATTATTTTAGTGAAATATGGAACATTCGCAGATTTAAAATAAAATCAAAATTTGTTACGTACAATTCAAAAAGTACAGTATTTATTATTATTTTTTTTAATTCTTTAAAATGTTCAGGTGATTAAATTTGAATAAATGGAAAATTTAACTTTTTATACAACTCCCTGTTCCAAAAATTTCCAAAAAGTAAAATGTGTCTACGTTCAATACTCTCATAAAATTATGCATAGAAGTTCAGTATTTTATCATAAAATCTTGCTTTGATATGTTTAAATAAAGTTCTCAAAGAGTTAATTTTAAATTTAAATGTAATTTTGTATAGCTAGAGTTCAGAATACGGGACACAGAATTTAAGTTTAAATCTAAGATTTCGAAAACATTTAATAAGTTTTGGAACGCATTTAATAAGATACAAAAAATAAAAGCTAAAATTAGTTGTTGGTTACTCTGAATTTTAAGGAGCCTTCTAACAGAATTTTTTGAAATTTATCTTTAAAATGTATTTTCAAGAAGATACTGACTTAAAGAATAGTTTTATTTTAAACCGCAAACGAATCAAATGATTTTTCCGTTTTTTATAATCATTTGACATTTGAACACTCTGAACACAGTTTAGTTTGTGCTACTTAACGACTCTCAACTATTCAGATATTGAGCTCAAAATTTAAGTCTAACTTTACGAAAACATTTAATCAAATGCAAAAAATAACATAAAAAATAGTTGTTCGTTACTCCAAAGTCTAAAGCGCCCTCTACCGGCATTTTTCCAAATTTATCTTTATAATTTATTTTCAAGAAAATACCAAGATAAAGAATAGTTTTAGTGAAAACCGCAAATCAATCGACCAATTCTTCCGTTTTTTATAATCATTTGAAATTTAAACCCTCTGAACACAGTTAACTTTGTGCTACTTAACCACACCCAACTATTCAGATTTTGAGCTCATAATTTAAGTCTACGCTTACGAAACCATTTAATAAGATGCAAAAAATCACGGCAAAAAAATAGTTTTTCATTACTTCAAAATCTAAAGCGCCCTCTATCGGCATTTATCGAAATTTATCTTTATATTTTATTTTCAATAAAATACCAACATAAAGAATAGTTTTAGGGAAAACCGCAAATCAATGGACCAATTTTTCCATTTTATAAATGTATTTGAAATTTTGGACCCCAAACTTTAATGGCGGCTATCTTATTTGGAAAAAGTTTGGGACCCTTAGTTTCCTATTTAGTATTTCTCATCTTGATGTGTTCTATCACCCCCTAGCGTATATACCATGAGTTTAGGGACATCCTGTAGATATATATCTATATCTATCTATCTATCTATCTATATCTATATATATATATATATTTGTATAATTTATATTTTCGCATTTTTTATGATATTTTGTAATGGTTTTCAGTGATTATAAATAAGTAAACTTAGTAATAAATTCTCTGTTTTATGAAAATAACTTCCATATCCATAAATAATATATTTTTTACAACATTATAATACTTGCTTCTTAGAAACGAAATTGCATAACTCAGTTTGACGCAAAATATAGGATTTTTTTTAAGTGAATAAAACTTTTTATTTTAAATAGCTTATTAAGATGAATGATAGTACACTAACGCAAATATATCCATTGTGTTTAAAAATCAACTCAATAAAAGTTTAAAAAAATAAATATAGTAAATTATTTTTATATTCAGTTTTTATCTATTCGCATAATTCTTTTCTATGCATTTCACTCAAATGGAAATTTTAAATTTTCTTTTTATCACTCAGATATAAAATGACTCCGCCTTTTTCGTGTTTCAGGGCTTTTCGCTAGCATTTGCCTCTTTGAATACAACAAAAAAGATATTTAGAATAGATAATGCTTTTCAGTTAAACTGAATGATATGTATATATACATATATGTTACTTCTTTAAAAAAAAAAAAAAATCCTGATGGGACAGAATAATAAAGAACTGTGTCATCCCTATATAAAAAAAAATCGTTTTCTAACTTTAATTTATTTTTGCTTATTTTTTTATACTGCAATATGAAATAACAGAAAAGATATTTTTAGAGCAAAAATATTTTTATTTCTGAAAATTACATTGATACTAGATAAAATACAATTCCAAGTAAGTGAATTTTATACGATAATATTTTTGCGTAATTTTATATAGTGTATGAATATATACATATGTAATACGAAAAATGCGAAAGTGAAATAATCGTTACCATTAATAATAATTAAAAAAAGCGTGTTTTATTCATACATTAAGTAAAGCAACGTGAAAAAAAAAACCCGAATGTTATCACAATAAAACAAGCTTTATAATAATTTTATAAATACAGTCGAGTCTCTTTATAAAGAAACTCCGTGCATCGAATTTCTCTATATAACGAATTTTTAATAGTAACGTTCCCCTTTACTCATGATTACATTAAAAACAATCTCTATATATCGAAATATCTATCTCCATATAACGAATATTTTCATAAAATGTTCTTTATTCAGTTATAAAATTCATTCATTTCGCACAGAAAAAAAACCAAAAATAGAAATAAAAATAGAAAAATAGAAATAAAAAACAACGGAAGACTACTGAAATAGTAAGTATCAATAACACCGAAGAACTCATTTTTATTAGTTATTTAAAGTACTAAGATTTCGTTTACTCATTATTTCATAATTATTTAACATCGGGATATATACAGTAGGGAGGAGCGTAAAAAACTTTTTTTCGAAATTCTTTTCTCCCTAGCGCGGAAAAGTTGTCTAATGGTATCAGTAATATACTTACAATATTTCAAAACAATCAATAAATATCTTCCGGTTCTACTTTTGGGTCGAAATATGCAATTTTAGTCAAAAATGTTGTAATTTTTCACATTTCAGTAATATTTTAAATTTTAAATTTTTTCTTCGCCCTAGTGCGGAAAAATAAAAGAGTACATAAGGAACACAAGTCCAAAATATTAGAGTAATTAAAAAATACCTTTTGGTTCCACTTTGGGTTCTAAATATGGGAAATGTGTCGAAAAATATACAAATTTTCACATTTTAGTCATTTTTTTATTTTTCAATTTTCTATTCCAGCTGGCATGGAAATGTTCGAAGAATATGCAAGAAACATAATTAAAAACTTTAGAATAATAAATAAATATCTTCCGTCTTCCTTTTCGGTGTCTAAAAATACCAAAGTAGCCAAAAAATATGTAACTTTTCACATTTCAGAGATTTTTTTTTTCTTATCAAATTTCTCTTCTTGTTGGAACGGAAGGTATGGAAAATCATATGAAAAACATAGCAGAAGAGGTTATTAGTGACGTTTGCCCTATATAATCGTAGCCAGGTTCTTCTATAGCGTGACCAGTATTCTTCAAGCACTCTTTGTTCATGGAGCGTTCCCCTAATATTCCTCTGAATTAAAGTTGGATCTTTTCGACGGTCAAAATACAATCTTTTCATGATATTGGTGGATATGAAACTCTAATCTTGGACTTGGCATTTCATGCGATATTTATTTCTTTTTCTGCTTGTGTTATGCCTGTCTATAACTTTGGACATGTCGTCACGTGTCACAACTCGCAAGTCTTCAAGAAATGCGCCTGTTACTAATACTGCAACTCGGTCGGACTCTCCTATTGTGTCTTAAGTTCTGGCTAGGACAGGACGACGGGTTGTTTGTGATATACTTATAATATTTATATTCGAATGCAATGAAACTAAAGGTTTATCACTAAGATCTTGACACAGTTGTTCATCAACAAGACTAAAATATTTAAATAACTCTAAGTCTTCGATGAAGCAGTAGTGATTGTTTTTTTTCATTTTATACCATTTTCTGAAACTTTCTTATTCTTTTTCGAGCCTGATCATTCATTTACTAAGTTTCCGTGTTGTGGGCCGTGTTTCCGAATGTATCATTTGGGTCTATCGACAATTTCCTTGAAGTTCTTTGATCCTTAAAAAACTGTTTTCCAATTCTGGAATTTTTATATCACGTGGGCATTTACATCGTTCTAGAGATGTACTCTTGTACGAAAACATTTCTAACAGGTGTTTTTTCCCTTCCAATAAGAAAATTTTCAATTTTGACTTCGTCTGTTCTTTAGTGTCAAACTTTTTTATACTCTTGTATTTATCATTATATAAACCAATCATTTGGACTATTCTTGGCCTAGAAATCATTGGAACTGAGGAGCCTGCTAAATTGCTTCAACCATTTCAGCACATAAACCGCTATCAACCCAAAGGTGGGTCCGATTTTTAATTATATTTCGATTCATTTCTCACCAACAAAAAAGTACATTATGTGTTCATAAGTTGGTAGAACGCCAGTTCTTAATTCAGTAGGATACCAAAAAATGGGATGAGAAAAATCCCGTGTATACTGCGCCTTAATTGTGATATTGTAATATTTTCTATGCACACTATGAGTTCAACACAATATTAAAAATTAAAATTTTGTAAACACTTTCAGATGTATTATTTTTCAATAACATACAGAAGCTAAAATTGAATATCTCATTAAGAACCTATCACGAGCGGAGCACTAAACCAACAGTAACACTACAGTAAACGAACAGAAAGCTGAACTTATTAGAGGAATTTCCCTCAGATTGCTTTTAATTCGATTGTTCTATGATTTTTGAGTACATTAATGCCATGAATTTGCCAGTTTAAGTAATAATAAAAAGAAATATATAATAAAAAAGAATACTGCCCAGTTAAACTGATGGCATTGAGCTCACAGGCTACAAATACTAATTGTACATTAAAGCCTTATATTTTCAAGGGTTAATTCCGTTCGAAAAAAAAATTAAGAAGGGGAAACAGCTCTCCCCTTTCCTCTTTTTTTATACTTAATCATTGAACCTCTTATACTATCAAAGACATGCTTTATCATATAAAAAATCTATATCCAAAATTCAGAGCAAATTAGATAATTCTTAATAAAAACCCATTTAGCATTTATATAATTTAAAAGGAGTTATCCCCTTCTTTTATACTTAACCATTAAACTTCCAAAACGATTCAGAGATTTGAACGAAATCTGAAAATTCTGCTTGAAAAACCTATTTATATAAATTAAGAGGGGGGGGAGGCATTAGAACCCCTGTTGCCCCTATTTATACTTATTCAATGAACACCTAATAGCAGTCACGGAATCGCCTCATCAGAATGATCCTAATCTAAATTTTGAACGAAAACTTAATTCTGCATGAAAATCCCATTTATATCAACTAACGGGGGGGGGGGCATTAGAACCCCTGTTCCCCCTATTTATACTTATTCAATGAACACCTAATAACAGCCACGGAATCGCCTCATCAGAATGATCCTAATCTAAATTTTGAACGAAAACTTAATTCTGCATGAAAATCCCATTTATATCAACTAACGGGGGGGGGGGATTAGAACCCCTGTTCCCCCTATTTATACTTATTCAATGAACACCTAATAACAGTCACGGAATCGCCTCATCAGAATGATCCTAATCTAAATTTTGAAAACTTAATTCTGCATGAAAATCCCATTTATATCAACTAACGGGGGGCATGAGCCCCCCGTTCCCCCTCTTATACATATCGAATGAACTCCAAAAACTAATCAGGGAAGCGCCTTATCAGGATATACCTATATACAAAATTTCAAGTGGATCCGATATTTTTATCATGAGTTATCGCGTTACGCACATACGCACATACATACAGAACGGACGGGCACATAAGCTCTCAGGCTATGATAGCCTGTGAGCTAAAAATTAAATAAGAAGATATTTATTAATTATTTTAAATTTTTACACTTATCTTTGTCATATGGTTTTCCGAATTTTCCGCGCGAGCGAGAAGAGAAAATTGATAAGAAAAAAAACCTCTGAAATGTGAAAAGTTACATACTTTTTGGCTATTTTGACATTTTTAGACCCCGAAAAGGAAGACGGAAGATATTTATTTATTATTCTAAAGTTTTTACTTATGTTTCTTGCATATTCTTCGAACATTTCCATGCCAGCGGGAATAGAAAATTGAAAAATAAAAAAAATGACTAAAATGTGAAAATTTGTATATTTTTCGACACATTTCCCATATTTAGAACCCAAAGTGGAACCAGAAGGTATTTTTTAATTACTCTAATATTTTGGACTTGTGTTCCTTATGTACTCTTTCATTTTTTCCGCACTAGGGTGAAGAAAAAATTGAAAATTTAAAATGTTACTGAAATGTAAAAAATTACATTTTTGGCTAAAATTGCATATTTCGACCCAAAAGTGGAATCGGAAGATATTTATTGATTGTTTTAAAATTTTGTGAGTATATTACTGATACCACTAGACAACTTTTCCGCGCTAGGTAGAAAAGAATTTCGAAAAAAGGCTTTTTACGCTCCGCCCTAATATACAGGTTTTAGATTTTGTTCAATTTGTCCCTAAAAACTCATCAACTCGGTTTATAAACGGAAATATACGGTATTTAAGGGATAAAAAAGAAAAATTGATATCAAAGGGCTTGGCACCCACAACATGGATGTATTCATCAATTGTACAATATTTATAATGAAGTGAATTTTTGTCCAGTATATAAATTTATCTATAACGAAATTTATTAATAAAATTTCATTGATGTAAAATATTGACAGGAAATTATTCAGTTATGTTAATTTTCATTTCTGAATTTTTGGCAAAAAAAATTACACTTATATATGTAATAAAATAAAAAAATATTGCGCCATTTTGCTCTCTCCTAGCTTTAGTTCTAAAATTGCGGAACATATTTTAATCTTAGTTTCGTAATGTATTAACTTTTAACAGCTAAAGTCCTTTTTCTTTTTTTTTATTTAACTTATTAATAATCTACTGCTTGTTTCTCAAAAAGGCGGGAACAAGCAATAGATTATTAATAATTTAAATAATAAAAAAAAGGACTTTAGCTGTTAAAAGTTAATACATTACGAAACTAAGATTGAAATATGTTCCGTGTTTGTTTATATGTTTAGGGAAATATGTTTTAGAATTAAAGCTAAAAGAGAGCAAAATGGCGCAATATTTTTTATTTTATTACAAATATATATGTATATATATGTATATATATATATATATATATACATATTAAATTATATTATATTACTAAAGAACTAAATTAATCAGAAATAATTGTCAAAAATAATGGAGTTGTCTCTCCTAATGCTTTTGTGTACTAAAACAAAATGTTATTCATGAAGCAAGGTAATTAATGAAGCCCGGGCAGAGCATTTACAATTTAGAAAAAAAAAGTTTAATAAGAATTATCAATTCTACTCTCTTTTCTATTTAGATGTAAAGAAATGAAATTTTAATGTAAATATATATGTGGGAGCGATTCTTTCTCCAACAGCCAAGTATCATGTCTTGTAAGGTTCTTCATATCGCAACTCTGATAGAAAAGGTCTTTAGAAAGCAGACGATTTTCTGAAAAACTCCATTCAGACGAAAAGCCGAAGAAAAAAAGAAATGAACGGAAGAGATCGTTGGATGGAATGTGGAGAGAGTTGGTGTTGACTTTAGAAGAATGTTGATTAAGATGACGCGATTAAGATGTTTTAATTAAAGTTTCCTTTTGAATGTTCGAATTGTAAATATTAATATGTAAATATCTTTTTTGTAAATATTAACGTTTAATATAAGTCAGTTAAAAGTTTAAAAACGGTGTCAGAATTTAATTTACCTCCGAGTTTATTTACTTATGTGTTCGAAAGAACTTTTATAAGAAGAATCTCCATAAATTTTGGTGTCAGAACCGAGACAAACGAATGCCCACAGAGAAGAAATATATATATACTTTAAATAATCTGGAAGCCGTTATTATTTAGAATTGTGATGGAATCCTTGCTGAAAATTATTATGAGGAAATCTTTTTTGAATATATGTTTAATGATATGAAGCTGTTGGATACTGCGACAACAATGCTGTTTAAATGTGTGAAGCTGAGCATCTGATTATGAAGTGAGTTTATTATTTCATTTTTCAATAATGGAAAAATTAGTTGATTTAAAGGAATTAGAGTTTTCTTTGAAAACTGAAAAATCAGCTAGTATTAAGATATTGCACAAATTAATTTTTGGAGAAATCGGTGACAGAAATAATCGACGTAGAATTCGGAATTTTACTGGGTTTACGTTTGAAGTAGATTCCGATGAATATCAAACTAAATTCAAAGAAATTAAAGATAATTTTTCTGTTAAAGACTTAATTACCATTTGCAATGTTTTGTGTATAAATAATTCGGGAACTTTTGATGAAATTGCTGCCAGAATAATTTCTAGTTTATGTGATTTTAATATTTTAAAAATTAATATGATAGCCGATGTAGGTACTCTTAGTGATGACGAAAGTGTTGATGAATTTAATGATGATTTACAAGATAAAACTAAAAATATTTCAACTGTTTTTGAGAATAATATGAGAAATGATTCTGGTAGTTCTAATTGTGAAAGTAATGAAAATCAGAAAATTCTAATTCCTGATTATGTTATTAAACCAAGCATTTCTATTAATGGTATTGAAAGTATGATTACAATGTTTGAAGGTACTCAAGTACAAAATATTAATAAATGGATTGCCGATTTTGAAGATATTGTTTCATTATTTAACGTTAGTGATTTGCACAAATTGATTTTGGCTAAACGCCGTATGACAGGCAAAGCAAAATTATTTCTTGAAAGTGAAACAAATATTAATTCGTGGTCTAAATTAAAAGCCCTACTCATATCTGAATTTGGTCAAACGTGCAATTCAGCTGAATTACACGAATTGCTGTCCAAAAGAAAAATTAGACCACATGAATCGTTAGATGAATATTTTTTAAGTATGAAACAATTATGCCCAAAAGGCAATATTGAAGATTCTGCCCTTATTCAGTATGTAATAAATGGAATTAATGACCCCATTTCTAAAAAATCCTTTTTGTATGGTTGTCCCAATATTGCTGAATTTAAACAAAAATTAAAGATTTATGAAAAAATAAGATCGGAGTATGAAAATGCAAAATTTCATAAATATGAAGGAGCTAAGCCTAAAATTAAATCCGAAGTTGAAGTTAAGAACAAATTTAAGCCTGTAAAGCCAAATATGCGTTGTTTTAATTGTGGCGGGAATAATCATAAGAGTATTAACTGTGTAAATAAAGATAAAGGGCCGCTTTGTTTTGCTTGTAACGTTTATGGTCATAAATCATTTCAATGTAATAAATCTAAAGATACAAGTGTTAAAAATGCTCAGTCACAAGTAAACATTATCCCAAGATTTAATTCTGAAAGAGATAAAGCTTTATTCTTTGAGTTTAATCTGTTTAATAGATACTGGTAGCCAAAAGACTTTTTTAAAGAAAAGTATTTATGATAATTTGAAGAACTTTGTAGAATTAAAACCTACGAGTATCTCTTTGACCGGTCTAGGAAAAGCCTCAATTAAACCAGAAGGTTGTTTCAATTCAGAAATCGAAGTAGATGGTTCAAAATTTAAAGTTACTATTTTTGTCGTTAAGGACAGTTGCATTAATTTCGATTTAATTATTGGCACTGATGTTATTCATCAAGGTACATTAACTATTTCTGAGAATAAAGTGAAACTGTTTAAAGCTGAATTTCAGTCTAATGACTTTTTAGTTAATATTGTAAATGTTTTGGATGAGCCTAAAATTGATTTAACTCACATTGCTGACAAAAAATTACGTTCAGAGTTATACTCTTTAATTGAAAATTATGTACCAATTAAAACTAAAACAGTAGATGTTAAAATGAAAATTAATTTAACTGACGAAATCCCAGTTTGTTCTTCTCCTCGAAGATTACCGCCATGCGAGAAAAAAATAGTCGAAAACCAAATTGAGGAGTGGCTAGCTCAGGGAATAATTCGAGAAAGTTCTTCTAATTTTTCTTCGCCGGTTGTGTTAGTCAAGAAAAAAGATAACACGATGAGACTTTGTGTTGATTACAGATGTCTTAACAAAAAGACAGTACGTGAGCATTTCCCCTTGCCAGTTATTGATGATGTAATAGACCAATTACATTCTGCCGAAGTATTTACCACCATAGATTTGAAAAACGGTTTCTTTCATGTAGATGTTGAAGAAGACTCGCGGAAATACACCTCGTTTGTTACTCATGAAGGACAATACGAATTTTTGAAATGTCCATTCGGGTTGACCAATAGCCCTAGTGTTTTTCAAAAGTATATTTATAATGTATTTCGAAACCTATTAAAAGATCACATTGTTGTCATTTATATGGATGATTTAATAATACCTGCTAAAAACGAAGCTGAAGGTCTAGAAAAATTAAAACTTGTACTCGAAACTGCATCGGAATATGGATTAGAATTAAATCTTAAAAAATGCAATTTTTTGAAGCGTGAAATTGATTTCTTGGGGTATAGAATCATAAATGGTAAATTGTATCCCTCTCCACTGAAGACTAAAGCAGTAATAAATTTTCCCGAACCAAAGTGTACCAAAGATGTTCAAAGTTATTTAGGATTGACAGGATACTTTCGAAAATTTATAAGAAATTATTCGGTTATAGCTAAACCATTAAGTGACTTGCTAAGAAAAGATTCAAAATTTAAATTCGATATCGAAGAACAAAGAGCTTTTAATGAACTCAAACGTATTTTGTCGTCAGAACCAGTACTTTTAATTTACAATCCCAAATGTGCGACCGAAATCCATTGTGATGCCAGTATTGATGGCTATGGAGCTGTTTTAATGCAACAATCTCCAGTAGATAATCAATTTCATCCAGTTTATTTCGCAAGTAAAAAAACCACCGAAGCTGAACGGAAGTACACTAGTTACGAATTAGAAGTTTTAGCTGTAATTGAAGCCCTGAAAAAGTTTAGAGTATATGTGCTAGGTATCCCATTTAAAATTGTAACCGATTGTAATGCATTTAAAATGACTATGGATAAAAAAGAAATGAGTACAAAAATAGCTAGATGGGCAATAATGTTATCCGATTTTGATTATGTTATTGAACATAGACAGGGTAGCAGTATGAGACATGTCGATGCATTTAGTAGGTATCCTATTTGTATGGTAATCCAAGATAGCTTAACTTTAAAAATTATCCAAGCTCAAGAAACCGATGACCATATTAAAACAACAAAAGAAATCCTAAAGGTGAAATCTTATGATGATTATCTAGTTAAAAATGATGTTCATTATAAATGTGTTAATGGTAATGATTTATTAGTTGTACCGGAAGACATGCAAATGAATATAATCAAGGCCGCTCACGAAAAAGGTCATTACGCAGTTGCAAGAACAGAGAAAAGTTTAGAAAATGATTTTTACATCCCTAAAGTTCAACAAAAAATTGAGAAATGTATAGTAAATTCTGTTCCCTGTATTTTAGTTAATAGAAAATGTGGTAAACAAGAAGGCTTACTTCACCCAATAGAAAAAGAAGAAACTCCATTACATACGTACCATGTTGATCACTTAGGTCCATTAGAAAGCACTAATAAAAATTACAAACATATCCTTTCGGTCATTGACGCATTCACAAAATTTGTTTGGTTGTATCCCACAAAATCTACCGATGCTGCCGAAGTAATTTCTAAATTAGAAATCCAAAAATCTATCTTTGGAAATCCAGTTCGAATTATATCAGATAAAGGTCCTGCATTTACCTCTAAAGCTTTTGAAGATTATTGCATCAATGAAAATATTAAACATATCCCGATTACCACTGGATTACCCAGGTCTAACGGCCAAGTTGAGCGTCTAAATTCTGTCATAATATCTGTTCTGTCTAAATTGTCTGTCGATAATCCTAAAAAATGGTATACACATGTAAGCAACGTCTAACAGGTGATAAATTCGACTTTTCAGAGAAGTATAAGCACAACTCCTTTTGAATTGATGTTTGGTACTAAAATGAAACTAAAAAATAACATTGAAATTACTAGTCTTCTGAATGCTGAAATACAATCTGATTTTACAAATAATCGCGAAGATATGAGAAAAAATGCTAAAAAACAGATTTTAAAAGTCCAAGAAGAGAACCGCAAAACTTACAACCTCAGACGAAAGAAAGCTAACAAATTTAAGATTAATGATGTGGTTGCTATAAAACGCACACAACAAGGTCCAGGTTTGAAGTTAAAACCAAAATATTTAGGTCCGTACAAAGTCATAAAAGTAAAAAATAATGACACCTACGATGTAAAGAAACTTGGATTCAACGAAGGACCCATGGTCACCAGTACATGTGCAGAGTACATGAAGCCGTGGACGGACGAAGCTTGAAAAAAAAAAGAATTTCACCGATTGTGACACTATACCAACTATGACAAACCTCGGAACTGACAACTAATAGAATTTTAACTTTATTCTCGAAAAGACGAAAAGACGTAAGGTAAAAGAAAATGAAAAGACGTATGAAAGAAGACGAAAAGACGTAAGATAAAAGAAGACGGAAGACGTAAGAAAGAAAAGACGAAAAGACGTAGGGTAATAGAAGATGAAAAGACGTATGAAAGAAGAAGACGAAAAGACGTAAGATAAAAGAAGTTGAAAGGACGTAAGAAAGAGAAAACGAAAAGACGCGAAAAAAAAATATGATTTTTTTCAAGAAATAATCTAAGCTTTGATAAACAATTTGAATAATGACTTCTTTTTTTCAATTAAGACTTTGGATGCTGCTGTGTTTTTTTTTTCTTTATCTTTCCAGATGATCCAACTGCTGCTGCCTCCAAAGGGACGAGCATTCGAGGACGAAAGCCTAGTCAGGACGGCCGTTGTGGGAGCGATTCTTTCTCCAACAGCCAAGTATCATGTCTTGTAAGGTTCTTCATATCGCAACTCTGATAGAAAAGGTCTTTAGAAAGCAGACGATTTTCTGAAAAACTCCATTCAGACGAAAAGCCGAAGAAAAAAAGAAATGAACGGAAGAGATCGTTGGATGGAATGTGGGGAGAGTTGGTGTTGACTTTAGAAGAATGTTGATTAAGATGACGCGATTAAGATGTTTTAATTAAAGTTTCCTTTTGAATGTTCGAATTGTAAATATTAATATGTAAATATCTTTTTTGTAAATATTAACGTTTAATATAAGTCATTTAAAAGTTTAAAAACGGTGTCAGAATTTAATTTACCTCCGAGTTTATTTACTTATGTGTTCGAAAGAACTTTTATAAGAAGAATCTCCATATATATATATATATATATATATATATATATATATATATATATATATATATATATATATATATATATATATATATATATATATATATATATATATATATAATATGCATTTTTTTTATCTTTTTTAATGGTTTTCAGTGATTATATAAATGTAAACTTAGTAATAAATTTTCTTTTTTGTGAAAATAACTTACATATCCATAAATAATATATTTTTTTAAACATTATAATACTTGCTTCTTAGAAACTAAATTAAAGTTTAAAAAATGCGTTTGCCGCAAAATATAGGATTTTTTTAAAAGTAAATAAAACTTTTTATTTAAAATAGATTATTAAGATGAATGATAGTACACTAATGCAAATATATCAATTGTGCTTAAAAAATCACTCAATAGTTTTTTTTTTAAATGATTAGAATAAATTCTTTTTATATTCAGTTTTTATCTATTCGCATAATTCTTTTCTATGCATTTCACTCAAATGGAAATTTAAAATTTTCTTTTTATCACTCAGATATAAAATGACTCCGCCTTTTTCGTGTTTCAGGGCTTTTCGTTAGCATTTCCTCCTTTGAATACAACAAAAAAGACATTTAGAATAGATAATGCTTTTCAGTTAAACTGAATGATATGTATATATACATATATATTATTTCTTTTTTAAAAAAACCTAATGTGACAGATTAATAAAGAACTGTGTCATCATTATATAAAAAAATCTTTTTCTAATTTTAAATTTTTTTTTGCTTATTTTTTATACTGCAATAAGAAATTACATAAAAGATATTTTTATGGCAAAAATATTTTTTTTCTGAAAATTACATTGATACTAGATAAAATGCAATTTCAAATAAGTGTATTTTATACGATAATATTTTTGCGTAATACTTTTATATTTTGTATGAATATATACATATATAATACGAAAAATGCGAAAGGGAAATAATCGTTACCATTAATAATAATTTTAAAAAAAAACGTGCTTTATTCATACATTAAGTAAAGCAACGTGAAAAAAAATAAAATAAAAACGAATGTTATCATAATAACACAAGCTTTATAATAATTTTATAAATATATGTATATTTTTTTCACATTTTCATAATTGTAAATTTATGTTTCAATTATTTAGACCAGGGGTTCGCAAACTTTTAGACCGATGTACCATTAAACAGAAGTTCATGCTTCCGCGTACCCCCAATAGAAAACCTCAAACAAATGCAGAAAATTTATTACAAAGTCAATATTGAGAATATCATAATGGGTGGCAAATATAGATGCACTTAAATAGAGAACATAAATACTCTTTGTTAAAAACTAGGAAAATGTACACATTTGTAGTCGACTTATTCGTAATTTTTTTATTTATGAATAATGTTGATAGCATTGATTCAATGACATTAAATGCGATTCACGTGTTTAAAATGTCATTAAGTTGTTTTTATTTCGACTTTTTATTAATTTTTGTATTAATATTCTAGTAATTATTTGTTTTTTCGTTATTTAAAATAAAAATTATGTCAACATGCATAACTTGGCTATTAATTTGGCGAAATTGGTCGACGGGATAATCTAGAAGTACCTTGATTTTTTATCGATATAGAAGCCGCTTGCACTCCCTAAATTTCAAAAAATTATCGCACCGCTTTTTCTGGATAAGCGTCTTCGCTTAAGAATATATTTTTTAAATATTTCAATCACTATCTGTCAATTTGTGATATTTTTTCAGAGAATAAAAAGCAAAATTTCTTATTAAGAATTTTTCTTGAACTTCATACACATCTTCTGTAAAAAATAATTCTAATGAATAAATTAGAAAATGCATTACCTAATAAAATTTGGATTTTACTTTAACTAAGATAAACAAATGTAATCTCTATGAACGTGTTCTTTTAATGTATTCCTATGCCTAGAAGCAAAGTTGCAATTGTAAATACTTAATCTAATCCTTAGCTAATCAGAATATGTGATAAAGGAGACACTTGAGCAAAAAGCTTGTTTTTTTATTCGTTTGCTTCTGAGACAGATGTTCAGAAATCTCTTGAGGTCTGATGTAATGATGAAAGTGCAATAACAATGTGGAGAAGTAATAGGCATTAAATATAGTTTTACAAAACCTTATTATATACAGAAGAATAAAAGGAAAATGTTGATACTGAAGTTATTTTGAAAAATATACATTATAAACAGGTATGAACTCGAAATTATAATAATATTACATAAAACAATTAACATAACATTTTATATAACTTAAAATTTAAGGAAATAAAACTGGGTGCATCTTATGGGAAACATGCGAGCTTTAATACCCGTTTTCTTGGAACTCGACAGATTTTGATGAAATTACGAATCCATTTTGACTGGATTATGCTTAAGACTTATGACATATATTTGGGTTTTGACTTAAAATTTTATCTTAGAGCGATGCCGATTTTACAGATATTTTCCTTTTTTCAGAATGGGGGGGGGGGGGTTCTCTGAAATTAATTAAGGTACCCTGGGGTAATAACGCCACGTTAAGGTTCTACCAATTTTCACGGCTCAGTTTTAGATTGTATTTTTCAAACAAATGTATGATTTGATGCAGCAACTCATTGACTATCTATATTAAAAAAATAATTTAACAGATATGTATTTATAAAATGTAATGACGTGATTTTTTGACCAATGCTGTTTGGCGTTATTACCCACCTATATGGGTAATAACGCCATGCAAACAAAACTATGAAATAAGATGGAATAATTGCATGTAGATTGCCCAATTCTAAAAATACAAACTCTACAAACTTAGAAATTAACAAATTGCATTCTAAGCTATTGAAAATGTTCAATTTTTTGTGAAAGTGTAAGAAAAATAAAGGTGTGGTGTGTGTGTGTGTGGGGGGGGGGGGGTGAGGCAAAAGAATATCAGACCGTGAGCTTCTTTTTGCTTAAATAGAATTATTAGAAACATTGCACAGTTTTAACTGTGTTTATTTGAATCAGTATTTAGGATGTAGCTCGGCCACTGTAGGGAATCAACTGGGGTATCAATACCAAGGATTGGCGTTATTACCCCGTTATAGTTATTGCGCTGTACATTTTAAATTACAAATTATCTCGAGAAGATATCCAAAATCTTCAACAACAATTTGAAAGTCCATGAATTGTACTACAAATTTATGTAAGTAACAAAGTATTTCCGGATAAAAAAGATAGTCTTCACATCACAAAACGTATCTCGCAAATTTTAGATCAAGCGTTAATTTTAGTTGCTTGTAAAAACAATAAGACCTAAAAATGAAACAAATTAACTTGAAGCTGTTTTTTGCGATTTATATGACTCAAAACCCTTCTGCGCAGAGCACATGGGTGTCATTTACCTGATTATTTAATAATTATGCAAAATATAAGCACTTGGCGTTATTACCCCGCCTGGCGTTATTACCCCAGGGTACCTTATTATTAATAATAATTTTCAACTGCTACACGTTTTTACCTTTATTCTCTATTACAATTTTGTTTGAAATCGCATGAGTACATTGGGAGTTACTGGGGTTTTTTAGCTGAAATGTATAATTATTTTCGAGACGTAAAAATACAGACCCTTCGGATTAGAGTGTTGTTCTTGCCTTATATTATGAAACACATGAATTAAAGTATACATAAACAGTTGCGAAATTCCATTGCTTATCCCTTTAAGACCCGAAACATTTTCATCATTAAATATTAAATTCCTCTATTTATTAATTCTATACTAACCCTAATGACACCTAAAAAAATAATTAAAAAAAATTTCTTCACCCCCTAGAGCGTGAAAAGTACCCGCACGAACGTGCGGGTTGGGCTTTTTCTGTGAAAGCCATGCTTGCACGATTGTGCGGGTTGGGCTTTTCCTGTGAAATCATTACTTATTACATGTTAAGATATATACATTTTCTGGCTCTAAATGGATAGAAGAGAGAAATTGAAACAATTTTTTTTTACAAATAGGGTAATTATTGATGTATTATTTTTATTTTATGGGCTGGTTACTTTTTTACAGTGGAAATCTTTAAAACATGTTTTTGTTTTTGACATACACAAATAAACGTTGTATTTTTCACAACGTGTTTTTGAACTTTTTTCGCAGTTTTCAAACCTGCACTTGCGAGGCCTTGAAATGTCATCAACACATGGGAAATGGTTGTTTCTAAAGCCTAAAAAAGAAGGGCAAAAAATAATATTGGAGATGTACTTATCGACTTAAAAAAATAATATTTTAATTAATTTAAAAATGTTTGTCATATTTTTAAAGCTTTTATTTATTATATTGATTTAATTTCTTCTATAAGTCTATAACTTTTTTTATTACAATTTAAGAAATGAAAACCATACCTGCAGTTGCGTGAAATCTGAATTCCAGGATGAGGCACAGAAATGAACTTTTTAACAGTCCGCTTGTATTCCTTTTTTTCTTTTTTCATTCTTTTAGTATTTTTCGAAATCGCCTTGGAGGTAAAACTTTGGGAGATGAATTCAGGAAACTTTGAATAGGAAGAATGATCCAAAATTGTCTTTTTTTTCATCGAGCTCATCTGAACTTGACTGTCCTTCTAATAAATCTGCTTGAAATGTTTTGTCCGTAATGTCGTCATCATCCGATGTATCTATGACAACACCCAAGAAAATAGTATAGTATTAATTATGTAACAGCATACTTCGTTTTATTTTGGCTGTCATCAAGATTGTTGAAACAGAAAACAAAATGTATATTGAAAAACACTTACCTTTACAGTAGCACTGACTAACGTAACGCCCAAGTTGCACGATCGTGCGGGTGACGAAATCTTGAGTCCTAAGAGCAAAATAAATAGTGTATAATTAATGTTTTTTATTATATTACACATATTTAGACATTAAAGCAAAAGTTTTTATTTAAGCAATTAAAAATATATTGATAATTACTTTTTTACGACAGATAAAATGATGAGCTATATCCGTTGTACTTGTAAACAAAGCTAGACATGCCGCCTGAATGTAAAACATGGACTACTACCGCAATCTGTTGATAAAAAAAGATACTTTACTCTTTCAGCTAACTAGAACAATCGTTCGATTTGGGTTTATATTACATACGACTGTTTCAGAAGCAAAAATGTATATGAATGTCTAACCCGCACGATCGTGCGAGCTGGGTCTTAAAGGGTTATAATATATGAGTTGTTAGACATGTTAGAATACATTAATCTGAGTAAATGTGGAATGTATTTCAATAACATTTCTTTTAATTATAAATAAAGACTAATGCTTATTTGGAATTTAAACTACTCAACTGTCGAAACATTCAAATACATACAGTAGAACCCCGATAATTCAGATCCCGATAATTCGGACCCCGATAATCCGGATCTCCGTATAATCTGGATTGGTTTGGTCATTTTTTTCAAGTTTGACAAGCGACTGGCGAATTTCCATAAAATTAATTTGTTTCATCGTCGTATTCTGAATAAAAAAAACTAACTATTTCTGAAATATTTTCAAAAGAATTAAACAAAGTAAACATGTTTATTGTCTATAAATATTCAATGAGTTTAATATAAAGGTGATTTTCTGTAAGAATGTTTTATTTATTTCATTTTTTTCTTATTCTCCGGATAATCCAGATTATGTCTGGTCCCAATTAATCGGAATTATCGGAGTTTTATTGTAATATTAAACTACTACGTTTATTACATGCTTTTTCTCAACTTCATTCTTATCTCCACTCTTTCAGCTTAGACTCTAACTTGTCATTCAAATTTTGTGATTTCCTGTCGATACAGGGCCTTGAAATTTGTAATAAACGCTGTATAAGTCTGACGGAAATACATGAATTGGATATATGTACATATTAAATCATATCCTGAAAAAAGCTTCATTTTCATCCGTATAAGCTTCAAAGTTTGTAACGGTTGAAAAATACTATAGACAAATAGGTTTTCACAATAGCGCCATATGTCGATCAACATGGGGAAATATCATCAGATTTGATGAGAAAAACAAGTTGGTGAACATATTTTTGCCTTTTGGCAATAGTTAGTTAGTTTGGAAAAGTTGACAATTCTACTTTTTAATGCATTTTATTTATTTATTTTGTTAACATTTTCGTCAATTTTAAAGAAATCATGCTTAAAAAATCCTTTTTATTACATTTATACTTGGTCCTGACAGTAAAAG
This sequence comes from Maratus speculifer, assembly GCA_964019185.1. Taxonomy (NCBI): domain Eukaryota; kingdom Metazoa; phylum Arthropoda; class Arachnida; order Araneae; family Salticidae; genus Maratus; species Maratus speculifer. The sequence continues at coordinate 36,925,102 of OZ025297.1, forward strand.
TAATAGATATTTAAACTTCTTATGTCATTTTTATGAAATAAAACTCATTGTAGTAATAATGTTTACGTTTTGGTGTCTAACAAAATCAAAAAGCTTGTTTAATGTTTAAATTTGCCATTCTGCTAAAAGCGCTTCCAAAGGATTTTGCAAATTTAAAACGGAACCTTAATTCATTCTGCTTTCTTTCAAGCTTTTATTTGATATAAACAAACACGAATTGTGTAACTAGAGAGCCACTTAATTAAGTATAGTATCTGCATTACATTTTCGACGATATCTCTTAAAATGTAATACCTAAAATTATAAGAAATATGTTCCAGAGTTCTTCGTTACAAAACGTTTCTTAAGATACCTCCGCCAATATACAAAGAAAATACAACTTTTGTCAAAAGTATTGTTTACATTTATAAAACACTTAAATCACAAAAAATAACAAATGCTTTATACAAAGGCATAAATAAATTCTATCAAACATCAATGAAAACTTATATACATGATTGTGACTAGCAACATTTGATGACTAAAAGAAAGGAAATAGTAATTTTGTGAAAAAAAAAGTCTTCAAATGCTTTGCCACACTTTATTTGATATTTACAGCAGAAAGAAACACCCTTCTTTTATCTAGTGACAATCATTTAATTCTAAAATTCTCGAAAAAGCTTTTTGGAAAATTTATAATAAATCTGAATTTCAATGATCAGATCTAATCTCATATAAAGATAAGCCAGTTGGCGAAATGTTCTCAAAATGTAATGCAATTTGCTATTAAAAGGTTTACGGAGACTCAATCTCTAGAAAATAAGACAAAGAACGAGTAGAAACATGTAAAAATTAAACGCCAGGACAGAAAATGAATACGAAAGTCTGTTAGAGATCCCAGAAAAACGCCTTCGAAGATTACTGCAACTCTGTCAGAATACATTGGACAGAGTCTAAGTGTTCGTACGGCAAGATGAAAAGAGACAGAAGCTGAAGTAAAAGGATGCAATGTCATAAGAAAGGAATACAACAAGAAGAACCGCCTGGTGAGCTCGTCGACATAAACATTTTGCAGAAGAAGATCGGTTAACTGTTATGTGGTCCGATGAATCTGACAATGAGGTAAGCAATTTAACCATTTTCAATAAGGTAAAATAAGCATAATTCAATCAGAGTCGGCTTTTATAGTAAAAATGAAAATATTTTATTATGAATATTTTTTTTAATTTATTTCAGGGTATTTGAAACAGCCGGCATGACCATTGTGAAGCGATGTATCAGCAAACAATACCGTCCAGATTAAAGGAGACCTGATGTAATGCATGGATGCGGTAACCTTTTGATCTGGGGCTGCTTGACTGCTGAAGGCATTGGTGAAATGCCAAAGGTCATATGGACAGCCGAAATACATAAATGTGCTGAAAACAGTGCTGATGCTGTTATTAACACTCTTTTTTTTTTTTTTGAGACACCGGTTTTTGCGGCATCCAGTTCCAACAATATAATGATACTTATAATAAACAGACCACTACAAAGTCATGGTTTAGAGACAGTAGCATTGTGTTGCCGAATTGGCCAAAGCAATCACCGGATTTGAATTTAATCGCCCATCTTTATAATGTATTAAAATATAAAATCAGAGAACAGACCATAACATTAAAAACAAAATGGGGTTATTCATGTGTGGGATGTTATGAATGAAGACAAATATGCACGCAGCATGCCTCAGAGGAATCTTATTAAAGGCAAGGGTGGAGCCACTAAACTTTGATATTCTTTGTAATTTTATGTAAATTTTATGTTTTTATAAGAATTTCTAAAAAAAAATTTAACTTTTACTTTTTTACCCTAAAAATAAAAATTCATTAAAAGTGAGTGTACTTATATTTTTGTCAAGACTGTACTTAATTAGTTCCTGTACGATTGCAATAAATATATTGTTTAATCAGTATGTATATGGGTTAATAATATTTATCATTTCATTCCTCCCCCCCCCCGCAATTTCAACTGTCCACTTTCTATAGTTTACGAATAAATTCTGTACAGTCGGACAGGTGTTCTAATGTAAAGTCTTATAATGATTTCGTTTTTACATTTTATGTATTGCATTTTAAAAAAATTTTGATGCTTTAGTTTTTAACATAAATTTCAACTTATACTAAATTAATAACATGTAACTATTAGAATTAACTGGGATATTTAAATAAAATTTCAGTGCCTAAAACTTTTAATTCTTATTAAAAATTTTAATTCTTACAAATTCTTATAAATTTTAATTCTTACGGTTCTATTAATACTTAGTACAAATGTCTCATAAATTTTTAAAGATTTTAATTCTAGAATATTGTTCTTCCTATACAATAATAAATGTTAAAAATATAAACATTTCTTCCAAATAATTAATTAAATATTAAATAACATTTGAATAAAATAGAAAGAAACCTCATTAAATATTTGAGTAAATTTTCCTATTACTATGCAAGTTTTGAAATATAAATAAAATTTGTCTCTCTCTATTTTCTTTTTAATATTTTCCCAGTAAAAGTGTGTAGAAGAATAGTTCTCATTTAATTCCCCAGGGTACGTTTTATTAGATTGTGATCGATTCCGTAAGCTAACTTCTCTGTATTTTTAAATCTTTTATTTTCTATTTCTTTCAACTTAGCTTAAAGAAACGTGGAAAAGAATAAAGCTCTGAAATGAATTGGATTTTTGAAGAAAGAAAGAGAAATGCATATAAATCAATAAAATATCTTCAATAGATCAATCAATTTTTAGTCTTTTGAATAAATTTAACTTATTTGGGTGCATTGTTAGAATGATAAAAATATCGACCCATGCACTACATATGTAATGCATTACGAGTTTATTTTACTAAAGAACTAATAACAATACAGGCAATTTTTATATATTTTTTTATGTATGCATGCATACACATAAAATTATCGGAGCACTAGTTTAAAAACTTTTTTTCAAATAACGTAAATTATTTATATTTATTTTTCAGTAATGGTACCTTAGATTATTTAAACAAAATTTATGTGGATAAACTTGCCTATCAAAGTTGCGAAGAAATAAATGAATTGCGAAAGTTATTTATCTAGACTATAATGATTTTGTCAAACGTATCTGTAAAATATACCACATTCAACATTTATTTTACGTAAAACTACGTTTAGAAGTACATTTTTATTTAATATGATTATTATTTTATGTAGTTTATTCATATAAATCTATATACATTTTAATTTAGACATATCATAATATTATCGTTATATGCATGCGCATTTAGAATTTATAGTAATGTTTCGTGTTCGATGATTCAACCATTGGAATATTTGACAATTCAGATTTTTTTTTTTTTTGTCATTGCCATTTAGAAAGATTTTAATGTCTCAGAAATAAGTAAAACTTGTACAGTAAAGCATTTAGATATAGAAAATACAGATATATATTGAGAGCATATACATATATAGATATAAGAAAATTGTACAGTAATAGTATATACAAAAATTTTGAAGCACTAGAATATTCTTCCCCCTTGAAGGTTTTTTTTTTTTGTCAAATTAAATGATAACACTAAGGATACTTTCAGGGCCTATATAAAAATATTCTAAATACCCAATGTGATTAAATATGGAAGTTGTTTCCTATTACGTTATATCCGGAAAATGTTAAAATATCCAAATGTAAAAACATGCATACTTCGTTCCAGTAGCGTTATTGTAGGTATTTAATGATACACAAAGTTTTAAATATTTTTCCACATTAAGTAAATTACAATGTAGTAGAAATACGTCAGTTATAAATTAATTAATGTGTATTAATATAGATCTTGTTCTTTTGGTAAAAAGTTATGTTTATTTTGCAGATAATATAACAGAATTAATGACAGAAATTTACATTCAATATAAGGTCGATTATTTAAAAATCGTCTCTTTCAAATCACTCAATTATTGAAGGAAATTATTCAGGCTTAACAAAAACAACATATTTGCATTCGTAATTGAGGAAATATCCCCAGCAGTATGTGCATGCTTCTAATTTGTTTGAGGAAATAATACTGCTAAGGAAAATTTAAAAAAAAGTAATAACTACTAAATAATAGTTTGAAAAATCTTTATTATTATATTGGATTTGGTAAACATGAAAGTTAGAGCAGTGAAAAGAACAAATTTTATTTTCAAAGAAATAGTAACTTAAAATATGCATTGAAGCTTTTGCTTTTAGTTTATTTTCTATTTGAAATTTAGATATATATTTTTAACAGCACATCATATAAATAGTCACCAAGCAATATTCCAAATTTGAGAAAATGAGGACATCAATGATGAAGATTTAGGTGAAATAATTCCGATAGATGTAACAGGAGAATTGGATATTTTGCATAAAGATGAGGGTTGTGATGCACCATCAACATCACACATAAGAACAGAAACAGAGAGCATGGGTAAAGGTGATGATGATTTGTCTACACGAAAAACATTAAACTGTATAAAACAAGATGGAGTAAGAGAAAATAATTGAATAACGCATTTCTTGATGAAGAACGAAATGATTTAAAAATTGATTTTCCAGAGTTAGAAGATTTGAATCCTATTCAATTTTTTTATAAAATTTTGCCTAAGGAGTATATCGGAACATTAGCAAACATGACAATGTTATACGCTTGTCAAAAAGGAGAGAGAATTGCCATTGACGATACAGATATTACCCAGTTTCTAGTGTTGCTCCTCTTGAGTGGTTACCACTGGGTGTCAAATGAAGATTATTATTGGGGCACTGCTGAAGATTTGAAAGTTGATATTGTTCCAACAGTCATGTCAAGAAGCCATTTCCGTACAATCAAAAAGTTTTTTCACTTAAATGACAACTCTAAGTTGAAATAAGATGATAAACTTCGGAAAATAGCTCCAATTTATGAAGAATTGGGGGAAAATTTGCCTCAATTTGGAACTTTCCACAAAAAATTGAGCATTGACGAGTCTATGGTGCCTTATTATGGACACCACACTTGCAAAATGTTTATAAAAGGTAAACCCATAAGATTCGGTTTTAAAATTTGGATGTTATGTTCCTCGTCTGGATATCCATTTGCGTTGGAAATTTATTCTGGAAGGAAGAGTGAATCATCAGGAATGCCTCTGGGTGAGGATGTTGTGACGCAGCTAATCTCCACCATTACAGATCCGAGAAAGCACGAAATCTATTTTGATAACTTTTTTACATCGTATGAGTTATTAAGAAAATTGGTAGACTCAGGAATTAGAGCTACATGTACAATCCGAAGTAATCGCATCAGGCAATGTCCTTTACTAGACAATAAAAATTTGGCTAAAAAGACCAGAGGAGCGATGGATTACCGTAATGATGGAACTGTATTCATTTGCAGATGGAATGACAATGCAGTTGTAACAGTTGCGTCTAATCATCAAACGCATGAGCCTATTTCAAACACAAAGCGATATTCCGAATCGGCAAAAATGAAAATTGACGTTCCACAACCTGCTCTTATAAAATATTACAATAAATGTATGGGTGGAGTTGATGTCCTTGATAAACTTATTTCATCGTACAGACCGCAGCTACGAAATAAGAAATGGTACTGGAACTTGTTTGCAAACGCTCTGAATATTGCTGTAACTGCATCTTAGATACTTTATAGAGACATTCATGGAAAGAATTCAATGCCACATTTAAAATTTCGCCGAGATATTACAATGAACTTATTGCGTTCCAAACCAAAACTTATATCTCAACCTGGACCAAAAATACATGTTCAAAAAGAACTTAGAAAAACTGATAACCATTATCTGATTTCTGTGTCACAAGGACGCTGTGCTGTTTGTCAAAAAAACTGCTGCAATATGTGTGTGTTGAATGTAACAAGAAGTTGCATACACGTTGTTTTCCCTTATATCATGGCAAATAAATTGGATAAAAAGCTGTAAACAAAAAAAGGTAAACAAATTTAATGTAAATTACATTTAAATTGTCAAATATTTTCATAATCTTTTACTTCTATGTCTTTTTTTCATTCTATTTTCGTAAAAATAAAAATCTTTAAAATCTATAAGAAAAGTACTCATTAAACGCCAATGTTCCCATTTGGGAACATCTAAAAAATCTATATAATTTTTTTTCTTTAAATTTTTTTGTTGATTACTTATAATGGGTCTATAAGTATACTTAATTAAGCAAACTTGAGTCCCAGCTCGATCTGAATCATAATTCGGCGTCTAAACGGTTAATAAATTTCATTTGTACCTGAAAAGATTGAATGTTGAATTAAATTGAATCATTTTCTTATTAACTATTAAGTGACTATTTAGCAAATATCAAGAAACATGAACTTGCCTGAATGCTCATTTTTAAAATTTAATAAGGTAAATATGAAAACATATAATGTTTTTATAATATTATTATAAAATTGATGAAATATATATTTTTATTCATAAAATCGAGTTAAAGATATTAAAATATTTTCTAAAACTGCTGTGATTTTCCATTTTATTATGTATATATATAAACACCAGCACATACATATGTATACGTGTTGTGTGCTATGGTTTAATTGGAGTCTGAGTTATGAGAAAGAATATAATTGACTATTAACCAGGAAATCAACTGCAGTTTAATGGAAAATCAATGCAGAAACCCTGTACGACTTTCCGAAATGAAAAGCTCATTGCATATAAAAAGCTATTTATTTCACATATTGCTTAAAACACGACAGTTTTCTACAACTCTATTTTCCTGAGTAACGATGAATTGATTATGACAAATGCAATCTTATGAAGTAGGTTTTTAATTTCTATTTTCTCATACTAATATTATATTAATCTCATAATAGCTTCGGGATAGTTAACCAGATGAAAACATGAAATAATCTGTGCTGTTCATGAAAGCACATTTAAAGTGTGCATGAGTGGAGAGGTACTCTCTTAAGACGAAAGAGTGGATTTGGCTGCTCAAGAAAGAGTTCTAATTTACTGGATCGTGAATGAGCTGATTTTTAAGTGGTCCACTCTTCTTGACTTGCTTTCTTCTATTTCTAATGCACTCATTGAGATCGGAAACTAAGCAAGTGAACTCGAGAAGAAAACAGATCATTCCCGCGTTATTTTCATCCGCCGCTGGCGCTGCTGTCGACCTGACCTTGCAAAATACAAGATGGAGGATTTCCGAATGCACTGCACGCTGATGCTCCGTGAAGCTGATTTTCGATGCATCTTAAAAGTTCGTGGTTTCCTCAAGATTATTTGCTAAAGAAGCCGATATTTTAGGAAGTAAGTACCATGAAAGTATTTTATTTACATTATACTATTCTTTTAATAGATTTATCTTCTCTTTTTTTAATAAACAATTAATGTTAATACTCATACGTACCGTACATAACAACCTTGAAATAAAATGGTGTATCAAGCGAAGTAAAAATTGTCTTATAATGTAAATACTTAGTTCATTTAACAGTCTTGTAGTATAAAAGTTTTGAAGAATTAAGTTATGCAATTATTACATCTGTATTTATAGAAATTTATTTATAGATGTTCAGGCTGGTTAGAAGTGCTTTTTTTTAGTGTACTCCTATTTCTCAATTTTGCTAATATTGTTAAGGGATGGAAAACCCTATATAAACACGAAAAACAAAATCCTCTTGTATTTTGATCTACATGTTGCTGCATATAAGGAAAAAAATCGTGTGTATATAAACACATTTCTAAGACTCTTGCATTCTTAACGTTTGAACATGTGTGTACTTTGTTACTGTTTTGTTTGGCAATGCTTTACATTGCTATTGAGCAAAATTATTGCATGCATGGTCTGTATTATTATAGTTTGTTTAATATTTAAATGTATTTAGCTACATTGTTACATAAAAATTGCTCTAAAAGTAATATTGTTTTCTTGCACTTGCTTTCAAGTAGGTTTAAATGAGGATTTATTAACAAAACTTAGACAAATATATATTTTTTCTTTCTATACTGGTAAATACAAGTATCATTTCCCAAATATTATGTTCCTGATTTCTTTAACAATGAATTATATGGCAGGTGAATGTGAAACGGTGGGAGAATTTCAAATTTTGGAATGAAATGATTTTATAAACTTATAATGACTTCAATAATAGTATTTTCACAAAAAATATAATCGTAATAAATGTAAGACTATTTAGATGTTATAAAATGTTACTGAAAAAAAGAAAAGTTTGGTAAATCTAAAATAACTATTGAAGCAAATCCCTTTCCTTTCAGAAATATTTTGTGATATCATTGCCTTCCCCTAAATTGGTAATGTTAAGATGCACCGCCCCTTAGCAATATCATGATCTCTTTTGATAATTTGCACACTACATAAATGTAGGAAGTATTTAAGTTGATGTGTGATCACGAGGCACTGAATTTAATTTTAAGCTTTCTTTACATTCTAAATTTATCTTAAATTCAAATTGTGCTTTTTAGCTTATCATAGGTGGCCCTTTAAACCAGCATTTTGTACTTTTAAAGAGTAACTTTAAAAACTATTTGAAAGAAAAATTGAAGTTTTGGATTTACATAAGGCAGGACATAATAAATATAAACTAATCAATAAAATTGTAGGTTGTGCAATTCATATCATAATTTTTTTCAATAATACATTTATGTTCTGACATTAGTATTAGTACTATAACCACACAAAAAATATTCACAATTATAATTTCAGGAGATAATTATAGCAATATGAAAATATAGATTAACTTCAGAAGCTCAAAGTTTTAAGTGTTTCATTCAAAAACTTATTATCTAAATGACATTTCCTTTTTAGGAATAGTTTGGACCAAGATTATATCTTGTGAAAATTGGGTGTTGCCATTAAAAGACAAATTTTGGACTGGTTTTGATTTGCAGGTTGGCCTACTAAAAAATTTATGTACAATATTTAAAAATAGTTAATTTCCTATTGTTTGGTACTAGTAACTTTCTTTTACGATTCTTACTGTAGAGCTAGGAGTGTTTACTTTTTCCCCTGCGACTGCATACAGCGTTCGAAATTCGTAGTGGACTGCTGGTATAAGACCACCAAAAACTCAATCGAATCACCAACATTGTTGTTTTGCAAGACTGGTAACTAGACTGGTAACTGGTCCGTTATGTAAATTTTCCCGTTTCTGAAAAAAAAAAGAATTATTTGAAAAAATATGTATAAAAAAGGAAAGGAAATGTATATACCAATTATTAATAATTGGTATATATATTTTTTTAAACACCCTGTATATATAATACTGCATTTTTTACAGAATAATCAAGTAAGCCTGGCTGATAACAAGTTCTACTGATTACTTATTGTGTAGATTTGAATAAAAAGGATTCTAGAATCTGACTGAGGTGCTCCTATAACCCTTTAAGACCCAGCTCGCACGATCGTGCGGGTTAGACATTCATTTACATTTTTGCTTCTGAAACAGTCGTATGTAATATAAACCCAAATCGAACGATTGTTCTAGTTAGCTGAAAGAGTAAAGTATCTTTTTTTATCAACAGATTGCGGTAGTAGTCCATGTTTTACATTCAGGCGGCATGTCTAGCTTTGTTTACAAGTACAACGGATATAGCGCATCATTTTATCTGTCGTAAAAAAGTAATTATCAATATATTTTTAATTGCTTAAATAAAAACTTTTGCTTTAATGTCTAAATATGTGTAATATAATAAAAAACATTAATTATACACTATTTATTTTGCTCTTAGGACTCAAGATTTCGTCACCCGCACGATCGTGCAACTTGGGCGTTACGTTAGTCAGTGCTACTGTAAAGGTAAGTGTTTTTCAATATACATTTTGTTTTCTGTTTCAACAATCTTGATGACAGCCAAAATAAAACGAAGTATGCTGTTACATAATTAATACTATACTATTTTCTTGGGTGTTGTCATAGATACATCGGATGATGACGACATTACGGACAAAACATTTCAAGCAGATTTATTAGAAGGACAGTCAAGTTCAGATGAGCTCGATGAAAAAAAAGACAATTTTGGATCATTCTTCCTATTCAAAGTTTCCTGAATTCATCTCCCAAAGTTTTACCTCCAAGGCGATTTCGAAAAATACTAAAAGAATGAAAAAAGAAAAAAAGGAATACAAGCGGACTGTTAAAAAGTTCATTTCTGTGCCTCATCCTGGAATTCAGATTTCACGCAACTGCAGGTATGGTTTTCATTTCTTAAATTGTAATAAAAAAAGTTATAGACTTATAGAAGAAATTAAATCAATATAATAAATAAAAGCTTTAAAAATATGACAAACATTTTTAAATTAATTAAAATATTATTTTTTTAAGTCGATAAGTACATCTCCAATATTATTTTTTGCCCTTCTTTTTTAGGCTTTAGAAACAACCATTTCCCATGTGTTGATGACATTTCAAGGCCTCGCAAGTGCAGGTTTGAAAACTGCGAAAAAAGTTCAAAAACACGTTGTGAAAAATACAACGTTTATTTGTGTATGTCAAAAACAAAAACATGTTTTAAAGATTTCCACTGTAAAAAAGTAACCAGCCCATAAAATAAAAATAATACATCAATAATTACCCTATTTGTAAAAAAAAATTGTTTCAATTTCTCTCTTCTATCCATTTAGAGCCAGAAAATGTATATATCTTAACATGTAATAAGTAATGATTTCACAGGAAAAGCCCAACCCGCACAATCGTGCAAGCATGGCTTTCACAGAAAAAGCCCAACCCGCACGTTCGTGCTGGTACTTTTCACGCTCTAGGGGGTGAAGAAATTTTTTTTAATTATTTTTTTAGGTGTCATTAGGGTTAGTATAGAATTAATAAATAGAGGAATTTAATATTTAATGATGAAAATGTTTCGGGTCTTAAAGGGTTATGTGATACATTGCCGTCAACAAGGTCGGTTCTAGTGAAAACCTAAGAAATGTAAGTGGTTTTACTTTTATTTATTTAATTAATAATTATGTTTGTATGTGACAGTCATCTTTTTTTTTTTCATTCACTTCCTGTTCACGTATATTTAAAACTTGGAACTGGGGCAGATGTAAACGTCACAACTTTTCACTAGTTGTATTTTATTATTATTTTGAAAAAAAAAATAAATAAGTTCTTGACATTTTGTTTGTCCTCTGCAGACGAAACCACTGTTTATAGATTTTAAAAGTAAAGTCCCAGTTCCAACTTTCTAGGCAAATAACTTTTCTTCATTTATTTAAATTTTAATGTTCTAGCATATATTATGAATGAGTAATTTTGATAAATAAATTCTTCTAAAATTGAGAAATGTTAATAATTTGTCAATTTAACTCTAGTGGGAATGTAAGGTGCTTGTGAATAGTCCAGTTGGGCACATATAAACAGTTCATAAGAGGGGGGTCTCAAAAATCATTCTGCGATTCTGTTTCTTTCAGTTAACTTCACGAAAAATAACTTAGATTTTTTGTCATATATTTAACTTTGTATCGAAATCTGCAAACTGCCATAATATTGAAAAACATTTTCTCCATTTTACATAAAAATTAGCTTAACAATAGATGTGTTTCAGAAAAAAGGAATTTGAAAGAAAGAATATTAATGAGGACATTTTAAAACTTCTTTTTTTAGTCTCATTGCAGAGTTGGATAAAAAACTGTTTTTTTTTCATAAAAAACTAAAAAAGTTTTTTCTTTTTTTTTTTGGTTTAAACCTTTTTTTAAAAAAAAAACATCCTTTCTTATTACATATACATGCATATATATTGATAAAAATAGACATTGGATTATAAACTGTAACTTCATTTTAAAATGATTTAAATTAAATATTTACAATGAATTTATGTAAAAAATAAAAGAAATTAAAATTTAATTTAAACAGTATTAGCAAACTGTCTTATGTTCTAAGACATATGTTCGTACGACATCTTATGTTCTCTTTATGTTTCTAAGTGCTGTATGCAGTGAAGCATTGATACTCTGAAAATCTTTATAACTAATCTTTTAATTACTAATAATAAACATTTGAAAGTAGTCTGATAAATAAAATATTCTTCTCCATAGCTATCCAAATAATAAATTTCAAATACTTCTTGACATTTTGTTTCTTGAATGACAATTTTAAGTCAACATTTTTGGTCATAGATTCAGCAGATAACTAACAGAGGGGGGGGGGGGAATCACTATTATTAAAATATAAGTAGCATCCAATCTTTAAAAACTCTCTTATTCGACTTCATATTTTGATTTTAATGCTTAAGATAACCTCCCCAATTAAGATTGGGGATTTATTTTACAGCTTGAAATCTTATAAATTGTATTACGTTATTGCGTTAAATAATCTGCAGTTTTCAAAAAATTAAGGTATTTTCTATTAAATATTGAATATTTTTAATCTATTTTATATTAGATCAATTCACATGTTCGAAACTTTTTCTAAAGAGAAATAAATATATTCACCATTGCAGACTGATTTTAATCCGATACCCAAAAAATTATCTGAACCTGCTACATCCAGTGCTTATTGCTGATATAAAGTGTTACAAATAGAAGTTATTTATATTCAATAATCTGACATACATAAATTATTAAGAAAAAGAGAAAATGTCATTAGATTTCTTCTAAAAAAAACAATTTTTTATTTATTTATTTATTTATTTTTAGAAAAAAAAACAGTTGGTTTAAACTAAACCGTTGTTTAAACCAAAAGGAGTAAACAGTTGTTTAAACCATAGTTAAAACCAATTGGTTTAAACCGTGCCGACCCTGGTCTAATTGTTGTAGGTTCTATCTTGAATTATATAAATATGCAAATATATAGAATAAAAAGAATATTGCCCAGTTAAACTGATGGCATTGAGCTCACAGGCTACGCATACTAATTGTACATTACAGCCTTGTATTTTCGTTAATTCCGTTCGAAAAAAAAAATTAAGAAGGGGAAACAGCTCTCCCCTTTCTCCTTTTTTATACTTAATCATTGAACCTCCTAAGCTATCACGTACATGCTTTATCATATTAAAAAATCTATATTTAAAATTCAGAGCAAACCGAATAATTCTTAATAAAAACCCATTTAGCATTTATATAATTTAAGAGGAGTTATTCCCCTCTTTTATACTTAACCATTAAACTTCCAAAACTATTCAGAGATTTGAACGAAATCTGACAATTCTGATTGAAAAATCCATTTATACAAGTTAAGGGGAGGGGAATTAGAACCCCCGTTCCCCCTGTTTATACTTATTCAATGAACACCTAATAACAGCCATGGACTCGCCTAATCAGACTGATCCTATATCTAAATTTTGAACGAAAACTGTTAATTCTGCATGAAAATCCCGTTTATATCAATTAAGGGGAGGGGCATGAGCCCCCCGTTCCCCCTGTTTATACTTATTCAATGAACACCTAATAACAGCCACGGTATCGCCTCATCAGAATGATCCTATATCTAAATTTCGAACGAAAACTGTTAATTTTGCATGAAAATTCCATTTATATCAATTAAGGGGAGGGGCATGAGCCTCCCGTTCCCCCTGTTTATACTTATTCAATGAACATCCAATAACAGTCACGGAATCGCCTCATCAGAATGATCCTATATCTAAATTTTGAACGAAAACTGTTAATTTTGCATGAAAATCCCATTTATATCAATTAAGGGGAGGGGCATGAGCCCCCCGTTCCCCCTGTTTATACTTATTCAATGAACACCTAATAACAGTCACGGAATCGCCTCATCAGAATGATCCTATATCTAAATTTTGAACGAAAACTGTTAATTCTGCATGAAAATCTCGTTTATATCAATTAAGGGGAGGGGCATGAGCCCCCCGTTCCCCCCTTATACATATCGGATGAACTCTAAAAACTAATCAGGGAAGCGCCTTATCAGGATATACCTATATACAAAATTTCAAGTGGATCCGATATTTTTATCATGAGTTATCGCGTTACGCACGAACGTACGAACGTACATACAGAACGGACGGGCACATAAGCTCTCAGGCTATGATAGCCTGTGAGCTAAAAACAACTAAAAATCCACAAAAACCTGTATTGGTTGGGTATTTGCCAGCGCTGATACATTTTGAAAGTAGCAACAAAGGTGAATTTTCAACAATATTTTATAATGTTGCTTTAAGAAATTTCATTTTAAATTTGTTTTTAAAATGGTGATTTATTTTAAGATTGTATTAGAACTAACACCATGATTTAAACAAGCGGATAAGTGTAATCGCACAGGATTTATTTATTCTATTTCCATTTTATTCATGATTGGCTGAATTTTCAGTAGTGTAATATTTATAAAGCTAAAAATTTTAGTGTATGGTTCATTTTTTGTTTAGACTATGGATGGGAAATTTTATAAAACATTTAATCTGAAAGCTGCAAAATATTTTAATATGTTCATAATCATTCCTTAACATTATATTTATTGCTATTTAACTTAATTTCAATATATTCTTTTAACACAGGAAGATGGTGATTTCATGGAGAAGTAAAATTCTACTGTGAGGAGTCAAATTCAACAATCTTATTTAATCTCAAAGATCCTCAACAAAGTGTCTATTTTGCCTAAGATTTTAAGAGTTGGACAAACCAGTGGACAGATTACAATATGCTCTTTATGTATTTAATGTTTAATGCAAATGGACTGTTATATTTATAAAGGTCCTGTTAAAGATGTTATTAAAACTTGTTTATCTGATGTTGGAAAGAATTGTTATCGATTAATGTTAGGTTTATTTTGTTCTTGCTAAATAAAATGTTTTTGTTGTTAAATAAAATTAGTTTTTTTTCTTTCTTGCAACATTCTAAATTGCACATTTGGCTCTAACTCTTGACACAAAATGCTGCAGTCTTATGCTTTTATATTTATTTAAAAGTTAGTTGATTTAAGAAACATTGAATAAAATCAAAAATTAAAAGATTAATTAAGAAGAAATAAGTTATTCTTGAATACAAATTCAAGTTATAACAAATGTTTTAAATGATATAAAGAATAATTGCACATGGTCAATAAATCCATTTCTTAGTTATTTCTGCATTTAACTTTTGTACTACAATATTTAGTGGAAGGTTTTTCATACAATAAAATAATTGTCCATAATCAAAATTTTAGCTATACAAGTTTTTTAATGGCAGTCCTCCACATTTCAAAATTGCAATGTGCTTATATAAATGCTATGGGTATAACAATTATTTTATCTAAGATTTCAAAGCCATTTCAGATTTCAAACTAAACAATTAAAATATTTTTTTTTAAATTTAGTCAGTTAAAGAAATATAAGATTTTGACTGAGATTTAAATCTAGGAATAATTACAAGGTATCATGGGTTGATGTTTATCCATTTAAAATATTTTCAATTTCATTTATTTAAACCCTGCGCTGGCCATGTGTGTGTGGGTGGGGGGGGTGGGGGGAGAATACTTTTTTTAATTTAGGTTTTATGTTTTTTAATACTTTCTTTTTCAAAACTGGTTCTGAAACTCGTATTAATATTTTTTAAAAAAAAACTAACCAAAATTGCAAAAGTAAAAAATAACCCACTTACTGATCATCCTCAAATATTCTATGCCCCCCCCCCAAAAAAAAGGTAAACATTTTAAAATCCAAGCAAGATACTTGAAAATAACTTCTGCATAGGATTATCTAAACTCTTAAGGGGAACAATCAGCTTCTGACATTGTGGTGCTGAAGTTGAGTCGTTGGGCTGATATCAAGTTTATTTTTTCAATATTTTTTTAGTAAGATGCCTAAGATTGGTTTATTTGATTGAAATCATAAATTTTAAATAAAAAATAGTTATTTACAATTAAATCAGAAGCTAATGAAAAAAATTAAAATTGTATATAAGCATATCTGAAGCTATAAGTATGATTGGAAAATATGTAAACTTGAAATTGCCCAAGAAAGGAAAGGAAAAAACCCATTAGCACCACAGCATCAGAAGCTGATATTCTGTTTAATGTTGTTCGGGTGCTGTTGTACAGTTATGCAAATTTAGGCAGTTTGCATGAATAAGTGTTTTCAAATTTACAATTTTGAGATCACCAGTATTTTTAATTTAATGAATATATGTACTTTTAAATTTAACAAAAGAAAATTTTGATGTTAAAAATTTCTGATTTGACAGAATAATAAAAAATTCATGTAAGCTCTATTTAATTTTCTATAACGGTTCAATTACCTTTTCCCCTAAATTGACATAGGAAACAGTTTCATTGAATTAGAAAGAAAAAAAATGTTTTTATGATTCACTAGAGAACTTTCAGTCATGTAAATTAGAATGTTTTAAGTCTTGTTAATTAAAGACTTGGAAGAAATATTGGAGAATCCATGTTACAGTTTTCCATTCTGTCTCTCTGTCTCTCTCTCTCTCTATATATATATATATGTATGTATATATATATATATATATATATATATATATATATATATATATATATATATATATATATATACCCTTGTAATGTCAATAAACAGAAATTTAAATCCGAAATGAGAATTTAATTGCAACACTTGAAAATGTGGCAATAATTCCATGTTATATTGAATTTCATTGATAAAAATTAATCGAGGATTACTGAATTTAGTTTTAAATGATGTGATTTTATTTAGACGATTTAGAAATCACTTGAAGATTTTTGTAATTATAAGCAATTTTGCTTTTCTTAAGAGTGAATTTATTCAATTCTACAAATTCAAGGAGTTTTGGATTAACTCTTAAATGAGTTGATTTCATTCATGTATGAATTGGTTACAAATCGCCTAAGTGCTACTGGATTAAATCAAAAATGACAACACTTCACTCCAACTTGAAGTGATAACAAATCTCTCAAGTGCTACTGAATTTGCCTTAAATTAGTTCACTTCACTCAAATACGAGTTGGCTGCAGCTAACTCAAGTGCTACTCGATTTAATCCTAAAGACTTCATTTCACTCAAGTATGATTTGGTTACAAATCGGTCAAGTGCTACGAGATTCAGTCTTAAATGACTTCATTTCACTCAAGTATGACTTGATTATAAATCACTCAAGTACTACTGGATTTAACCTTTATTGATTTGATTTCACTCAAGTATGAGTAAAATGGAGATCACTCAATCATGAGTTGATTAAAAACAACTCATTCACTTGAGTTGTTTCAGCTCTTCTTGAGAAGGTTCCTTTCAACATGGGAAAAGAGTGGATTTCAGCTCAACTTGAGTTATTTCAGCTTTTTCGTTTTAAGAGAGTATCGATACAAATCAGAATCCTTCACCGATATCCAATCACAGCATTATACAAGAAAGGCAAATTTTGGAGAAAAGCGTCGTGTCGTGACAATGGGAAATGGCATGTTGCTGCTGAGTGTGTATCATAAAAAACAAAAATATTTATACATATCTACATAAATTTCTGAAAATACAAATTCTACATTAGTTATTAATTATAAATTACGCATTGTTTTCAATATGTTGAATGTTTTAATTTATATTGTTATACCATTTAATTAACGGGAACAGTTCCGTATCCGGTTCTGGTTGGCTTGATTTTCTTCATGATGGAGGGAAAAAATTATTTAAAAATGTTACAACATACATCTTCATTCTGTATACGTTATAGTTTTATTATCTATGTATATATATGGCATGATGTATATGTCATTATATATATATATATAGTATATATATATATATATATGCATACATAAATGCATATTACTTGGACATATACAAATTTACATACACTTTTACAATTTATATACTTCATATTTTTTGTAATTACCATGCATGTGAAATTAAAAAAAACATTGTCTTAAAAAGGTAAAACATTCGCCATATACAAAAGTATACAAAAATATCCAGATTATCACCAAATATCCAGAACATGGTAGAAATCGTCCCTAATTAATCTTTATTTCAGAAACAATACCATTAAAAATACATTCTTCAAATAACTTAATAATTTTAATGTGTAGGTATTCTAAGTTCTGTTTCCTTTCAAATATATTTAATATTTATTCCGTGTTTCATGACAAATAAACCAATTTACTTATGTAAGAAATATAAATTAGTTGTGTAATAACCTGCTGGAAATTAAACATAAAACTCGCAAAGAAATTATGCATGTAATTTACTTAGTTTCTTTGTTATTTCTCAGATGTGTGCTAAATCCATAATAAAGAAATTGAAATTTATCATTAAACTTAAACATATATTGTTTTCTTGTAAACAAGGTGAATATTTCTGTCCAATTAAAATTAATTTGGATAAGATTTATTTCTACTTGTTAGTAATTGATAAATTTGAATTTTTGAATATTGTTTTCCATATGTTACTTAGAAAAGAACTTATCTGTAAGATAAAAAATTATATTTATGAAAAATATATTTGATGGATCATTTTAAAAATTAAAAATTAAAACTAAACATGAAAATGTATTTACAGGATATCTCAAAATAATATCACACATTTTCAAATTCGGTATATAAAAAAGTAAATTTGTATACATGTTTTGTGTTAAATGCCGTAAATTCCTTTTAAGGATAATTCATTTTTAGGATAATTCATTTTAAGAACATTTTTGCTTAATAAAGAAATACAGATAATTTGGTGTTAAAAATTGGTGTTAATAGTTGCGGATATACTTATAGACACAAAAAGTAGAATATTAAGTAAAACAAAAATAATGATGCTTTTCTTATATATACATATACAGGGTGTCCAGCAACTAACATCCTGATTTCAAAATTAAATTTCTCAAAAACAAAGATCAATAGAAATATGCAGTAAACGGTTTGTTTATCAGGTAAGCTGTAAAAATCTTATACAAAAGTTTCGAACGGTAAATATTTTGGAAAGATTGTGTTCTGATTCCAAAGAATGCTTTGATTTGACATTTTTCCTGCTTTAGATTGCTGCCAGAGAATGTGTTTTTCGGCTTAAAGTGCCATATTTCATAATTTTTTTAAATTAAATTTTTGAAATTTCGAAATTCTAAAAATTTACTTCGAAAAATCTTTAAAATATTGCACTGTAAGCTGAAAAAATATTTCTCTGCAGGCAATCTGAAACAAGAAAAATGTCAAATCAAAGCTTTCTATGCAATCAGAATGCAGTTTTTTCAGAATATTTACTGTTTGAAATTTCTGTATAAGATTTTTACAGCTTACCTAATGAAAAACCGTTTAGCGCATATTACTATCGATCTTTGCTTTTGAGAAATTTAATTTTGAAATCAGAGTGTTATTTGCTGGACACCCTGTATAAATATAAAATATGGCCACTAATGACAGGTCGCTGTCAGTTTTAGACAAATTGAGAATATTCATAAATATACGTCTCAAATTCTTTTAAAAATTCAATTTTTTTTTATTAATGGTTCACATCACATTTATCGATGCCGATTAAAAAAGGGAACATTAGGTAGCCAGCAAAAAATCAAAGCAAACATTGAATAACATAACCTCATTCTTATCTAATAAAAAATTTAGTTCAAAAAGTCCAGAAAAATTATAAATAAATAATATATATATGTATGCAATTTTCTTAATAATACATGAATAGCATTAAAAAAAGTCGCTATAATTGTATTGGAACATCCAGAACATAATGTGAAAATCTTCCCTAATTTTTCATTTCTTCAGCAACAATTAAAATACATTCTTCAAATAAATTAATAATTTTAATGTACATTTTCTAAGATCTGTTTTCTTTCAAATATATTTAATATTTATTCCGTGTTTCATGACAAATAAACAAATTTACTTATGTAAGAAATATAAATTAGTTGTATAATATCCTGTGGGAAATTAAACATAAACTCGCCAAGAAATTATGCATGCAATTTATCTATTTTCGCTGTTATTTCCCAGATGTGCTCTAGATCCATAATAAAGAAATTGAAACTTGTCATTTAACTTAAGAATATATTGTTTTCTTGTAAACAAGGTGAATATTTCTATCCTTATAAAATTAATTTGGATAAGATTTGTTTCTACTTATAACTAACGGAGAAATTGGAATTTTGAATATTTTTTTCCATATATTACTTAGAAAAGAACTTATTTTTAAGATGAAAAATTAAATTTATGAAAAATCTCCACTAAAAAAAAAAAAAAAAAATCTGTAGAAAATCTATAGCTTTTTGGCCCAAAATCTGTGGGAAATTCGAAGGTATTTCGCACATTTTGGAGATATTTTCAAGAATATCTTTAAAAATTCTGCAGATATTTTAAAGATAAAGCTAAGTCTGCAAATTTTCTTCAAACTTCTGTAGAATATCTGTAGAAAGTGGCGATTTCTTCAGATAATCTTAAGATTATTTTTAGTGGGGATATATCTGATGGAACAATGCGAAAGTTAAATGTTCAAACTAAACATTAAAAAGTATGTAGAGGATATTCAAAAATAATATCACCCATTTTCCAATTCAGTATAAAACAAAAGTTAATTTGTGTACATGTTTTGTGTTAAAGGCCGTAAATTCACTTAAACGATAAGAATATTTTTGCTGGAAGATATATAGGTAATTGATCTAAATTTAGTGTTAAAAAATGGTGTTAATAATTTTGGATGTACTTACAGACACGAAAAGTAGAGTATTAAGTAAAACAGAAATAATGATGATTTTTTTTTACTGCAATCGATGCAGTGATACATAAAACTTAAAAATTTTGTTTTATCAAATTCTATTTTAATCTCCTAAACCAAATACCTTTGTGGCTTCTTATATATTATTAATAAGCTTTTTCTCAATGTCAGTAAAAATATGTTCTAAGATATTAAGTTCTAAAAAATTATTAATTGTTTATAATTATAAATGTACACGCGAAAATAAAAGATTTCATGAAAAAAAAAACATTATAATTGAGAACTTAGAAGATCCCTAAAACTCTGAAGTATTAGATACTTTCACACTTTTTTTTTAAATGGAAAATGGCGATCGGAATAATATGCTTTTAAAATCTCTCGTAAATGCAATATTCTAACAAACCCTCTGTCTAAATAAAGCAAACAGTGAGATATAATGCATAAATTTCAATCATATGTCAAGGAAATGAACAGTGAAATAAAATCCAATGCCTAGTATTCATTTGATCAAACACATAGGTAAAAACTATTTGGATTTATGTATGTGGAACGAAAGTCAGTCATATTTCTTATATAATCAAAGATATCGTAAAAATATAATATTTATCCAGTTTCATTTGAAAAAGCTGGAATTATATAATGAATTCATGGAAGTTTCGATTTCTAAAAGTTTTGAACGAGAATATTGCCAGAGCAAAATACCGTGTTTATCCTCTTCAGACCTGAGCATAAAGTTACTCTAAAATATATATTTATTGCTTTTGCATAATCGAAATGACACCATAGTTGACAAAAAGATTCATTTTTAAGAAATCAGTACTTTAGGGGACTGGTAATTTAGGTTTACAAATATGGTACTAATCCCCTTAAAACAACAGTTTAACTATCAGTAATATAAAATTACGCAAAAAAATTAAGGTCTTTAAAGAAGTAAATGATCAGGAAATCCTCAATATTTTTTATTGTAAAGCATTTAAGTTAAATAATCATGAATATTTCTTAATTTCTTGGTCATAATGTCTTGAAGGTGTTTTCGAAACTCGGGTGAAAGTAATATTTATTTCATGAAGTAATATTCATGAGTGCTGATATTTATTGAATTTGGTTTAAAAGCAAAAATTATTCAGTTGTATAGAAATAAATTAAAAATGTAAAAAAATCAAACTGTTTAGTTTTTATGAAGAAAAGAATGGAGGTACACATTTGTGTACCTCATGTCTGAAGAGGTTACAGAATAACTAAATACCAATATATAACACTGCAATACATTATTTATTAAAATTTATTTATCATGCGTGATATATTTTTTTCATCTACACCGATCGTGTTTCTTTCTCAAAAAATCTTACACGTAATTTTAATGAGATTTATTTGTGGAATTTAAATTATTTATTGATTTTTGCAGATAGAGTAGAAAAGTAGACATATACGAAAATTTTTTCCAACACAGAACATGAAAATGTATAAATCCTTGAGAATAGGAAAAAACAAACTACATTGGCTGTATTTGATGTGCACTCGTTTCATTTAGATATATCGTCACCTTATAATTATAATGTTCTATCTGTGTTTTTGAAAAAAATGACTTATCGATATAGAAAGGCTCTATTTGTATCTGTGAAAGCATTTCTTTATTAAAATAATGTGATAATATAATCGTAATGTCATATGTAAATTATATATAACATCATTTTGATGCAAAAATGTCTTCATAGATACGAATAGAGCCTTTCTGTATCGACAAGACATTTTTTTTTCTAAAACACAGATAGAACCTTATAATTATCAGGTGACGATAGGTCACTCAACTTATAAAGATACTTTATGTTTCTATCTATATTTTTGTATTTGAATTATTATTATTATTATTATTAATGTTATAAGTAAATGTATAAGAATGTATAATTTTTGCACGCATTGGTTGCAGCTTTTCCAAGAACTTTTCTGATATTTAAAACATCTAAATGAATGATTAAATTATTTATAATATTTTCAGTTCTCAAAACACTTAAAAACACTTCAATAAAAGTGTCTACAATAATAATAATAATAACAATAAGTAAAAATAAAATAAATAAATAAATGCAAAATATATCGATAAATAAATAAACAAAAAATAAAACAAAATGAAATAAAAGGCATTATGTAAAATCTAGCTGTAATAATATGAAAAGAAGATTACTCATCTGCTCAAATATTGCACAATTTAGTCCTCTTAAAAGTTTATTAGTGGAGGGGCATAAATGTTTCAGCAGAAAATCAACATTTCTTTACTATTAGCATAGAGGTTGAAAAATAAAAAAATAGCCCATTTTGGAATTAACTAGGAATACCTGGGATTTAATTCATTAATTTAGGTATATAATGGATAAACAAATCACAAGTAAAAGGTAAGAGGTAAAAGATATAAACATAATTATAGCCGAAAAACAGGGATTTTTTTACTGCTATAACAATGTATATATCATACATAAAAAATTGTCCATACAAACGTTGTGAAGCTTAAAATTCTGAATAAAATGAGTAATCACAATTAATAATTTTATTGAAAATCAAGGTCACAATTCTACTTCAAAATTTAGTCTAAATCATTAAACAAGAAATTAAAACCATAACAGACCTATTTGTGAGTTCACTCTGTTAATTTTTATACACATGAGTTTTTTGTAATTTATTGAGGCATTCATGGTTTTTTGGGATTATTATAGATCATTATTTTGGATTGTTGGGGGAATTACGATTTAACATTTTTATTATGGGCCATATGGTAGGCATGAAATAAAGGCCGAATTCGGAATTCATTTTGGAGAAAGCTAGAATTTCTTTTTATCCCTTCGACCAAAGTAAAAAATAAGCATACAGTTATTTACATTGAAACATATAGTAATTTGACATTGTTGATAGTGAACACCCTCTACACAAACTACCTTCAGCCAATTTATGATAACAAAGACTGAAAAACTACAGATATTCTGTTAACATATCTATGAAAACATAAAGAAAAAAAAGGCATAAGGATTTTCATTTGTAATTTTTTATTATGTCTCTTTGAATTTTTTTCTAAAGATATTTTTTAATGAAATATTTATATATATATATATTTAATTATATATATTTATTTATATATATATATTTTTAACTATAATGTGTGTGATATGTAGCTTCCTATATATACTATTTAATGCGAAAATT
Organism: Maratus speculifer; assembly: GCA_964019185.1. Lineage (NCBI taxonomy): Eukaryota > Metazoa > Arthropoda > Arachnida > Araneae > Salticidae > Maratus > Maratus speculifer. The sequence continues at coordinate 36,948,828 of OZ025297.1, forward strand.
TAGTTTAGCAAGAAAATGCACAGCATGTTGATATTTCTCTTTAAGCAGTTTACACTAAGTGATGTAAACATACTTGGATACTTTTGTTTAGCACTGTATTTTGCCTACTATCTTAATAAACAGCTACTATTTAGCTAAAATTTTATTCAAAACAAAACACTCTTAAAACTGCTAAAATCAAATTTCCAGAAATTATCACCCATAGACGGCCATGCATCCAGTTCTTTGCATAGCCCTTTATCACATTTTCTCTATGTTCTAAAAAATTTCTCATCAAACTAAAAGTAATTTATTATAAAAATTTAGACCTCATTTAAAAAAACACCTTACAGCAATTTTCCATACTCATTATTCTTTTTTGTAGCCTTGTATATCAACTACTGTATTAATACAGACTATACAGTTTGAATTAATGTGGTGAAACATAAAACGTTCATCATACTTTAAAATGTACTTTCTACCATCAAATAATATATAGTAATTCAGATAGAATATACTGTTTGAATTCGTTTTGTGTGCCCCCGAAAAATCTATGTAACCTCCTATTAAACATGAAATAAGTTATTGTAAGCCTCAGCGACGTAAATTAATTTTATTATACATGAAATAGTTTAACATATTTAAAGTAATCCGATAACAAATTCCTTTCATCTCTACCATTATTTAACTGAAATTTCTGTGTAGATCTATAGATGAATAAAAAAAAAATCTTTACACCACATATTCGACAAAATGCGTTTTAGTGCACTTCAAAAATACATATGAAATTATGTTTCAAAGAGTGCAACATCTGCATAATATCTAAAATTATGGAATTAAACTAAATTCCGTACTATAATTTATTTAGAATCTGTATTGTTTATGTAAAAGTCAGAAACTTTTTATGAAGTTTTCAACTTCTAAAATTCCATGGACGTAACACTTTACCGTACATCAGCACAGAGAACTTTTCTGTCAGTGGCACATTTATGTAAAAGTAAACTTTTAAATAAGGTAATATAAACACTAAAAATGTAATTTTGATATTGTATGTGTTATTTGAATAAATTAAAAACCAACAAAAGACATAATCTACTCGCAGCGTATGAATAAAATAGTTTAAAACAAAAGTAATTTCAGCTAAAAGTAAAGGATATATTCAACATATTTAAAAAAATGCGGTTTCAAGTATAAGTGTTCACATATATTCGATGAATGGTTTTATTTTGTGCGTCATTAAGGAATCAAACAGATTTGGAATTGTAAGTGCGATTATAAATATTTTTGAAAAACATTAACAGTATTTGACTACCTTAAGTTTATATGAAATTAGTTTTTGATCTTTTATGTCTCAATTAATTAATTTTTTTATGGCCAGAAATTATTTCAATGAAAAGTGAATGCATCTGTTTATTCCTAATTTGAGTTTAAATCAACGATTAGAAAATTTTCATTTTTATTTTAATGGCAAACATGCATGGTTAACTTTAAAACTTTAAAGTCACTTGAATTTATATGAGGAGTAAAAAAGCAAACAGAAATAAGTATTATGAATTAATTTGAAAAATGTACTTATAATTTAAAACTGAAGTATTCATTTCAGAAAAGTTTGAAGGATTTTTAAATGTACAATTTTAATCAATGTGTTGAATGTGAAGCAATTTTGACTCTTTCAATATTTCTGTATTTTGTGAAATAATATTGTATGACATTTTTTTTCATGAAAGTAGTAATTTATCAAACATAAATTTAAATTATTTTAATTAAAGAGTGTGACAAAAATCTAAGGATTAACTTCTTTTTCATTCTTTATGAATATACCGGGATATCCAAAAGTTAGGACGAACTTTAAAAATGAATAATTCGAGAACAAATCAAGATACAAAAATACGGTTTGCTCCGAATGGACAGGAAAGGAACCGGGTTTTGTGTAACAATATAAAAAATAGTTTGGGTGGAAACCAATAAATGACGCTATAGTGTTTTATTGCACCAATATATGATTTACAGATGAAAATATTTTGAAAACTTATAAGTCAGCTTAATTACAGTTAATTAGTAGTACAGTAAATGTTCAATGTGCTGTCCATCATTCATAAGTGCAGCTGTGAGATTGGACACCATAACATTCACAGCCTTTAGCAGAATTTCGGGCGTTATTGCAGACACATTTTGGCAGATTTCATCTTTCAGTGCTGTTATTAATGCCGGTTGGTCGCCAACAGAACTATATTTACTCGCTATATATAAATATATATTATGGTTCTGTTAATGATTTAGTTGAGCATAATCATGTTCAAAAACTGCAATTAATTTCCACAATACAATATATTTATGAGGATACGGGACACATTTAATATATATATATATATATATATATATATATATATATATATTTATTAAGCTAAATTTTTGATTTTTTGTGGCGGTTACCATATTTATTATAAACAAAACTTCTCATGCATATATACATTTTTAATTACAAGATAAAATTTATTGAAAAAGTTGGGGGAATGAAAATCGTTAAAACTCAAAATGTTATTTGTAGATTTTTTTTTTTTTTTTTTTTTTTTTACATTTAAATAAATAAAAATGTTAATTTTGATTTAGCCTTTTTGGAAAAAATTTAATAAGAAAAATAAAATAAAAATATGTATAATAGAAATTAAAAAAAGGTTTTTATTTAAAAAATCATATTTTCAAACTTTTTTTTTATATTTGCTGAATGAAAATTTATGTTATATAATTAAAAAACATATGCTCCAAGTTTGAAGCTATTATCTTTAATAGTTCTTAAATTATAGCAATATTACGACCAAGAAATGGTGGAAAAACCCATCGTGAAGAAAAAAAAAATATTTTCACAAGAAGTCAATTCCCTGATAACCATTACTTAAAAACTCAATTTTGAAAAAAAAAAAAAAAAGAAACAATAAATATTTAACCTTCTAATTAAGATAGAAACATAATTTAACTTCTAAATTATGTATAAAAACAGATAAAAATTTTTTAATGCAATACTTATTATTTGAAAATTTGAAGATATGTGTGGCCCGGATCGCCTTAATTAAACTTAAGAGGATTAGCGTATTGCTTAACACTTCATCGGGCACGCCTCAAAAGTTGCATCATCGGGCGTGTTGTATCTGACAGATACATCCTGTATTTCAGCATCATATATTGTTTAAAAATAAGTTTTAAATGAATTTCATCGTCACTTTCTTCAAACTGTTCAGACTCTTCATTGTCATCGGTAAATAAAATTTTATGGGCAATTTCTATGTCTTTAGGATTATTCAAATCCAAAAACCGTTTAGTATTTATCATTTCGAAGCCGAAAGTTAAACAGGAGAGACTGAGGTATTCACGTATTCTAACATAGTGTCAGTGGGAAACTAACTACAAACGCTATCGGGAGCATTTATCTAATAGGTACAAATCCTTAACAAAGCGCGAAACCGGAAATTCCTATTGACAGAAATTTGAAACCACTGTATTCCAAGGACGGAAATGACCGGAAGAACAGGTACTGTGAAGGTCAAGGTCGTGAAATCCCCTTTTCTTTTCGAAAACGACGAATTTCTTACTCGTGTATCTCTCAGATAAAGCGCGCCCGATGGAGTGTTAATATATAATTATGTAAACATTATGAAAAAAAAACAAATGGTACTTTTGATTGAGCTTCAAATTATATTTTACATTATGGTATACACATTGTTCCTCTTACTGCACGAGATATTCTACTCAGACTAGGGACTGAGTCTGTAGATCATGAATTTTCCTCTCAATTTTCTTCATTATTAATTAAAATCACAAATTTCAACAGAAGCTGAGACCATCAGTATGCACGACAGAGCGCAGATTCATATACAAAATGCAAATAAATGCTTCAGTAGCAAAATTTCTAAAAAGACATTAAGTAATTGTCTGAGCGAAGCGAAGTCTTTATACTCAGAGATACGTAACGATATTAAAATTCAAAAAAATTCTTTCGTCAAGCAAATCTCAAAAAGTACTTGTCGGATTTTGATTCTGTTTGTACCAATAGGTACCTATGAAGGTAATCTGGTGAATGCACCTACTTTTAAAAATTAATTCCAAATAGTTTAAAAGTTATATTAAAAAAACTGATAAAAAAGCACAATTTATTTGCATACGTCACAGAAATTTGGTGCGCGTGATTTTCACCGGCTGGACATTTTCGTAGATAACCGAATCAGTACATGGAGTAAATAGTAATCATTTTCGCACTCAGAAATATTGAATGCAATAAAACATTTTAAAATGTAATCATGCAGGAAAATAAAACTGTTATTTTTTTATATTAAAAAACGTCATAAAAACTTTGATTTTGAGATTTTGTGATAATCTCTTAACAGCACTTTTTGATCGCTAAAACAATGTTTTATATATTTCGCGTGTGAAAATTAGAAACAATTACGTTTTTAAATAAAAAGTTTCTTTTATGACATTATTTTCCCTTTATATTTATTTTCATTGCATGTTTTCTTTTAGCTTATATTTTGTTTGTGTATGGAAGTCGATTCTGGTCACTAATTTTTCGGCACGGATACCATAAGCGCATCAGATTTGGCGCATTTTTTTTCAAAGCCTATATGGCGTAAACTCCCTTTTCAAATAACGCTTACATACACATTTTTAAATTATTTTCTATTTTCAAAAAGAACTTACAGTAAATAAAATAATAATAATAATTAATAACTATAAAAAGAAATATTTTATATAATTAAAAGAAGGAAGTGAAAGTAAATAAACATTTTATGAGTAAATAAACAAATAATAAATAAATAAAGCCGGGTTACCATCTCAGGTAAAATAATGCCATTTTGACGCCAATTATGTACCCTGGTGCATATGTGACATTTTTTCCCATTTTTCATCCGTTTCCTGTTGGCATACAACTTTGAAATATGGAGTATGTATGCATACCTGGGAGCAATACTGGAATTAGACATTGATTTTTTTAAATTCGATCCAAAAAGGGGCAACGGGGCTATTTTTTAAAGTTTTATACAATTTATACTGCATAAAAGAGCCACTTACCTATTTCTATATACCAGAAGAAGTAAGTGGCATGTAAAAACAATTATAGTATACATAAATAAAATACTTGAGATAATATACTAGAGATATAAGCACCGGGTTTGGCGAGATTTTTTATGCCAATTAGGCGAAAACATCGTTTTGATTACCAGATGCATATGGCATGCTATAACAACACGTTATTTAGTTATTTCAAAATGAAAAAAAAAAGGAATAAATGAAACATTTCCTGTTATTAAAAAAGATATAACAATCAATAAATGATAATATTTTTAGAACAAACAATTTATTATAACATTTATATGATAACCAGCATGTTAGGCAACTAAACGCCATTTTGGCACCAATTAGGTACCTCGGTGTATATAGGGCATATATGTGCCATATTTATTTGTAAAACTGAGCATGAAAGTTTACCAGGTGTGTTTTCATAGGCGCTTATATGTTTTTGCAACATAGCGCACCTTTCGAAGCCGAATTGCACAAAAGAAAAAATAATCAATATTTGCAGCTTTTTTTTTTTTTTTTTTTTTTTTTTTTTTTTCTTTTTTTTTTTTTTTAATGTAATGCGCATTTTGTAATCAGTAGGCTCGATAGTCAGACCTCGTTTTTTTGCTTTAAAAGATGATATTTCATACGACGTTTTTTTTGGGATTCGTTGTTTTTTCATATTTGATAATATGTGTATACTCGTTTTGTACCCTTTTTCTTTATTAACAGCGACATCTGGATTTCCTATTTAAATAAAAATTCTTCTAAATACAAAGAATTTTGTTAAAATAAATAAATAATAGTAAATGAGGACATATATTGCTCAAAACACAAAATTTTTCCTATTGAGTTAATAAAAATCAGTAAAACCATAATTTTTATGATAATAAAAAGGTGACTTATGTAATAACAGAGTCATATATTATGTACGTTATGGATTAAGTATGAATATTTCAATGAAAAGTGATATTTCAAAAGTATTATGAAATTAGTTAAAAACCATTTATTTTAAACTAAATGAATAAAAGATTTATATTTTTAATGAAATAAATGGGATTTGAAAAATTATTGGAAATTTATCACCATAGATGTATCAATATTACAATCAGTACCTTGTATGCAAAATGGAACAATTAGCAATACTTTTTGTACCCGAAAAATGGTCGTTGCTTTCTTTAAGGTTAAAAAATAGGTTACGAAATATTCCTATATAGAGATGCCAAATCCTCGCTTATTGCATAGCAGAATTTTCTTATAGGAAAAGTTATTTTTTAAATCCGCAGAATGTTCCAATTTAATAAAACATTTTCTGTATTAAAATACCGATATCCAAAATGCCGGAGACGTGGCAGCTCTGCCTATAACATTTTAATTAATCACGGTACTTTTTTTAATCGGATTCAAATTTAGTGAAGACAACGTTTTTTGGCCGAAAGCAGCTTTTTTCCACATGTGTAACTACGATACAATTCCTTGATGTTGACTTATGAATGTTTTGGCTTATACTATTATTGCTTCCTCTCATTTATTTATTTGAATTTTAAATAAGATGACTCAAAATCGTGTTTTTTAAATATAAAATGCATTTCGAGAGAGGGCGAAAAGGAAAATATTTGGCGATTTATTACCTGCGTTTGGCTAAGTGTCTTACTACCTTGTATTTAATACTCTTCACAATACTTCGCTGTTATATGGACTTAGGCCCTTTTATAAAAAGTTTGACGTAATTCGGGCTTAAGAAAGTGAGTTTTTTACTGAATAATACAAATAAATGAAAAATGAATACTAAGAAATACTAATAAAAGAAAAATGAAGCATTATATTGATCTATGTATATTTAAAAATTCATCTGCTAGCACTAATTAGATAATTTATGTCTATGTGTATATAATAGGAGATAAATAGCTTTTGATTATGTATTTCTATGCTATAAAGCATTAACGTTTGTGTGTTTTTCTTAAGCATTGGGAGTACCTAGCCAATTTAAAAAATAATGTGGGCAAAAAATGTTGGTAACCATCTTTGCTGCAAAATATACTATATTTTGCGTAGGAACAATAATCACCATCAATGTACGAGCAAAAAAAGTTCTAAAATTGAGAATTCTTTGATGTTGATATGACTAAAAATTTAAAATCTTTTTTTTTTTTTTTGTCTCAACTTTTAAGATATAACATTCTCGTTATGAACGATTTCTAAAACATTCGACAATTTAATTTCACATATTAAACATTTTTTTTCTTGAAAAAGTTTTGAACCCAATTTATATAGAATATTGCAATATCTAGGATACTGTTGGGGTCAGAAACTATAACTTTGGCATCACAGTAATTTATAAGATGTAAGTGCTCGTTTAGGACAAATTTTTAAAAAAGGATTCCTTAACTCTTATCGACAACCTCATTGCATCCGTGGAAAACAGATATTCAACATTATAAATTATTCGGACGGATTTCACACATTTTAAATACACTCCATTTCTCTTCAAACATAATAGTTTATGTTATTTATAGTTTCTCAAATCGGTGCGAAGCTTCTGTTTATGCTCATGACATCATTTCAAAGAGCTATATGTCCAATATAGGAAAATTTGGTGTTTTATTTTCTGTATTACTTTTAACATTTTGCATATTTCCAATTTTATATCCATGCATGGTTTGCTTTTCTTTTATAAAAATAGTATATGCAACAAGATTTTGTAGTTCTACGATTCGATATGCTTATTTTCATCATTATATTTTATCACAATGAATGACCAATTAAAGGTAACATCTCATTTTCTTTACTTATCGCAAGTTATTAAATGTGTATTCTCAGCAATATCGCTCAGACTAATCCCTCTGAGGGAAGTCCTAGTACAATATTTTACACAGGAAGAGAATATTAACAAAACAACTACGACTCCATATTGGGTACTGAATAAGAAAGAATCTAAGCCCCTTTCTAAGTGACGGAATAAAACTGAAAGGTCACTTAAGAAGTAGGAGTCGTTTTTAAGGTATGAAAGCAAACTCAGGTGTGCTAAAGAATTTGCTAGCAAAAAATCTGGATGAACAGGTGAACGGTGAATATGCCAGGACGTTGTTATTAAACAAATAAAGAAATAATAAGATTTAATAGCAACATCACCACACTCATATAGAGGATAAAGCATTCTTTTGAACTTTAAGAAATATACACAAAGGGACCATGACCTGTAAGGAATGCTATAGTGAATAGAGTGCCCAGGTCAAAATTCACGCTTGTACCAGCAACAAAAATATGCTAGTTTTTGCTAGGCATTGCTATGTCTGCTAGATTTTCATGCTGTTATATGCTAGCTAGCATCACATGCTATATCGCAAGCTTGCACAACAAAAACATGGCAAGCTATATGCAAGCATTTCATGCTAATGTCCAGCAAAGTGGGCCAGTACACATCATGAATTGCTGGAAAGTCTGCTGGAACCAGCAAATATGTAATGTTAGTTTATGCTAGTTCATGCTATTTTACTTGTTGGGTTATAGCACTTGGTGCTTGTCTAGCAAACAAATACCAGCATGAATTTCGACCTGGGTGACCATGGGAATATCCAAAGATATGAATGGAACTAGATCATAGTCTTATCTAAGAAGTCCCAGTGATCCTGCCATTTTTTTGTAAAATGCGAATATGTCTTTTCTTGTGTAATTGCTGTAATGGAAAAGAAATGTCAACAGATGATCTAGTCGTCTCCTAGCCCAAAACATCTGACGTTTCAAATCCATCGATACTCTTATGGGTTAAAAATTGGCTTAAAAGGGTGTTAAAGAGAAAGTTTTTGAGAAATAATTTAAAAGAACTGAAGCGGATTCATATAATGTGTTCGCGAATTAGAATATTATGAATTCAGTGACAAGTTGATCAGTACCTGTACTCAAAAAATCAAGAAATTAGTAAAAAGGAGGTTTGTAAAATAGAGCGTCTGCTGTTTAAACCTTTGTAAAAAGAACTGTTTATTTTTTAATAAAATTCGAACAATGCATCGTTTAATCTGCTATTAAATCTTTTGCAAGAAAATTTGAAGGAAATTTTATTACAAAAATGAAAAAAAGTATGACAGAATACAAGTGATAAATAATATGTCAGTACAATAAAATATGAGTTGCGGCGATGTATCAAATTCAAAAATGGAAAGCTAGACGTAGTTATCCTGTCGAATTTCTTGTGTGCGAAATGGGATTTTTTTCTTTCATTTCTACATCTTTCCTTATGAAGGGTAAACATTATGTAGTTTTAAAGCTTTATATGTGCGTTAAAAATAATATGTTATATATTTTTCTTTGTAAAAAGGCCGTTTTATACAATGTTGGGTTCATTATCCGCGAAAAAAAATACAATAATAAGAGTGGATATATTGTACAAATGAACATAGTACACATTAAGTAGCTAGATCAAAAACATATATAAATATAGTACAAATAATGTAGCATTTTGTGCTATAGTATGCTGAAATCATTTTTATAAATTATTAGATAATTCTTTAAAGATATTTTAGGATTGGAAAAAGCATTATTTATGTCTAAGAAATTATATGCCATTCAGAACATTGCTACACGTAAGCAAAAAGAAATTTATTATATATATATATATGTGTGTGTGGGAGCGATTCTTTCTCCAACAGCCAAGTATCATGTCTTGTAAGGTTCTTCATATCGCAACTCTGATAGAAAAGGTCTTTAGAAAGCAGACGATTTTCTGAAAAAACTCCATTCAGACGAAAAGCCGAAGAAAAAAGAAATGAACGGAAGAGATCGTTGGATGGAATGTTGGGAGAGTTGGTGTTGACTTTAGAAGAATGTTGATTAAGATGACGCGATTAAGATGTTTTAATTAAAGTTTCCTTTTGAATGTTCGAATTGTAAATATTAATATGTAAATATCTTTTTGTAAATATTAACGTTTAATATAAGTCATTTAAAAGTTTAAAAACGGTGTCAGAATTTAATTTACCTCCGAGTTTATTTACTTATGTGTTCGAAAGAACTTTTATAAGAAGAATCTCCATAAATTTTGGTGTCAGAACCGAGACAAACGAACGCCCACAGAGAAGAAATATATATATACTTTAAATAATCTGGAAGCAGTTATTATTTAGAATTGTGATGGAATCCTTGCTGGAAATTATTATGAGGAAATCTTTTTTGAATATATGTTTAATGATATGAAGCTGTTGGATACTGCGACAACAATGCTGTTTAAATGTGTGAAGCTGAGCATCTGATTATGAAGTGAGTTTATTATTTCATTTTTCAATAATGGAAAAATTAGTTGATTTAAAGGAATTAGAGTTTTCTTTGAAAACTGAAAAATCAGCTAGTATTAAGATATTGCACAAATTAATTTTTGGAGAAATCGGTGACAGAAATAATCGACGTAGAATTCGGAATTTTACTGGGTTTACGTTTGAAGTAGATTCCGATGAATATCAAACTAAATTCAAAGAAATTAAAGATAATTTTCTGTTAACGACTTAATTACCATTTGCAATGTTTTGTGTATAAATAATTCGGGAACTTTTGATGAAATTGCTGCCAGAATAATTTCTAGTTTATGTGATTTTAATATTTTAAAAATTAATATGATAGCCGATGTAGGTACTCTTAGTGATGACGAAAGTGTTGATGAATTTAATGATGATTTACAAGATAAAACTAAAAATATTTCAACTGTTTTTGAGAATAATATGAGAAATGATTCTGGTAGTTCTAATTGTGAAAGTAATGAAAATCAGAAAATTCTAATTCCTGATTATGTTATTAAACCAAGCATTTCTATTAATGATATTGAAAGTATGATTACAATGTTTGAAGGTACTCAAGTACAAAATATTAATAAATGGATTGCCGATTTTGAAGATATTGTTTCATTATATAACGTTAGTGATTTGCACAAATTGATTTTGGCTAAACGCCGTATGACAGGCAAAGCAAAATTATTTCTTGAAAGTGAAACAAATATTAATTCGTGGTCTAAATTAAAAGCCCTACTCATATCTGAATTTGGTCAAACGTGCAATTCAGCTGAATTACACGAATTGCTGTCCAAAAGAAAAATTAGACCACATGAATCGTTAGATGAATATTTTTTAAATATGAAACAATTATGCTCAAAAGGCAATATTGAAGATTCTGCCCTTATTCAGTATGTAATAAATGGAATTAATGACCCCATTTCTAAAAAATCTTTTTTGTATGGTTGTCCCAATATTGCTGAATTTAAACAAAAATTAAAGATTTATGAAAAAATAAGATCGGAGTATGTAAATGCAAAATTTCATAAATATGAAGGAGCTAAGCCTAAAATTAAATCCGAAGTTGAAGTTAAGAACAAATTTAAGCCTGTAAAGCCAAATATGCGTTGTTTTAATTGTGGCGGGAATAATCATAAGAGTATTAACTGTGTAAATAAAGATAAAGGGCCGCTTTGTTTTGCTTGTAACGCTTATGGTCATAAATCATTTCAATGTAATAAATCTAAAGATACAAGTGTTAAAAATGCTCAGTCACAAGTAAACATTATTACATCCCAAGATTTAATTCTGAAAGAGATAAAGCTTTATTCTTTGCGTTTAATCTCTTTAATAGATACTGGTAGCCAAAAGACTTTGTTAAAGAAAAATATTTATGATAATTTGAAGAACTTTGTAGAATTAAAACCTACGAGTATCTCTTTGACCGGTCTAGGAAAAGCCTCAATTAAACCAGAAGGTTGTTTCAATTCAGAAATCGAAGTAGATGGTTCAAAATTTAAAGTTACTATTTTTGTCGTTAAGGACAGTTGCATTAATTTCGATTTAATTATTGGCACTGATGTTATTCATCAAGGTACATTAACTATTTCTGAGAATAAAGTGAAACTGTTTAAAGCTGAAGTTCAGTCTAATGACTTTTTAGTTAATATTGTAAATGTTTTGGATGAGCCTAAAATTGATTTAACTCACATTGCTGACAAAAAATTACGTTCAGAGTTATACTCTTTAATTGAAAATTATGTACCAATTAAAACTAAAACAGTAGATGTTAAAATGAAAATTAATTTAACTGACGAAATCCCAGTTTGTTCTTCTCCTCGAAGATTACCGCCATGCGAGAAAAAAATAGTCGAAAACCAAATTGAGGAGTGGCTAGCTCAGGGAATAATTCGAGAAAGTTCTTCTAATTTTTCTTCGCCGGTTGTGTTAGTCAAGAAAAAAGATAACACGATGAGACTTTGTGTTGATTACAGATGTCTTAACAAAAAGACAGTACGTGAGCATTTCCCCTTGCCAGTTATTGATGATGTAATAGACCAATTACATTCTGCCGAAGTATTTACCACCATAGATTTGAAAAACGGTTTCTTTCATATAGATGTTGAAGAAGACTCGCGGAAATACACCTCGTTTGTTACTCATGAAGGACAATACGAATTTTTGAAATGTCCATTCGGGTTGACCAATAGCCCTAGTGTTTTTCAAAAGTATATTTATAATGTATTTCGAAACCTATTAAAAGATCACATTGTTGTCATTTATATGGATGATTTAATAATACCTGCTAAAAACGAAGCTGAAGGTCTAGAAAAATTAAAACTTGTACTCGAAACTGCATCGGAATATGGATTAGAATTAAATCTTAAAAAATGCAATTTTTTGAAGCGTGAAATTGATTTCTTGGGGTATAGAATCATAAATGGTAAATTGTATCCCTCTCCACTGAAGACTAAAGCAGTAATAAATTTTCCCGAACCAAAGTGTACCAAAGATGTTCAAAGGTATTTAGGATTGACAGGATACTTTCGAAAATTTATAAGAAATTATTCGGTTATAGCTAAACCATTAAGTGACCTGCTAAGAAAAGATTCAAAATTTAAATTCGATATAGAAGAACAAAGAGCTTTTAATGAACTCAAACGTATTTTGTCGTCAGAACCAGTACTTTTAATTTACAATCCCAAAAGTGCGACCGAAATCCATTGTGATGCCAGTATTGATGGCTATGGAGCTGTTTTAATGCATCAATCTCCAGTAGATAATCAATTTCATCCAGTTTATTTCGCAAGTAAAAAAACCACCGAAGCTGAACGGAAGTACACTAGTTACGAATTAGAAGTTTTAGCTGTAATTGAAGCCCTGAAAAAGTTTAGAGTATATGTGCTAGGTATCCCATTTATAATTGTAACTGATTGTAATGCATTTAAAATGACTATGGATAAAAAAGAAATGAGTACAAAAATAGCTAGATGGGCAATAATGTTATCCGATTTTGATTATGTTATTGAACATAGACAGGGTAGCAGTATGAGACATGTCGATGCATTAAGTAGGTATCCTATTTGTATGGTAATCCAAGATAGCTTAACTTTAAAAATTATCCAAGCTCAAGAAACCGATGACCATATTAAAACAATAAAACAAATCCTAAAGGTGAAATCTTATGATGATTATCTAGTTAAAAATGATGTTCTTTATAAATGTGTTAATGGTAATGATTTATTAGTTGTACCGGAAGACATGCAAAAGAATATAATCAAGGCCGCTCACGAAAAAGGTCATTACGCAGTTGCAAGAACAGAGAAAAGTTTAGAAAATGATTTTTACATCCCTAAATTTAAACAAAAAATTGAGAAATGTATAGCAAATTGTGTTCCCTGTATTTTAGTTAATAGAAAATGTGGTAAACAAGAAGGCTTACTTCACCCAATAGAAAAAGAAGAAACTCCATTACATACGTACCATGTTGATCACTTAGGTCCATTAGAAAGCACTAATAAAAATTACAAACATATCCTTTCGGTCATTGACGCATTCACAAAATTTGTTTGGTTGTATCCCACAAAATCTACCGATGCTGCCGAAGTAATTTCTAAATTAGAAATCCAAAAATCTATCTTTGGAAATCCAGTTCGAATTATATCAGATAAAGGTCCTGCATTTACCTCTAAAGCTTTTGAAGATTATTGCATCAATGAAAATATTAAACATATCCCGATTACCACTGGATTACCCAGGTCTAACGGCCAAGTTGAGCGTCTAAATTCTGTCATAATATCTGTTCTGTCTAAATTGTCTGTCGATAATCCTAAAAAATGGTATACACATGTAAGCAAAGTCCAACAGGTGATAAATTCGACTTTTCAGAGAAGTATAAGCACAACTCCTTTTGAATTGATGTTTGGTACTAAAATGAAACTAAAAAATAACATTGAAATTACTAGTCTTCTGAATGCTGAAATACAATCTGATTTTACAAATAATCGCGAAGATATGAGAAAAAATGCTAAAAAACAGATTTTAAAAGTCCAAGAAGAGAACCGTAAAACCTACAACTTCAGACGAAAGAAAGCTAACAAATTTAAGATTAATGATGTGGTTGCTATAAAACGCACACAACAAGGTCCAGGTTTGAAGTTAAAACCAAAATATTTAGGTCCGTACAAAGTCATAAAAGTAAAAAATAATGACACCTACGATGTAAAGAAACTTGGATTCAACGAAGGACCCATGGTCACCAGTACATGTGCAGAGTACATGAAGCCGTGGACGGACGAAGCTTGAAAAAAAAAAAAAAAAAAGAATTTCACCGATTGTGACACTATACCAACTATGACAAACCTCTGGACTGACAACTAATAGAGTTTTATCTTTATTCTCGAAAAGACGAAAAGACGAAAAGACGTAAGGTAAAAGAAGATGAAAAGACGTATGAAAGAAGACGAAAAGACGTAAGATAAAAGAAGACGGAAGACGTAAGAAAGAAAAGACGAAAAGACGTAAGGTAATAGAAGATGAAAAGACGTATGAAAGAAGAAGACGAAAAGACGTAAGATAAAAGAAGATGAAAGGACGTAAGAAAGAAAAGACGAAAAGACGCGAAAAAAAAAAATATGAATTTTTTCAAGAAATAATCTAAGCTTTGATAAACAATTTGAATAATGACTTCTTTTTTTCAATTAAGACTTTGGATGCTGCTGTGTTTTTTTTCTTTATCTTTCCAGATGATCCAACTGCTGCTGCCTCCAAAGGGACGAGCATTCGAGGACGAAAGCCTAGTCAGGACGGCCGTTGTGGGAGCGATTCTTTCTCCAACAGCCGAGTATCATGTCTTGTAAGGTTCTTCATATCGTAACTCTGATAGAAAAGGTCTTTAGAAAGCAGACGATTTTCTGAAAAAACTCCATTCAGACGAAAAGCCGAAGAAAAAAGAAATGAACGGAAGAGATCGTTGGATGGAATGTTGGGAGAGTTGGTGTTGACTTTAGAAGAATGTTGATTAAGATGACGCGATTAAGATGTTTTAATTAAAGTTTCCTTTTGAATGTTCGAATTGTAAATATTAATATGTAAATATCTTTTTTTGTAAATATTAACGTTTAATATAAGTCATTTAAAAGTTTAAAAACGGTGTCAGAATTTAATTTACCCCCGAGTTTATTTACTTATGTGTTCGAAAGAACTTTTATAAGAAGAATCTCCATATATATATATATATATATATTAAATATTATATTAGTGTGTGTGTGTGTATGTATATGTATATATATTAAATGTCAGTTAAACATAATAAACTAAGCTAACATACTATTAACAATAATTTTATGTATTAGCTTTATTTTTTTTCAAAGAACTCCTTGAATAAAAAACATGTAAGAAAAATTATTCGTTAAGCATAGATTATGAAGCACTTTCCAACACTTCATGTAATCTTTATCAAAATTTCGTTCATTAGGGAAATAAGGGTATATAGCCAAATATGTATTCTAATACTTTTGAACAGCCCTGTATTTGATCTGTGAGTTGATATACATATTATAAAATGGAAAAATTTAGTTTAGCAAGAAAAAAGCTTAAAATTTCTTTTTGAGCAATTTGTACTAATAAATGGAAAACATACTTGAAAACTTTTGTTTTGCCCTGTAGTCTACCTTGTACCTTTATTACACGTAAGAAACTAAAATTCATTTTAAACTAAAACACTCTTAAAATAGCTGAAATCACATTGTTATAAATTATCATTGATAGGTGCGCATGTACGCAACTTTTTGCGTAGCCCTGTATATCATTTTATCTATATTCTGCAAACATTTCTTTGTAAATTAATACAGTTCAAATTAAAAATGTATACATTATTTAACAACCATCCCACCTTTAAGTAATTTACGCTCATACTCAGTAACGTTGGCGAGCTCTTTTAGATAGCCCTGTATATCAACTAAAACATTTATACACACCCTTATAATGTACAAAGATTCAGTGAAACTTAAATCCGTGTATCATAATTAAAATGTATTACATTATCCATCAGCCATCATCGGAAACATATACAGTCCGACGGAAGGAATATACTATTTGAAATCTTTTGTCTTTCCCTGTCAACACAATGTACTTCATATTATGCCAGACAGTATCGTATACTTTATATTAAGCCTCGGAGACATATATCAATTTTGTTATACATGAAACAGTTTAATATTTTTTTAAAAGTCGCACACTATTCCCCCCCCCTTTACCATTATCCAATGGAATTATTTTGTGTGGCCCTGTAAAGGAATAATAGCTATATTTTCACCGCATATTTAATAGAACGCATATTTTTATGCACCTTTTTAAATGCATGTAAATTTTAATATGTTTACCAGGGTGTAACATCTTTAAAACGCCTTTGAAAAAGTTTTTCCCCATAGGCCATAGTGTAATAGAAAATTTTTGATTCTCCCTGTAAATAAAGTAATCATGGTAGAAACATCATTTTTAATAGGGTTCGTGCTAGGGTAAACGTCAATAACATACAAAAATTTCAGGAGAATTCGAGTATATTTATAGGTATTAGAGCGCGGTCAGACGGACAAACGGATATTTTGACAGACGAACAGTCAAACTGAATGCATAAGCTCTTTTCAAACAATGCATAAGCACTTTTCAAACTTTTGGAAAGTGTTATAAACGTTAAAATTCATTTGAAACGATTTTTCACCATAGGCCGTAATGTAATGGAAAACTTGTGACTGTCCCTATAAATAAATTGATCAGATGATTAAACGGCCTGACGGACAGACAAACCGATTGCATAAAAAGATAAAATTGTTATAAGCTTCCCTATTTTTACCCATTATATTTACCTATTAAACCCCCATAATTAATCAGGGATACACTTTATCAGAAACAACCTATATCAAATTTTGAAGCAAACAAGATCATCTTGCATAAAAACCAATTTATCTAATTTATGGGGGGATTTAATCATTCGTTCCCCTCTTTACACCTAAGAAAATACACTGTAAACTAATATGGTAAGCGCCTTATGTGAATGAACTTATATCCGTAATTCAAAACAAATAGGTAACTTCTAAGTAAAAATATATTTGTCTAAATTAAGGGGTGTTCACCCCGTTCCCCTTTTTATACTTAACCAAAAAACACCAAAAACTAATCATAAAGTCGTATTATCAGAAAGATACTATATCGAAATTTTAATTAAATCTGATAATTATGAATGAAAAATAATTTATTTAAATTAAAGGGTGGGTTACCTCCCATTCCCCCCTTACACTTATTCAATTAATTGTCAAAACTAATCAGGGATGCGCTCTATCAGAAAATCTATAGCCGATATTTAAAGCAATTTTGTAAATTCTATATGAAAAACACGTTTGCCTAAACTAAAGTGATTCCTCCCAATCCTCCCTATCATACTCAACCAAAGAACATCCAAAACGAATCAGAGAAGCAACTTATCAAAATAAACCTATATCCAAAATTCGAAGCAAATTCGATATTTTTATCATCAGTTATGTTATTACAAACTACAAAAATACAGACATACGGAACTTACTGGCAAATTAGCTCTCAGACTTTGGTAGCCTTTGAGTTAAACAGGATTAAATATATTGCTTAATTATGATTTTTATTTTTTATTGCATTTTTTATTAAAATGAATGCGTTTTTTTTTTTTTTTTTTTTTTTTTTTTTTTTTTTTTTTTTTTTTCAAATTTTAACCCAGCATGACTAAGGTTAAAAAAAATGCTAAGAGAAAGCGAAAAATATTTAAAAATAAAATACTCATTTAATCAGATTAAATTTTATTTAAAAAAATATCGGCAGTAATATATGTTAAAAATAAATAAATATATATATATATTGTTTTCATAAAAGTTTCCGACATCATTATTTTAGAATAAAAATCTACCAAAATTATTTGTTCAAATCTTTAAAATTTGTTAAATTATTATATGTGAAAAGAATTTTTAGGCATATTTATATATATTTAAATAATTGTATTTTCCTATACTTATTATGTATAAAAACATTACTACTTGATCAAATGTAATTAAAAAAATACTACATTATCTAATGAAATATCTTGATTTTATTTTAAATAATTTTTTTTTGCTAAAATCAATATTTAGAATAAAATACATCAAAATTATTTCTTAAAATATGTAAAATTTGCTAAAAAATATTATTTTTGAATAGAATTTGAGCTTGCTATAATTTTTTTTAATTTAGTTATAATAATAACTATTTAATAACCTTTACCATTACCGATAAAAGCATAAAAGATAAACATAAAAAAGTTTTTGTTGAAAGGTCAGAAAAAGGCTTTGCTGCCGATAATTACTTCCTTCAATAGAAGTTAGTTTAAAGAGTTTTCTTTCAGAGAATGTGAATAAATATGCTTAGAACTAACTTTTCGGTTTGGCTTATTATTTTTGTTTGAAAACATAAAATGTATTTTTAGGTGTGTACTTTGTCAAATATAGCTGGCAGTTCTTTGTATAAAATATATATGAGTTTTAATTATTATAATTCAATAGAAATGTTATTTATCTAATGAAATCTATTTGATATAATACTCAAGAATTTTATTTTATAGGAATATTACTTCAATTTATTAGGCAATATATAAATAAGTAGCTTTTGCAGTCGTCGAATGTTCATTAGACATTTGATTCATATATAAATCATTGCGTTATCTTATAATGACTTTTAAAACCATTACTATTTCATCAAAAGCCGTAAGGAAATTTGGCTTAATTTATTTTTACCTTTAATTTAGTTACAATAACAATTATTTAACAACCGCTGTCATTACCGATAAATATATAAAAGAGAAACATAAAAAAAAAAAACGATAAATGTAAAAAAAAAAAAAAAAAAAGTTTTGGTTGAATGGTCGGAAAAAACTTTCCTGTCGATAATTATTTCCGTCAAGAAGTAAGTTTAAGAAGTTTCCTTTCAGGGAATGAAGAGCTAACTTTTTGGATTTTGAGAGTTATTTATCTTAGATAAACACAGAACCTACTTTTAAGTATGTACAGTGTTTAAATAATAGGCGGCAGTTTTTCTTATAAAATATGTATGAGTGTCAATTACTATTATTCAATAGAATTGTTGTATATTTAGGGAAATATATTAGATTTTGTTCTAAAGAACATTATTCTAGAGGAATATTAGTTAAATATTTTAGATACGTTTGCAAATATAAAAATACGTAGGAATTATAATCGTCGTCTGGTCATTAGACATTTGTTTTATATTTAAGTCATTGTATTATCCTACAACAATTTTTGAAAGCAATACTATTTCATCAAATGATGTAAGGAAATTTAGCTTATTTTATTTTTCTTTTTAGTTTAGTTGCGATACTAATTGTGTAATGACCGTTATCGTTATCGATAAAAGAATAAAAGATAAAAATCGAAGATTTTCGTTGAAAATTCGCGAATAGACTTTCCTGCAGGTAATTACTTCCGTCAATAGAATATCGTTTAAAGAATCGTTTTCTTTTATAAAATATAAATAAACACGCTAAGAGCTAACTTTTCGGATTTCCAGTATTATTTATGTTAGAGAAGCATAAAATGTTTAAAATATTTTTTTCGTATAAAATATGTATCAGTGTCAATTATTATAAAGAAATAGAATATGTTATTTATCTAATGAGATGTATTCGATTTTATTTTCAAGAATATTATTTTATTG
This sequence comes from Maratus speculifer, assembly GCA_964019185.1. NCBI lineage: Eukaryota > Metazoa > Arthropoda > Arachnida > Araneae > Salticidae > Maratus > Maratus speculifer. The sequence continues at coordinate 36,968,843 of OZ025297.1, forward strand.
GAATATTAGTTTAATTTATTAGGTACGTTTGCAAATATATAAATACATAGCATTTATAGCCGTCGTCTAGTCATTAGATATTTGTTTTATATTTAAATCATTGTATTATTTTATAATTATTTTTAAAGCCATTACTATTTCATCCATAATCCTAAGGGAATTCAGATTATTTTATTTTTACTTTTAGTTTAGTTAAAATAATAAATATTTAATAACCGCTATCATTATCGATAAATGTCTGGAAAAAATACGTTTTGGTTAAAAGGTCTAAAAAATACTTCAATGCATCCGTATTGAATTGTATTTAATTCCTTCAATACAAGCTAGATTGAAGAGTTTTTTTTTTCAGAGAATGTGGATAAATTTGCTCTGAGTTAACTTTCGGATTTTGAGTATTATTTTTGTCAGATAAACACACTGATAAAAATTTGCTGCATTTTGCTGCAACGCACTCCACCACTTGTATATAATATCTTTATTCCAACCAATGAGAAAGCTCTATTTCACGGCCAAGTAACCGTTTTCTATACAAGCAGGGGAGTGCGTTACAGCAAAATGCAGCAAATTTTTATCAGTGCATATGTGTGTTTCTATATTCATTCATTGCAAATTAGACGTAAAAAATCGGTTGTACCTTAACTTTTGGAAGCCAGTATATTTATAAAAATCATTATCAAATGCATTAAGGAAATTTGGCTAATTTTTTTGTGTTTAGTTATAACAATAAAAATTTAATAACCGTTATCATTACTGATAAAAGTATAAAAGATAATCATAAAAGTTTTGATTGAAAACTCGTAAAAATACTTCCCTACAGATATTTAATTCCTTCAACACAAGGTAGACTGAAGAGTTTTCTTTCAGAGAATGTGGATAAATATGCTCAGAGCTAACTTTTCGGATTTCGAGTATTATTTTTGTTACATAGACATACAATGTATTTTTAGGTGTTACACTGTTTACGTAATAGTCGGCAGTTTTTCTTACAAAATAAGAATAAGTGCCAATTATCACAATGCAATATAATTCTTGTATATCTAATGAAATATACTAGTTTTTTTTCAATGTCATTATTTTAGAGGAGTATTATTTAATTTTTTAAAGTACGTTTTCAAATATGTAAATACGTAGGAATTATAGTCGTCGTCTGGTCAGTAGACATTTTTTTATATTTAACTCATTGTATTATCCTATAACAATTTTTAAAAGCAATGATATTTCATCAAATGTCTTAAGAAAATTTAGCCTTCTTTTTTTTCTTTTTATTTAGTTATTAAAATGAATACTGAATGACCGTTATCGTTACCAATAAAAGTATAAATCATAAAAATAGAATGTTTTGGTTAAAAATTTGGAAATAGTATTTCCTGTCGATAATTACTTCCGTCAATAGAATATAGTTTAAAGAATTTTCTTTTATAAAATGTGGATAAATATGCTCAGAACTAACTTTTCAGTTTCGTTTATTATGTTTCTTAGAAAACACAGAATGTATTTTTCGGTGTGTACTTTGTCAAGTAATAGCTGGCAGTCCTTCGTATAAAATATATATGAGTGTCAATTAGTATAATTGAATAGAAGTGTTATTTATCTAGTGAAGTGTATTTGATTTTATATTAAATAATTTTATTTTACAGGAATATTAACTCAATTAATTTGGTACGTGCGCAAATATATATATATACGTAGCATTTATTGTCGTCGTCCGGTCATTAGAAATTTATTTTATATTTAAATTATTGTAATATCTTATAACGATTTCTAAAACCATTGCTGTTTCATCAAAAGCCGTAAGGAAATAGCTTAGTTTATTTTTACTTTTAGTTTAGTTACAATAATAAATATTTAATAACCGCTATTATTACCGATAGATGCATAAAAGAAAAACATTAAAAAAATTTCGCGTTGAAAGGTCGGAAAAAACTCTCCTGCTCACAATTACTTTCGTCGATAGAAGTTACACTGTTAATAATCTTGCAGCATTTTGTACAGTCATTTCACCGTTTTCTGAAAAACCAGTAACATAACCGTAATTTAACTCCATTCTGACCATAAAATTGGTAATAATATGTTCAGAATAACGTAAAAAGACGGTTGTTTTACTTTTTTTGTAGAAAACGGTCAAGTGACTGGATAAAACTGCTGCAGATTTTTAACAGTGTAATTTAAACCGTTTTCTTTCAGAGTATGTGGATAAATATGCTTAGAGCTAACTTTTCGGATTTTGAGTATTATTTTTGTTAGATAAACATTGAACTTACTTTTAGGTGTGTACATTATTTAAATAATAGCCGGCAATTTTTCTTTTAAAATATGTATGTGTGCCAATTGTTATAATTCAATAGAATTGTTGTATATCTAATGAAATATTTTAGATTTTGTTTTCAAGAAAATCAATTTAGAATAATATTAGTAAAATATTCTATTTATCAAAAGTATTGTCAAATGACTTAAGGAAATTGAGCTTATTTTATTTTACTTTTTTTAGTTTAGTTATCATAATAATTATTTAATAACCTTTGTCATTACTGATAAAAGTATAAATGGTTTTTTTTTTTTTTTTTTTTTTTTTTTTTTTTTTTTTTTTTGAAAAGTCGGAAAAAGATATCCTGCCGATAATTCCGTCCTTCAATAGAAGTTAGTTAAAAAGTTTTCTTTCATAGAGTGTGGATAAATACGCTCAGAACTAATTTTTCGGATTTCGAGTATGAGTTTTGTTAAGGAAGCATAGAACCTACTTTTAGGTGTGTAATTAAGTAATAGTCGGCAGGTTTTTGTATAAAATATGTATGGGTGCATATTATTATTATTCATTAAAATTGTTATTTATTTAGTGAAATATATTCGGTTTTATTTTCAAGAATGTCATTTTGCTAAAGTATATTCCAATATCGATATTTTAGAATAAAATTACTTGTTGAAATATTTAAAAATTGTTAAAATTTATTTTTGAAAAAATTTTTTAGACATTTTCATTTATATTTAAATCATTGTATTATCTTGTACCTATTTTTTTTTTTTTTTTGTATCATTACTACTTTATCAAAAGCCATAGGGAAAGTTTGAGTACTTCATTTTTCTTTTCAGTTTAGCTATAATAATAACAATTTAATAAACGTTATTATTAATGATAAAAATATAAAATATAAATATATTTTTAAAAAATGGCCGAAAAGTTGGAAAATGACTTTCCTGTCCATAATCATTTCCATCTATAGAAGTTTAAAAATTTTTCTTTTAGAAAATGTGGTTAAATATTCTTAGAGCTAACTTTTTGGATTTAGAGTATTATTTTTGTTAAAGATACATAGAACGTACTTTTAACTGTGCTATTTCAAGAGATACATGCAATAATATACATTATTTTTTTCAGAAAGTTTATTTCATAATCAATATTTTACAATATAAATACACCAGAATTATTTGTTGTAGTATTTGAAATTTAATTAAATGTAAATTTTGAAAAGAATTATTTCAACAATATATGTATAATAATATATGTAAAAAAATCCAGAAAGTTTATTTTATAATCAATGTTTTACAACAAAAATTTACAAAAAATATTTGTTGAAATATTTAAAATTTGTTAAAATAATAATTTTGAGAAGAAATTTTTGACATTTTATATTTATATTTAAATTATTGTTTTATCCTCTGACTATTTTTAGGAAACTTTACTATTTTATGATATGCCATAATTGAATTTAGCTTACATTATTTTTCTTTTTAGTTTACGAAAAACAATATCTATCATTATCGATAAAAATAAAAGAAGTTTTGGTTGAAACGTAGGAAAAAAAAACTTTCCTGCTGATAATTACTTCCGTCAGTGGAAGTTAGTTTAAAGAGTTTTCTTTCAGACGATATAGAGAAATATGCTCAAAGCTACCTTTTTGGATTTTTAGTATTATTTTTGTCAGAGAAGCATATGATGTACTTTTTGGTGCATACTTTGTTTAAGTAATAGCCGGTAGTTTTTTTTATAAAATATGTATGAGTTACAATTATTATAATTGAATAGAATTTTTTTTATGTATTGAAATACATTCGATTTTATTTCCAAGAAAATTATTTTGTAGGACTATTAAATAATTCCCCATTAGGACTATTAATTAGTTCAATATTTTAGGTACGTTCGCAAATATACATATACGTGGCACTTATAGTCGAGTCTTACAATTAGACTTTTTTTAAATATTTAAATCATTGTGTTATCATATAATTATTTTTAGAAGCATTGCTATTTTATCAAATGCCGTAAGGAATTTTACCTCACTTTGTTATTTATTTTTTAGTTCAATTCAAATAATAACTATTTAATAACCGTTATTACCGATAAAAGTATAAAAAGTAAACATAAAAAAGTGCTGGTTGAATGGTCGGAAAAAAGACTTTCTTGCTGAAAATTACTTCCGTCAATGAAAGTTAGTTTAAAGAGTTTTCTTTCATAGAGTGTGGATAAATACGCTCAGAACTAACTTTTCGGATTTCGAGTATTATTTTTGTTAGAGAAACACAGAACCTTCTTTTAGGTTTGTAGTTTGTTTAAGTAATAGATGGCAGTGTTTCGTATAAAATGTGTATGAGTGCCAATTACTATAATTTAATAGAAATGTTGTTTACATAATGAAATATATTCGATTTTATTTTAAAGAACATTATTTTATAGCAATATTAGTTAATTTTTTAGGTACTTTCGGAGATATATAAATACTTAACACTTATATTCCTCATCTGGTAATTCGTCTATGTGTTCGACCGTTTTCATATAACAGGGCAAAATCTTCTCAATCATTTTTTTTAATTTAACAGATAAAATTGTTTGAGCGTCATTTAATAGAATTGTTTGAAAAATGTATTGAGTCATATCAATTTTTAAAAAATTCCGATATTTGTTTCATTTGCAGTCTAGTTGTATAATATATATGGGCTGTGTAATTGAATTCAGGGACAATAAAAAATATTCCCTTGATATACGAGCATTAGGAAAAGATTGTTTCAAGAGCATATTAATGATGTTACACCCTTTAGAACATCAAGAAATGAATTTTCAATTATGAAGTAACCTAAAATCACATTTTGTAGAATATGCGGTGAAAAGAATACAGTAAAACCTTTAAATAACAGACACCTTGGGAACGCAGAAATTGTCCGCTATTCGGAGGTGTCCGCTATTGGGAAAACTTCAAAGAATCAGAAATCGCTAAGAAATGCTTAATGTTTCATTAATTTACTTTTATATGTTCTTAAACTTCTATTATATAATTAATCAGAAATTAAAATTATTTTTTAATCTATAAAATTCAAATAAATTTTTTGCACACTTTCATCCATTGTTTATTATATTCTCGTGAAATAATCTGTTACAAAAGTTTACTTATGCTTGCGATTACATGTAATTTGTTTTTCTATGTGAAGTTATTGGGCATTTTAGAGTTCCGGACGGGATGGGAAGGATTGCACTTTTTGATCTTTAAAAGTAGAAAATCTAAAAATATTCTTCGGTGATATTTCAACGCTTTGGGAGATATTCCTCCCGGTCCCACCCTGAACATGGGAGGGGGGGGGGATTTTCCCCAGCTGTTTATCTAAATTGATCTGTGATCACAATATTTGTGACACGTTGTCCTGATAAATTCAGAGGCCTTTTTGCTTTTTTTCCTTTTTTTTTCTCTTTAAAACATACTTTTTCATCCTTTATCGTCGAATAAATTGTCCGCTATTCAAAATGTCCGTTATTCAGATGTTAAGCATACAAAGATTTAGGTTTTGGGAGTGGGGATTAGAAAAATGTCCGTTAAATAGAGGTGTCCGCTATTTGGGAGTGTCTGTTAAAGAGGTTTTACTGTATTTACTATTCATTTACAAGGCTTCACAAAAGAATTCTCACCCATAATGGCATAGAGGGAAACATAAATTGCGTTTATTTTAATTATTTTAACTATATCAGATGTAATGAAATCGATGAGCGTTGTTTAGATTTTCTACAAATTACGTCATGTATAACATAAAATGCATAGTATCTATAGGAACGCACAAAAGATTTGGAATTCATCACTGCCCGTGATGACAGGCGAAATTTGCGCATGGCAGTGATGGGTCGCGCAATCACAACATGAAAATAGCTCAACATATTCAGTCTGATAAGCATCATTCGGTTTCGGCTCGCATCATTCGACGCCGTTTTTTGCAGATTTGCGCAAAGCGTCTATTGCTTCGTTTACCCTTGACTGAAACCCACAGGCGTTTACGCCGCCAACGAAGTGAGGAACAGCCAACATGGACATCGGAATGGAACGATGTTGTGTTTACTGACGAATACCGCTTTTGGCTGCAGTATCACGATGGTCGGATTCGAGTTTGGAGACCCCATGGTGAGAGGCTACTGAACTGTTGACTTATGCATCGCCATACTAGTCCTGCACCCTGTATCATGGTCCGGGGTGATATTGGATTTAACTGCCCTACGCCTCTAGTACTCGTTGCCGGTACACTTATGAGGCAGTGCTTCACCTCTGGGGTGGTGAAACCCATGGTTATCCCATACATTCAGCGTTTGCCATCAGTCATATTCCAACCGGACAATACGCAATCACAGATGACACGCAATGTTTAAGATATCTTCTTACCCATAAGATTAAATTGGTTCCCTGGCCTGCTTTTTCTCTCGATATATCGCCAATCGAAAACGCGTGGTCCATATTTGCACAACGACTGGCTCGGGATACATCAATATTTGCTATATCAGATCGACTTTAGCAATATGTGGAAACTGCATGGACAACATCCCAAAGCCTCTTTGAATCTATGCCAGGGAATGTGGCAGCTGTTGTAATCAGCAATGGTGGCTAGATTAACTACTACTTTTGTAATTATGTACACGTCCCAAGAGTCTGTAATTTAAAACGTTTGTCTTGTTGTACAATGTATTATCTGAAAATAAATTTCGCTGCAATATCTCTGGTCCTTCTTGGTGTTGCATTTTGTGTGGCCAGCAGTTTGCATTTAGTATAGAAAAATATTTTTCTAGATTAGGTTGACATGTGTATTATTTCATATTTAAGATGTAACCGTATTAATTTTGCATAACTGAATTTAATATATGTAATCGTTAAAAAATGATGGAATCTTTATCTTTCGCTTATCAGTACAACAGATGTGTGTGTGTGTGTATTTGTGTCTGCCGATTATCTACTCTAGGGATATAGGCCCAGGGAGAGGAATGCCCTTCGTGGGGGTCTTTCTAAGGGATCCTAACCCGTATTTACGCAAGGTTCGAAGAAAACCGCGAAAATACCGAACGGTTAGGCCGACGGCCGCGATTGAGTTCGAACCCAGCACCTGCCGTCTAACGGTTGAGAGGTCAGAGCCTCTCGGCCCCTGGTCGGGCCAGTACAACAGCTATTGCATAAAGATCTGAATAATTAAAAAAAAATCATCATAGTGCGAATACTCTTCATTTTCTACTTTTGGTGTACATTTTCAACCTGTTTATTTTTTTCATGAATATTTTAATATTCTATATCGTTTATTAATGGCGTAACCACCGGAACTTCACGGATCTATTGTAATAACATAAATATAACTAAAATCCAAAATCTGTTTCCACCTCTTGCGAGAACGATCTTTTTTAAACACAACTTAATCGCAAAGAAACTTAGTTATTCAACCTATCTGATAATTTATGGAATTTTTAATTATTAGATAGTTTAGTTGAGATAGTGGGAACTCAAATAAAATTTAAATTTCATAGAGTGCAAGTAGTGGGGAGGTGTAGATGTAGTTGTTTTTTGATAAATGATTAATTAATAGTGCACTCGATTATTTGGCTGGAAATAAGCCATCTGCGACAGGAACTTAATTATGAATTTTCTGAAATTACCATCCGGAAATAACGGCTCCACAGGTCGCAGCGTCCCTAAAATTTTCGCTGTTTCCTACCACAATTTTAAAACGATAACATTTGTTGTAGACTTTCATTGTAAATGTTAAAGAAATCTGGCAGAAAGATTTTTGATTTAAAATACTGGTAGAAAACTGCGAAAATTTTAGGGATGCTGCGTCCCCTGCGGCTCGGTTTCTACTGCTCGCAAGTTAACTTGAAGAGTGTAAGAGCTGATAATTGAGATATTGACGTGATTGCAATTCCTGTCGGGGAACTAATATGATATGAAATAATATTAAAAAACTCTTTTTAGCGAAAATCGTTTATATACTAAAATACTGGTTGTTATTTCCAAAATTAAAACTTTTGTGCGCTATAAGTGGCATATAACTTCTCAATTTTTGCTAATGAGATAAACTGACATATTTGTTTACATTACTTTAGCATTTTTAAACTACATTTAGATAAACAGTACATTATTATATATTTATTTTACTGATTTTATCAGTACTTAAGCAGTAATATTTTTTCTTTCGAAATACATAGATACATGATGTAGGATTAGCGAGCATTTATTCGTTACAGCTAAATTAATAACAAAATGTTCATTAATTTATTTTAGAAATTAATTTAATTTAGAAATGAAATCCAAAAACGTATTGTCTCATTTCTTTATTCTAAGCTATTTATAAACATTGTCCTCGGAAATCGCTTCCTCAAGTCTAAATTAAACTTCCTCCTGCAAGAAAGTACGATAATAACTCCACCCATTTCATATTTTAAAATCCTTTCTTTCGTTAACTATAACACAAATGTATATTTTAAAAAGAAAATGCTTTTGAGTGAAATTCAACGAATTTCTGTATTTGTAATAAGTGTTTCGAAATGAAGTTTGTATTTTATTGATTTTTTAATAGTTTTTATATAAAACAGGGGACTATATATATATTTTATATAAAACAATTTAAATAAGAATACTATTCTTTATTTTCACATTTAATAAAATTACTTTTATGATTGCGAAATAACCTATAATACAAGGTAAAGTTACACAAAAATAAATCAAAAGTCTTTTTTCAAATGTTATGCATTCATGAGTAAAAATAAGATTAATCTTTATTATGTATAACAACATATAATAAATTAATTTATTTTGAACAAAATAAAAATTTCATAAAACACGCGTTTAAATACAAAACATATCACGGCTTATAATAAAATCATCGGTATCTAAATAATAATAATAAATATAATTCAGAGGAGAATTTAAAAATAGTAATATAGCAAGATGAAGAAAACAACTATTAAGGTAATATAATACTTTTTAGACATTGCATTTATTTAGCTCTAATACAAACATTTTTATTATCAGGATATCGGTTTATATTTAAGTACATAAGAATATAAGCAATAACTTTCACTTTTAAAGTTTGCTGTAATATGTTTTCTGATTAAAGTTATCTAATCAGCAAGAGTGTTATATATTCAATATAAAAATATACTCCCTATTTGTAATCAAAGATAATATAATCGGAAAGATTATAACCAACCTGGATAATGTATTCAATTCAGATATTTAAAAAGAAACACAATATGTTTTTCCCCTGTACCTTTTGCATATTTGTTGAATCAGAAAATTAAAATAGAATTAGATAAAATTTAGTAATATAGATATAATTATTAATAAATATAGATTGCATAAAATGTAAGATGTAATAGATATAATTTAAAAAATGATAAGTTATAATTTCAATATAATTCCTTTATCAGATTTCAATAGTTTAATAATAATAATAATAAAGTAATACATATTTTTACCAGATATTCTAGTACAGGGAATTACCAAACTTTAGTCTTTCAAAAAAAGCATTAATAAAACATAAAGGAAGATTGCTTTTCTCTATTTGTTTTCGTAGTGTTCATAAAGTAATGCAGGAGGATCATAAACAATGTCTAGTAAGTCCAAAATCAGAATGTAAAAATGTATCTTATTATCCAAAATATATGAAAAACATATTTTATTTTTTTACATACTCTAACTACATACGTCTGAAATATAAAATATAACATAAGGAAGGTAATCACGTATACCACAAATAAATAAATGTGTCATAGGGAGTAAACGTAAATATGAACTTGACGAAGCGAGTGAAAGCGATTATATCTCACACAAATCTAAATTGGTAAGTTATTTGATTATATCTTATTAGTAATACGATAAATGTTTCCAATTTCTTACTTCCATGATGCTTTTTATTAATGCTAAACTCATATTTTTCTAAACCTAAACAATGTGAATATACGATTCATGAATGATCTAGATATATAGTGTCCATTTTTGTTTTCTTGACTCTATTTTCCGAAGGAGAAGCTATGCAGCTTTTGCCCCCCCCCCCCAGGTACTAAGTCTAACGCGTGTATTTAATATACAAGATTATTCTTTATATAAGCTTTACTAAACGCTTTGTAGCATATTATTAAATCAAAATGAAAATATGTATCATTAACGAATGAAGAACAATAGTTTAAAGAATGATATTCTCAAAAATAAATATTTTTTGTTTTTATGTTGAAAATATTAAATATATTAAATATTTTATCGTCAGTCAATTCATAAGTAAATAATAGATTAATCAACTAAAAATTTTAAAGATTCTTATAGGATTAAAATACTTTTTCATGGGTTTATTTTAAAAAAAAGTTTTAAAATATAGAAGTTCGTTACATTTTACAATTTGAAAAAAAAAAATCGATTGAGTTAAACAACTTTGTACCGTCGACAATGCAACCTGAAAACACAGTGAGATGATTTATGTCTTTGCAATTGTTTAATGAGACGAAAAATATATGCTTATTCTATTTCATTATGCCCCACTTTGAAATGTAAGCATTATTTTCATGCTACAACAAAATGGGATATATGAACAATTCAGTGATGTGGCAGTGAAGATACTGCTATTTCTTGAAATAATTAAGTAGGTTATTTGCATTTGGTTAAATATTTTTGCTAAAACTGTTGTTAGCTTTCGTTTTTTCAAAACTAAAAACTAAAACAAAATCACTTCACCTTTTTCATTCACGTATAAAAAACATGTCATATTTATTTACTTAGAACAGGAGTCACAAATAAAAATTAAATTTAAAAGTTGACATGTTTCGGTTCATTCATAAGAACCGTATTCATAACACATAAAATCAGTAGAAAAACTAAATGACACTGGATATAAATATAATTTAAAAACCAAAACAAAACATTGCGCCCCCTATGATTGTGAATAGCCATTGCCACCGCGGCATAAAAATATAATAAATTTTGATCATGTATTAAATTTAATATGTATAAAATTAATATTAATAAAAGTAAAAAAACTAAATGACTCTGGATATAAAGGTAATTTAAAAACCCAAAACACAAAATATTGCGCCCTCTATGATCGGGAATAGCGAATGCCACCACGGCTCCCCCTATTAGACTCACCCTTTAAATATTTATTAAGTAATTCTAACCACAAACTCGGAATGTCATAAGAATAAGAATCATTACAAACCCTATCCCTCCTAGAATATATCTCTATGGATTCACGGATGATTAATTTTCGGAATAAACTTGAAATGAACACTAATCTACTATCTTTAAAACAAATTTTAACCCCCCTCTTTAAAAACAATCTTAATAACGCAGTCTTATCCCTTCCAAATTTATTGTCACATTCATGCTCTTTCTTTCTAACCCCAAACTTTCTACCTGTCATATCGATATAAAAATTTATATCGCCCCCTTCATTCTCATATGGAATTTCATACACCCCTGCTAGATCATCTTGTGGAACCGGATCAAAAGCTCTGTATAGAAGATGTTTTAACTTAGGAGGTGGCTTAGCAACTAATTCTATTTTAAACTTTTTTAATTTAGCTTTAAGCCTCTCAAAATATGTATCTGAATTCTTACCCTTTATATAAGGAAACGATAGTCTTTTAACCCCAATCTCTTCCCCTTCTCACATGCATTATCAACCAAATTACAATTAACCTGAGAATTATTTTTATCCCTATAATTTTTAACCAATTTATTAATTTTATCCTTTTTATAACCATTCAACTTAGCAATATTAAAAATAAAATTCAAATCCTCATACAAAAATTCCTCAGAACAAATAATAAACGCACGATTAACAATGAACCGGAATGTAGAAAACTTATACCCAAAGGGTGAATACGCAGAAAATGGAATAATATACTGACTAGCTATATCGTTCCTGTAAACTTTCCTTTTTAACATAGAACCCTCTCTAATAAGCCACATGTCTAAAAATGAAATAGCACGCTCATTTTCCAATTCAAACGTAAATTGAATATTCCTATCCAGTTTATTAACTTCATCTACAAAAACAATGAAAGACTCAACTCCCCCTCCCAAATTAAAGACGATTTAATAAATTGACAAGACGGAAATATATAATGACAGTATAAAATGTACTTTAAAAGATGGATTACAGTTGATTGTACACAGTAATTATTTTGTTTTTGATGGTAAAATTTATAAACAAAACATGGGTGCCCCTATGGGTTCTCCTATTTCGGGTTTTTTAGCTGAGTTTAAAATGAGGCCTTTTGAAGAGAATATTTTCGCAAAGTTCGAGAAAGTTCCAAAATTTTTGAAGAGATAAGTTGATGATGTGTTTTTAATTTGGGAGGGGGGAGTTGAGTCTTTCACTGTTTTTATAGATGAAGTTAATAAACTGAATAGGAATATTCAATTTACGTTTGAGTTGGAAAATGATCGTGCTATTTCATTTTTAGACGTATGGCTTATTAGAGAGGGTTCTATGTTAAAAAGGATAGTTTACAGGAAGGATATAGCTAGTCAGTATATTATTCCATTTTCTGCGTATTCACCCTTTGGGTATAAGTTTTCTACATTCCGGTTCATGGTTAATCGTGCGTTTATTATTTGTTCTGAGGAATTTTTGTATGAGGAGTTGAATTATATTTTTAATATTGCTAAGTTGAATGGTTACAAAAAGGATAAAATTAATAAATTGGTTAAAAATTATAGGGATAAAAATAATTCTCAGGTTAATTGTAATTTGGTTGATAATGCATGTGAGAAGGGGGAAGGGATTGAGGTTAAAAGACTATCGTTTCCTTATATAAAGGGTAATTTTGAGAGGCTTAAAGCTAAATTAAAAACGTTTAAAATAGAATTAGTTGCTAAGCCACCTCCTAAGTTAAAACATCTATACAGAGCTTTTGATCCGGTTCCACAAGATGATCTAGCAGGGGTGTATGAAATTCCATATGAGAATGAAGGGGGCGATATTAATTTTTATATCGGTATGACAGGTAGAAAGTTTGGGGTTAGAAAGAAAGAGCATGAATGTGACATAAAATTTGGTAGGGATAAGACTGCGTTATCAAGATTGTTTTTAAAGAGGGGGGTTAAAATTTGTTTTAAAGATAGTAGATTAGTGTTCATTTCAAGTTTATTCCGAAAATTAATCATCCGTGAATCCATAGAGATATATTCTAGGAGGGATAGGGTTTGTAATGATTCTTATTCTTATGACATTCCGAGTTTGTGGTTAGAATTACTTAACAAATATTTAAAGGGTGAGTCTAATAGGGGGAACCGCGGTGGTATTGGCTATTCACGATCATAAAGGGCGCAATATTTTGTGTTTTGGGTTTTTAAATTACCTTTATATCCAGAGACATTTAGTTTTCTACTTTTATCAATATTAATTTTATACATATTAAATTTAATATATGATCAAAATTTATTATATTTTTATGCCTCGGTGGCAATGGCTATTCACAATCATAGGGGGCGCAATGTTTTGTTTTGGTTTTTAAATTATATTTATATCCAGTGTCATTTAGTTTTTCTACTGATTTTATGTGTTATGAATACGGTTCTTATGAATGAAACGAAACATGTCAACTTTTAAATTTAATTTTTATTTGTGACACCTGTTCTAAGTAAATAAATATGAAATGTTTTTTATACGTAAATATTTTTGCATTCTAATCATATCTATGTGAAAGTGCAATATTTATAGCACGAAATCTAACGCGAATTACTAAACCTTTTGCTTTTGCTATTTCATGTTTTCTTAACCACTGCCCTTCTTACCATTTTATAATTAAAGTGAAATTATCACCAATATTTTTTAAAATATTTATTATAAAATGTTTCTGCAACAAGATCTGTTTAGTGAATTCACAGATGTGAAGGATCTAAAGCAGCCGTTCCCAGCCTTTATTAGAAAAAAAATCACCACCTACCTAATATAAGAGTATATATACAGGGTGATTAAAAAAAGTGGACAAATTGATATGACAAATCAAGCATACGGCAAGGATAAAAAAATCACCACCTACCTAATATAAGAGTATATATACAGGGTGATTAAAAAAAGTGGACAAATTGATATGACAAATCAAGCATACGGCAAGGATAAAAAAATCACATAGGCACACAGGGCGTCAAACCACTTATTGAGTCACAAGTACAGGGCGTTTCATCCTAACCCAATTCGGGTTGACGGTAATAAATCACAGAAAAGTGAAGTGTATTATATAGATGCCAACATATCTTAATTATTCCGGAGTCTGATCAAAGATGAATATGTCTTCAACCGGAAATTTTATTTAGCCAAAAACTTCAAAATGAAATCAAAAATGTACCTTTTAGAAGGAACAGACATTTTCTTATATAATTTTTCCGGTTTCAGAATGCAAATTTTTTATATGACTCCGGAATAATTAAGAGGTATTGGCATCTATGGTATTATAATAAAACATTTAACAGATATTCTCACCTTTGTTTTAAGTGTGATAACACGAAACAAAAGTGGTAAAAGTTTGCATTATGCGCATCATCAATGTGCACTTGGCACCTCACATTTTGGATTCTCATAATCAGTTTATGCGCAATCATCGATTGCTTGAGCAATACGTTTTTCGACATCTTTTCATAACGTTATCACATTTCACACAAAATAAGGTACATATCGCTGTATTTTCATTACAATATTTTTATTTTCCTCGAAATTATTACTTTCAAACCAACTGTAACTGAAATGAAACACCCTGTATTTTGCGACCCTATGCTCCTATGTGATTTTTGATCCTTTGTCGTATGCTTGATTTGTCATATCAATTTGTCTCCGTTTTTTTTAATCACACTGTATATCTATGGAAATCTTTGTATGGCCTGTTTCAGGTATCGCCTAACCTATTCAACGAAAAAAGGCAATTTTTTGTATAAAAGATACACTATCAGCAAAAGGAAGATAGGACAAACCAAGTGTTCGCAAAAAAAATTATAACTAAAACAACAATTTACAAAAAAAAACATCAATTGCAAAAGAAAAATCAAATATATGTGTAATTTTTTATCAAAACATAATTACATTTATAATCGGGGACATTTCTGACACTTGTGTGCACCGACTAGAGCATGAAAGATCAGCGTTAAACACAGCTAAATTTAATTTTGAGTCACTTTTTACACGCAGTTAGTGTCTGCACAGTTATTTAAAACAGCAAAATTGAAAAAGAATTTTCAGTCAAGTATATCGTGTTGAACACCATCATGGACTTCACAGATGATTTAGATAATTCTGAAAGTTCTCTTCTTATATTCATCCAGTGGAAGTTGAGTTTTTTTTGGAAATATTGTAGTTTATGTAGTATGCATACTTATATTTTTTAAACAGATGAAACAACAAACATGCATTTTTAAAGAAAAATCAATAGTTCCGCAACCGATAATTGAGAATTGATGAACTAAAGATTAAGTCTATAACAAACATTAAGATTGCTAAGTTTCAAATAGAGATTAAATTAACGGATTATGTTTTTAAAAATATATTTTTATTTAACGGTGATCAAAGAGTTCTTATTACTTCTTATCACGATTATTTTTTTCGATTGATTCGTTCCTTTTTTCAGTAATTCTTACGACCCTTACAGATGCCTTGTTAATTAATTAATGTTAGTTATTCAAAATTCATAAATTAGCAACAACCGTTTGAATATCATAATTATAATATGCATAATCTTTTATTAAAAAAAATGAAAGTGTGTTTAAAATACATATTATTAAAATGCATATAACTGAAAGTTAATAATTTTACCGAAATTAATTTGAAATACCAAAATTTTCTGAACATACTAAAAAATCTAAACTTTTCATTAGAAATTTAATAAAAGTAAGAGTAAAGGATATAATTATAGAAATTATATTAATTAAAACATTCAGGATTAAAATATGTGATGTTTAATATTAACAATTACGAAGATATCTATACTAATACATGTAAATCTTATAGAATTATACTTCAAATATAGTAATGTATAATTTTAAAAAACAATTCTGACAGATTTAATTTTAAATTGAAAAAAAAAATCTTACAACCGTGTTTAACAATATGTATTTATACAATAATTAATTTTTAGACTTACATATATTTTGTGTTATTGTATAACGTCTATTCTTGTGGCCGTGTGCACACTTTACCTTAAAAACGGCTCTATCGATTTTGAGTACATTTTCTATATTACTATTTTCATTTACTGAAAAACCATTCTGCTGGGTCACAATTTCGTGAAAATTTTATAAGTGAATCATTCGTAAGCAAATTAGAGTTATAGCGCATTATATTTGTTTAAAAAAAAAGCTGATAAAGTTCTGAAAAAATTTATCGTACAATTATAGATAATAAGAAGAATTTTGGGATGAATATTATCCAAAAAATTGTTTAGAATATGTTTGAGGAATGTCAATATATGAATTATTTTTACAACTATATTTGGATTACTTTGGATTACTTTAACATTTTTTAATCCATTTCAAGTCTTTGATACTCGTCATTAATAACATCTTTCAGAACATGCCATACATTTGAGCAATCATAAGAAATATTTCACAACATCCTGTTAATCGTTACTTAATCTTAGTGAGGAATTGTTTAAACCCTTTTGAGAATTCACCTTTGTTGAATGTGCAAAGTGTTTGCAATAGTATATAATTGCACTCTAAAAAATAAATGTGTAAATTGGCTAATTTTATATACTCATATGTGTAATTTTCACAACATATTTCACAACATCCTGTTAGTCGTTATTTAATCTTTGTGAAGAATTGTTTAAAGCCTTTTGAGAATTCACCTTTGTTGAATGTGCAAAGTGTTTACAATAGTATATAATTGGGCCAGGAAATACTTTTGTAGTCTGTTTTTTCAACTGGAATCAATTAATTATTTATTCTGTTTTATCTTTTCCATTTATTACATTTTACAATGTTTTAGCGTCATTTGAATTTAGAGATTATTTAAATCATATATTTCTCACAAAAAAAAAAAAAATTAAAATTTGAAAATTTTAAGAATAAAAATGTGTTTTATTTTCAAATGGAAATCCAATCCAAAATGAATATTTGTCTTTATATAATCTATCTATCTATATATATATATATATATACATATATATATGTATATATATATATAGGCATATGCATATTTTTTGTAAGAACTTCGTGAGTCGATATATTAATCAGTAAATTCGACTTTCATTTTAACATTAATAATAAAAATCCTAATATCTTAAGCTAATAATATATGACTATGACTATTATGTACTAATATAAGCATTATTCACTTTTTACAAAACTTGGCTGGCATTTAAAACTTATTCAAAATATATGGTATTTAACAATTTAAATTTTCTCGATTTGTGAACTTGTATTATTTTCTACACATGTCTTATAATAGTCCTAATACAGGGTGATTCAGCTCGTCGGTGACAAACTTTAAGGATCGATAGAGCACACCTAGACGAACATTTTTGAATAGGGAATGTAGGGTCCCTGACGCGATGGTAAGGCGCTAGGCGCTTTCGAAAATTTGGGTGCCGAAATTCGAAACGTCATAAAAACTAGGGAAATGGTTAGATTTTCTTGCTTGTTGCGTCGAAATGATTCTGTTTGTTTAGACTTTCTTCAGTACCAATTTGATAAGCGTATCTCTTAAAACATGGATAGGGGGCGCTGCAGACTTTGGAGAGCTAGACAACAACTTTAAGCCCGTTATTTTGATAATTTAACACATGCTCGCCAAAGTTTATACTCTAACTTAAAGTTTGAACCCAAAAGTAGAGCCCTGCAAAAAGCGTAAGAGCCGGAATAAAATGTCAAAGTGCAGGGTGGTCGAAACTCGAAGGCTCCTAAGAGATAAACAAACAGATTTCTTGACTTATGGCATGCATTTTCATGATTCTGTTTGCTGGGGCTCTCTGAAACTCAGTTGAATGGTACAAAAAGAAACATCGATAGGGGGCGCTTTGGGCAAAAAACATAATTCGTTGACATTTCGGACGCTAACTGGAAACGGGGCGCTACGATCAGTTAGAAACAAAACAAGAGAGTAATTTACTTATCATAAGAAGCTATTAAAACTGCAGTTTGTTTGTTTTTTTTCACAAACATAGCTGGTTTCAATCATGCACAATGCGCGCAATAAAATTTACATAAGGTGCTTTTTGCTGATTTATGCAAAAGATATCGTACCATATCGATATGCAAAAGATACGTAATGCGTAGACGACAACGCGAGATGACGTAGTTGTATGCGCAGACACGTCTTTTGAACGTGCGGTACCTACTTAAGCTTCGGGTTACATTTCGCAAGCAACTGCGTGGCGCATCTTACGTTCCCGGAATCTGCACCCCTACCACATCCAGCGGGTGCAGTTGCTCAGAGAGCAGGATTTTGGCCCTCGAGTGGAATTCTCAAGATGGTACTTGGCGATGAGATCCAGGGATCCCCGTTTTGTAAACAGCATTTTGTTTACGGACGAGTCCACCTTCAGCCGGGAGGGAATGTGGAACGCCCACAACAGTCATGTGTGGTGTGATGAAAATCCACATGAAACCAGAAGCCGAGCAGCCCAGGAGCGTTTCTCAGTAAATGTGTGGGCCGGCATTCTGGGGGATTGCCTCATTGGCCCTTATTTGTTACCTGAACGGCTGACAGGTGGAAATTACCTGATTTTCCTGGATCAAGTGCTGCCGCAGCTTCTGGAGGAGGCGCACGTACCCGAAGGTTCGCGTCGCCAGATGTGGTTCCAGCACGATGGAGCTCCGGCCCATTACACGAACGACGTGCGTCTCCATCTAAACGCAAGGTATGGCCAGCGGTGGATCGGGCGTGGGGGTCCAGTTCACTGGCCTGCCCGATCACCAGACCTCACCTGCTTGGATTTCTTCCTTTGGGGTTACCTGAAGGCCGAGGTATACCAAACACCTGTCAGCAGTGCTGAAGAACTTGTGGCGCGCATTGTGGCAGCTGCAGGGCAGATTTACTCCTGGCATTGTTGGAAACACACACTCCTCAATGCGACGGAGGTGCGAAGCCTGCATCATGGCCCAAGGTCGAAATTTCGAGCATCTTCTGTAGTGTTATTTTTTGTAAATAAATTTCCAGTATCATTGATGTTTTTGGTCTAAATTTATTCAGAAGTGTTGAGCAGAGGTAGAAAATGTGTTTTCATTATTACTAACTGATCGTAGCGCCCCGTTTACAGTTAGCGTCCGAAATGTCAACGAATTATGTTTTTTGCCCAAAGCGCCCAATATCGATGTTTCTTTTTGTACCGTTCAACTGAGTTTCAGAGAGCCCCAGCAAACAGAATCATGAAAATGCATGCCATAAGTCAAGAAATCTGTTTGTTTATCTCTTAGGAGCCTTCGAGTTTCGACCACCCTGTACTTTGACATTTTATTCCGGCTCTTACGCTTTTTGCAGGGCTCTACTTTTGGGTTCAAACTTTAAGTTAGAGTATAAACTTTGGCGAGCATGTGTTAAATTATCAAAATAACGGGCTTAAAGTTGTTGTCTAGCTCTCCAAAGTCTGCAGCGCCCCCTATCCATGTTTTAAGAGATACGCTTATCAAATTGGTACTGAAGAAAGTCTAAACAAACAGAATCATTTCGACGCAACAAGCAAGAAAATCTAACCATTTCCCTAGTTTTTATGACGTTTCGAATTTCGGCACCCAAATTTTCGAAAGCGCCTAGCGCCTTACCATCGCGTCAGGGACCCTACATTCCCTATTCAAAAATGTTCGTCTAGGTGTGCTCTATCGATCCTTAAAGTTTGTCACCGACGAGCTGAATCACCCTGTATAATAATTTAATATGACATTTTGGAAATTTAAATTACATAAAAGTAGATAGAAGCTTAATAAATTTTAAAAAAATCTTAATTTAGTATTCGTTATATGTGAAAAGAGCAAATGATTCTTTGTAGATGCGCAAAAAAGAAAATCGAAACAAATTTTAAATTTCAAATTTGAAAAAAAAATCATCTTTACATATTTATACATATATATTTATGTACTTTTTAATCTACGCAGATAATAGAAAAAAACTCTTTTACCTTGTTTACGACTCATTAATTGCTATATACATTTTTTTTAATTTCATCTCAATTTCTCATTAAACAAATAACATTTTTATACAGGATTTATCTCTTGAGCATGCAGTAATAGGTCAATAAAATTAACCATTAAAAATAGCATAATGATTTGTTATCATTATGTAATAAAATATTGAATAACATTTTATTCTAAAACAAAGATGAAATTTTGTTAGGTATCACCTTGATCATTATTTTCCAAAAATGTATTGATGATATCTATTTACTTAATAATAATTGTCAATGTATCTTTAAATACCTGCATAGATAATAATAAATGTCAGTGGTTCGATTACGTAATTCCCTCTTTTCTTGCAACTTGACCGTTTTTTATAATAATGATTCGTGAGGATGGAAGACCTGGATTTCAGAAAATGCTACCCAAGAAAAAAAATTCAATAAATAAATCGAGAAATTTGAAGCGATAAAATTTTCTTGTAATTTATTTATTTATTTAATTCTTTCCAAGTAGTATATGTTTGAATTTTGATTGGCGATACTAAAAAACTTTTTTTTAATAATAATTTATTAGAATTTTTTTCACCATTAAAAGTATTAAATAATAACCCAGCAGAAAAGCAGCATGCAAATGTGACGTATTCAACATTTGAGAGTAGAAAATAAAGATATATTACGCAACAGGTACAAAAATGATACGAATAATTGGATTTTAATAAGAATTGTTTTAATATATCAATTATTAATTCAAAAACAAATGTTTTTTTAGAATAAAATAAAATAAGAAATAGTTGATTAAAGGTAGGAATTAAAGCTAATATGTTAAAAAGAAAGAAAATGCTCAATATTAAGAGAATTTGGATGTAATTAACGTAGGGTTAAGACGAATAAAAATATTATTATATATACAGAGATTTTCATAAAAGATGTGGAACACTTTCTAAGGCGATAGTACATATCTAAACAAACAATTTTCATGTAAGAATGCATTGCTGTAAATAAAATGTAAATGTTTCGATGCACTTAGAATTTTGGTCCAATGTTGCTAGTGGGATAGTTTTGTTTAAAAATCAGATCCATTGATTATCACGCGTTTATTTAAATAGCAAAATTTGTTTTATTAAATGGCAGATTAAATTAGGTGAAAATAAGGTGGATTATAAAAGTTGAAATAAACTGGTAACAATAAAATTTTTAATTAAAAAAAAGTAGCTCAGTGACAAAATAGATTTGATTCATGCAAACATTTAAGCTCCATATTTATTGCCGTTTCTCGGTAAAAGAATGTCACTGATAGAGTGCAAATACGATATGGAGTAGAAGAAGAACGCGTGTACAAATTTCCGCTTCGAAAATTACATAATAACCGCTGATCCGAGTCTGCAACTGTCTATCGTGGCAGGAACGTAAATGAAGATGTTGCCTTTGAATAATATGGAAAAGGAAGATATATGTTTTATTTTTGCAAATGGAAGAGGCTCAAAGGTTCTACGAAGATCAGTTTCCCATTTTGTTTTTGTCACTCAGTCGTGTTTATTACCAGTCGTTACCTTGTATTACAACATCACATTTGGCGCTTTTAAGGACCTTTGCGTGTTAATTCCGACTGTCCCCTTTTTGATGAAAATTGAGTTATCTGAAATATATGGCATTATCCGAGATTTAATAATGATTTGTTTTGTAGAATTAATTTTGATATTAAATTCCGTACTTATTATTACTTGCCAACATATTTTACCTCTGTAGTACATGAACTTTTCGTCAATATTTAAAATGTTGAAAGAATATTTTTTTCGGTTATTCTACAATTAAAAAAGAAGTTTCCTAAATTACAGTCTTTATTGATGAAAATAAAAATGAAAACTGAAAATTATAATTTTAAAAATGGAAGGCTATTCATGACATCAATTGATTCATTAACCAAACATTATTTTTTTTAAGTATGAACCTCTAATTACCTGCTTTCTAAATTTACATAAATTATTGGTCCTTGTATTTATTTTTAAATATTTGCAAATGTTTGTTTATTTAAAATATGATGCAATATTTATATCATTTTCCTACTTACTTTTCTAGTACCACTGCCGAATATTTGATAATTTCAATTACATTTCTTAGTTGAAGTCATATCTGTTTACTTTTCGATTTATTCAATAACTTCATATTCACTTGCTTCATTTATATATTAAAATTCATAATCCTTGTATAATTGTCAGACGTTTAAATATACCCGTTTTATTTTACATGACGTCACATTCAGAATAATTTTAACTATATCGATGCCATCATATTTTTGATTTTTATTTATCTATTTATATCAAGGCTTCTTGTTTGACTGTTTTCGTTATAGTTCCTATAAGATGTCACGTTAATTTTTTTTAGAATTATGTCATATTCATGTTCCTTATTATTCTGTATATGACGCCATATTCATCTGTTTTCGACACTTAATCGAATTCGTACTCCTTTTGATTCGTCCTACATTTAATTGACGAAACCCTATTCGTCTGTGTCTTTTGACTGTCGGTATACAAAAACTATAAAAGTCAGAGGCTTCAAATTTTGTGTACCTACAGACGAATACTTCACGTCACAAGATAAAGCATTAAGCTATGAAAAACTTTGGATCATCAAACATGAACGAATGACACTGAAAAATCAATTTTATAAAACTAATAATTTTAATAAAATGAGATTTTTCTCAATGTCATCCGCTCATTTTTTCAATTTAAATTTAAACTTTTTTCGTGTAGACACCTCAGCTTGGAGCTAAGGCATCTCGTTATTAAGCAGAAGATTCTTAGTTCGAACCCCGATACTGGAACTTGAAATTTTCATATTAGGATGGATTTAATAAGAATAAATTTCGTATTCCTGGCAAATTTAAAGATTTCAATTATTAGGGTTGCATTAATCTGACATTCATATGTATATATATATGTATATACATTGAATTTTCTTTCTGTTTCAAAAAGTTTTGCGATTTATTAATGATTTAGAATTTTAAATTTAATCTCAATCTTTTTGTTTTCTTTTGCTTTTAGAAATTTAAAACTTTTTTTTTTTAATTCCCTCTATTTTTTTAAACTTCGGATTTACAAAAAAAAATATAATAATTATAAATTAATAATTTGGATTTTTTTTAATTAAGAGATAAGTTGCTTTGAAAGAAATATTAAACAAAACACTCTGTGTGATCTGTAATCACACTTACCCACTTTCTTCTATCGAAAGTTTGTCCTTTAATCTCGCAATATATCGTAATAAAATATTTTTTTAAATTTCTCCAAACTTACTGTTTCATTTTATTTTTTCTGGTGTAATGATTTCAATAGAAAATTCATTGCTGTGGTTTCGCACTAACAAAAATATTAGATAATAACCGGGGAAAATGTTTTATCCTCCTGCTACATTTGAAACCAAGTGAAATTTAGCTCTTTATATCCCCAATACCTTTATGTTTTTTATGCTATTCGAATGACTTTTTCCTTTAGTTGCTACAAAAAATAGTAGTTATTATAAATATTGATATTTTTACACAGTTAGTTTTATTCCTTACGATGAGATATTGCATTATTAAATACTTAATGTATTAGACTTAATACTCAGTCAATACTTGTTGTATTAAATAGTTAATTTTTGTTTACTAAATATTTAATACTTTAATATTCTAAGTAATGTTAGAGAAGTATATTTAATAATATTCAACAAAATGCCTATTTCTGAATGTATCCAATGAATTCGACCACAAACTTATGTTCGCAAGACACAGAATATATATTACAAATTTTAAATTTTTTTCGTTAAAACTAACCTTTAAACTATCTTAATTTTCTTATAATAGTATTCCGTACTTACTTCAAATTATTAAATTAAAATCTTGTTTCTAGATCTAATCTGTTAATCTTTATGCAGACGATATAAATTCTTAATTTGCCTTAAAAAACATTATTCCAGTATACGTAAATTTAAAAAGATGGCTCTAAATTAAAAATATTCTTTATTAAACTTTATTTCTTAATATTCCAAGTAAAACTCATTTCTTCTATGTTTTTATCAACCCTTTTTAAGAAAGTCTTATTAAATTTATTCCAAAACCATACCTTTCAAAAATTATCATTACTTTATTTTATCTATTTATTTATTTTCTCGCCGTCAACCTTTGTTGGTGTGCATATCAATAAATTCATTTCTTTTTTTTTCTCTTAAAATTAATAGTCTATAAAAATCGTCTGCCTAAGATATTTAAAATCCTGAGTCGATTATAAATTGGTTAAATAAAAAAAAAAAAAATAAAATAAAAAAAAAAAACTATCGTCTGAATGAAGTGTTTTATCTCGAGGCTGGGCAAGGATTATGTTTACATAAAAGGATGATGGTTTGAGGTTACAGAATGTTCTAGAATTTTCTTTTTAGATTTAAAAGAGGAAGCTCGAGAGGTGATAAGAGAGATGAGATGAGAAGAAGGATTCTTGGGTGCGCTCTTGCATGAGTATGACTTGATGCAGTAAAGCATGAAATATTTTTTGGATGTTTCGGTAAAATATCGTCTGCAACAGGAACATTTCCCTATATTATAGCTACCGTTTAATAAAATGAACTTGCAGCAGCCAAGGAGTGTTTATTTTGGCCTTCTATATTTATTTATTTTTTTTTTCTTCACTGGCCATGACTTCTGTGCGGAGAAAGGAAAACCTGGCGATTATGTTTCTGCCCCCCCCTAACATTAAATCGTCACATATATGTTATATATCTATATATAATTGATTTTTGAAGAATATTTGAAATTCTTTTTATGCTTTTTTAAATGATTTCTAGATATTTTCATATCTACAACATTTAGGCTTACTAAAATTAAGTAATTAAAAAAAAAAGAGTTTCTGCATTCATCTTAAAGGGAAACAAATGCAATTTATTTCTTGCAACAAATTAAAATAAATCAAACTTAGGAGTTATAAAATTTAACTAAGAATAATTACTAAAGTTCATAACTGAAACGTTTTCTAATTTTGTATTTGATGTTTAAAATTATCAATGCATTTAAATATGATAAAATAATACGCGTATATAATGTTACGTTTCATCTTTGTTAATTTGATGGTTTGTTCCTAAGTAGTCTGTAACTTAGTCTGTTACTTAGCCTGTAACTTAGTCTGTTACATATCTTTGATATTTATAATAAAAAAGTATCAGCATTAATTCATTTATTAAATGAATTCGAAAGGCTCTTTATAAATGCAAAGAAAGTTATGCAGGTATTTATGTATAGTTTATAATTGTAAAACCATTCTTAAATATATTTGAAATTTTCAACCTGCTAAATTTCATTTATACACATTTAACATATATATTTAGTTTAAAATGCGTATCATACATTTTTTTAATATTCGTGTTGCTCATGCACCAATTTTTGTGAAATTGATATTTGATGTATATATCTATTTTAGTACCTGTACTAAGCAACCTTGTAAAACTGCATTGTCAGTAAACAAGATTCGAAAATCCTTCTCTGTTCAGATAGTCGAATATTTGGATTTAAAAATTGACTGGACGCTGAACATTGCAATCTAATAAAATGTATCCCAACAGAAGGTGGTTAAATTGTCATGCAAAATTCATCATCTAATAAATATTTTGCAACCAAACTATCAAGTCTCATTTCAAAGTGAAACAGCTGTTAAATGTATTCTATGGTATAAAAATTATGTACTATCACACTTCTATTTTTCTGTATAAATTTCTTTTAATAACAACTAGTTCTTAAGTTTTATTTATTTATTTAGTTTTTTCCACGAAAAACCCAGATTTCTAAATAAACGCATCCTTTCAAAGAAAACAATAGAAATGATACTCATTTCCTATGAAAATAAACAAAGAATATCATTTTTTTAAGTGATGCTTTATGAATCTTATTTCTGATTAGGGAATAAGATTATTATATTTTTTTAATTCGAAGAAGTAATACACACATCTGATCTCATTTATGACGGAAAAATACGCTTACGATTACAAATTCAACATATAAACTTTTAGAAAATAAATCTTAATTTAAAGTACTTTTAATTATATATTTTGCGTTGTTCAGAGAATTGGAAATGCAATAGTATAAAATTCGGTAGAATTTCTCGTTTGATATTTCTGTTTTATTCTTGTTTGAATTTCAGCCTTCTGCATTAATCGATCGGTTTATTACATTATTTTCTTTCTAAATAAAATCGATTTTCTTCCCAGCAGTGATTTTCGCACACATGTTACTCAGAGAAACTTTGGAAAATATACGAAAACTTTTGATATACGTACAAGGAGTTTAGATGTCTAAATGAATTATGAAAAAAAAGCAATGTAAACTTGTTCGCTAAAACAGAAATTTTAAAGTTTATATTTCTTGAATGACATTTATAATTTATTCAGCATATGTAATTCATTAAAGGTAAAATGCTATTTATACACAGAACAAGTTTAAAAAGTATTTAACAATTGTTAAGAATAAACTCATAAACACTTTCATTGAAACGAAAACAATAAAAATTATGGTTATTTTCTATTTAAATAATTAACGTCAAACTTTTAAAGTAATATTTTATGAGTATTATTTCTGATTTACGTAAAGTATTATTAAAAAGACGGAAAAAATTATTTATTTTTTTAATTCAAAGAAGTAATAAACACATCTGATCTTATTTTTGATAGGAAGAAACGTTTACAATTATGAATAAAACATACTAAAGGAAAAATACTTTTAGAAAAATAAATCTTAATGTAAAAAAATATATGTATCTAAAATCTTATATGCTTCGTGTTGTTTTGAGATTTAAAAATGCATTAGTATGTTATTTTGTAGAATTTTTGTTTCATCTTTTTCGTATAAAGTTCAGTCTTCTATGCAATCGACAAATTTATTATATTCTTTACTTTCTTTATAAAAACGATTTTCTTGCCAGCAGTGATTTTTACACGTATGTTTCACAGGGAAACTTTGAATAAATATACGAAAACTTTTGAAATAGGTGCAGGGAGTTAGATGTTGAAATCACTTATGAGAAAAATGAAAAATATACTTGTTCGTTAAACCGGAAAATTTTAAGTATATAGTTACGGAATTACACTTATAATAGATTCAACATATATAAATAATATAAGAGAAAATGCATTTACAGACAGAACAAATAAAAAAGTATTCAAAAATTGTTAAGAATAAACTAATAAACACTCCCATTGGAAAAAAAAACAAACAAACAATAGAATAGATACTCATTTCCTATTGAATTAAATAAAAGTATACAACATTTTAAAGTAATATTTCATGAATCTCAATTGTGATTAATTCAGAGTATTATTAAGAATAAGGAATAAGTTTAATTTTTTTAATACTAGAAGTAATCTGAAACATCTGAAATCATATATGACAGTAAAATACGCTTACGCTTATAAATTCAATATATAAAATGAAACATACTTTTAAAAAATTAAATCTTAATCTAAATAACATTCAATTATATGTTTCGTGTTGTTTTGAGATTTTAAAATGCATTAATATGGAATTTTGTAAAATTTCTAGTTTGATTTTTCTTTGTATAAAAATCAGTCTTCTATGCAATCGATAAGTTTATTACATTTTTTTTATTTCTTTATAAAATCGATTTTCTTCACAGCAGTGATTTTCACACACATGTTTCTCAGAGACACTTTGTAAAATATACGAAAACTTTTTAAATATGTACAAGGAGTTAGCTGTCAAAATCAATTATAAGAAAAGCAAAAAAGTCCTTGTTCATCAAAACCGAATGTTATAAGTTTATTTTTACAAAATGACATTTATAATAGATTTAGCATATATATTTAATTTAAGAGAATTAGTTATTTATTCACAGAACAAATTTAAAAGCATTCAACAATTGTTCAGAATAATCTAATAAATTCTTTCATCAGAGAGAAAATATTAGACTTGATACTCATTTTCTATTGAAATAAGCGAAAAAAAAAAAACCAAAAGTGTCAAAAATTTCAAAATATTATTTTATGAATCTTATTTGTGGTTTATTCAACGTGTTGTTACGAATACGAAACAATCTTATTGTTATTTTTTTAATCCAGAGAAATTATAATCATATCAGATATCCTTTGTGGCAGAAAATGTGCTTGCGTTTATAAGTTCAAGATATAAAATAAAACATAGTTTTCGAAAAATAAATCTTAATCTAAAAAACTTACAATTATATGTTTCGTGTTGTTCTGAGATTTGAAAATGCATTAGTGTGAAATTTGGTAAAATTTCTCTTTTGATTTTTCTTCGTATAAAGTTCAGCCTTTTATGCATAGATCAATTTATTGTATTATTTTCTTTCTTTAAGAAATCGATTTTCTTCCCAGACAGTGATTTTCACACACATGATTCGCAAGGAAAATTTGGAAATAAACGATAACTTTTGACTCATGTACAAGGAGTTAGATGCCGAAGTCAATTATGAGAAAGACGAAATATATATTTTTTCGCTAAACCAGGAAGATTTTAGTTTATATTTACAGAATGACATTTATAGTCGATTCAGTATATATAATTAATTTAAGAGAAAGGCTATTTATGCACAGAATAAATTAAAAAGTATTCAACAATTGTTAAATATTAACTAATAAACTCTTTCATTGAAAATAAAACAATAGATTTTATACTCGTTTCCTATTGATATAGATAAATAATGTCAAAAATTTTAAAATAATATTTTAAGAATGTTACTTTTGATTTATACAAAATATTATTGAGAATACGGAATATCTTTATAATATATATATAAATCCCAATTAGGGTGGTCTGGGGTAATAACGCCAGGCGGGAAAATAACGCCAAGTGCTAATATTTTGCATAATTAAGAAATAATCTGGTAAATGACACCCATGTGATCTGCGCAGAAAGGTTTTGAGTCATATAAATCGCAAAAAACAGCTTCAAGGTAATTTGTTTCATTTTTAGATCTTATTGTTTTCACAAGCAACTAAAATTAACTCTTGATCTAAAATTTTCGAGGTACGTTTTGTGATGTGAAGACTACTTTTTTTATCCGGTAATACTTTGTTAATTACATAAATTTGTAGTAAATTTCATGGACTTTCAAAATTTTGTTGAAGATTTTGGATACCTTCTCGAGATAATTTGTAATTTAAAATGTACAACGCAATAACTATAACGGGGTAATAACGCCAATCCTTGGCATTAATACCCCGGTTGATTACCTACTGTGGCCGAGCTACATCCTAAATACTGATTCAAATAAACACAGTTAAAACTGTGCAATGTTTCTAATAATTCTATTTAAGCGGTCCTTTTTAAGCAAAAAGAAGCTCACGGTCTGATATTCTTTTGCCTCATCCTCCCCCCCCCACACACACACACACCACTACTTTATTTTTCTTACACTTTCACAAAAAATTGAACATTTTCAATAGCTCAGAATACAATTTGTCAATTTCTAAGTTTGTAGAGTTTGTATTTTTAGAATTGCGCAATCTACATGCAATTATTCCATCTTATTTCATAGTTTTGTTTGCATGGCGTTATTATCCATATAGGTGGGTAATAACGCCAAATAGCATTGGTCAAGAAATCACGCCAATACATTTTATGAATACATATCTCTTAAATTATTTTTTTATATAGATAGTCAATGAGTTGCTGTATCAAATCATGTATTTGTTTGAAAAATACAAACTAAAACTGAGCCGTGAAAATTGGTAGAACCTTAACGTGGCGTTATTACCCCAGGGTACCTTGTATAATATCCCAATTATATAATATTATTTTAATCTCAAGAAGTAATAAACACAACTGATTTCATTTATTACAGGAAAATTTATTTAAGATTTTAAATTCAACATGTAAAATGAAGCATACTTTTACAAAAATAAATCTGAATCTAAAAAACCTTAAATTATATGTTTCGTGTTGTTCTGAGATTTGAAAATGCATTAGTGTAAAATTTGGTAGAATTTTTGGTTGATCTTTCTTCGTATAAAGTTCAGCCTTCTATATAATTGACCGGTTTATTAGATTCTTTTCTTTCTTTATAAAACCGATTTTCTTCCCAGCATGGATTTTCACAGACATGTTTCACGGAGAAACTTTGGAAAATATACGAAAACTTTTGATATATGTACAAGGAGTTATATGTCGAAATCAATTATGAGAAAAACGAAATACATACTTTTTCGCTAAACCAGGAAGATATTAGTTTATATTTACAGAATGCCATTTATAGTAGATTCAGTATATGCAATTAATTTAAGTTAAAATGCTATTTATGCACAGAATAAATTAAAAAGTATTCAACAATTGCTAAATATAATGTAATAAACTCTTTCATTGAAAATAAAACAATAGAATTGATACTCATTCCAAAAAGTAAGAAACACATTTGATTTCATTTATAACAGGAAAATGTGTTTAAGATTATAAATTCAAATGAAACATACTTTTAGAATAATAAATCTTAATCTAAAAAACTTTCAATTATATGTTTCGTATTGTTCTGAGATTTGAAAATGCATTAGTGTGAAATTTGGTAGAATTTTTGGTCTTTCTTCGTATAAAGTTCAGCCTTCTATTCCATCGTCAACTTATTATATATATTTTCTGTCTTTAAGAAATTGATTTTCTTCCCAGCAGTGATTTCCACACACATGTTTCACAGAGAAACTTTTGAAAATATACGAAAACTTTTGAAATATATACAAGGAGTTAGATGCGAAATCAATTGTAAGGAAAAAGAAATATAACCTTGTTCGCTAAGCCGGAAAGTTTCAAGTTTTTTTTTACAGAATGTCATTTATAAAAGATTCAGCATATATAAATCATTTAAGAGAAAATGCTTTTTATACACAGAATGAATTAAATGATTAAGACTGACGAAAATTAATGACGAGTCCAATGTTTATTAACAATAAACAAATAAAATGTTTCATTGGAAAGAAAACAATAGAACTGATACTCATATCCTATTTAAAAGTATAAATAATGACAATTTTTTAAAAGTAATATATTACTAGTGAAGTAATATATTACTAGTTAATAGCGAAAGTAACCATGACCAGTAAGAAAAGCAGTATTGTGTGGAGTGAGATGGAATGGTGTGTAGGAAACTTTTGGGATTAGTGTATAATTATGTCGGCCTTTTGTTGAAGTGTCTAATGTATTTGTCAATCTTTAAGAACACACACACATATATATGAGGACCCCAGAAGCCAAGGGGTACAAGTGACAAAATTTCAATTTGGAGTAAATTGAGTTTAAAGATAATTGATATTAAATTGGAACATCAATAACAATTGAGTGGATTGAAATAGGATTCATGCATTCTGGTCTTTGAACTCTTATTTCAATAACTGTTAAAAAATAAAGTATAATTTTCTTTAAATGTATAATTAATCAATATTGTTTGTTTTTCGAAAAAAGTGGTTTGCCTCTATAACTCAGCAGATAATAAGAAAATCACTTATATTTCTTTCCCTGAAATGAAAAAAGCATATTTTTAGGTCGTCTGTGTATTTAGTTTATTTTTTTCAATTTTGTCACTTATACCCCTTGGCTTCTGGGGTCCTCATATGTAACAACGTTTAACGCTTAGCGGCGCAGAGCAAATTCTTTGCTTAAGTATTGAAATTAATGACTGACACTGGGATTCGAAAGCAACTTTATTTGTAAATACGAAAAAGCTATATTTCGAGCATTCAATAAACCAAAAATATTTATACAGGAATTCCAGTGCCAGTGGAATTAAGATTAAGTGGTTTCATAGATATGTCACTGCGCCGCAAGAGGTTAATTTATCTAGATGGAAGTGGAAATTAAAAATAATCTATTTCGGATTTTCTCGAGACTCCTTCTGCTGGAGTCCAGTTCGTTAGGAAATTCCCTTGTGAGCAGTTACGTTACCAAATTGAGCGCGATATATGTGTTTAAAACTGCTGGGTGCTTTATTCTATGGGATTTTAATACACACTCATATTCCTTGTGTGCAAAGATAGGTATTTCATCGTAATAAAATTTAAATTAATTTATTTTTATTTGTCTTATTTGTCTATAACATTTGAATAAATATTAATAAACTAATTTAACATGTGACAAAATTTTAAACGTTTTGAGCAAAATTCAAAATTACTACGTCAGATATGAGAAATTTGAATAAATTATGGTACATAGCGAATTTTTATTATCACACACACACATGTACAATAATCAGCAAAAGTATATATATTCATATATATATATATATTTATATTAATATTCAATAATCTACTTCAATGTTTATATTTGGTAACTTAGTTGCTGCTATTGCACGAATGTAATTGAAAAGGCATAAAGTAATTTATAGCTCAGTTACTAATTTAAATATAAATTATAAACCAATGCAATTTCAAAAGAAAAAGTTTTATTTATTTTTTCTTTTTACTTTAGTCGGCGTAAAATTAGTTACTATGCATAAAATAAATGTATCCACATAAAAGTAGGAACATCTAAAATTGGAATAAGATAAGAAAAGTTTATTTTCTTTTGGCCTTAAATTGTAACTATTCTTTAAATGAGTTAATTCTATACTTAATGCGTTGAACAGAATAATCTAAAAATAAAAATTACGCAGAAATGCACATTTTAGCACAAAATTTTCATTTGAATATCGGGGAACAATTAATTATTCTTGTTTATATAATAAACGTAAAGTGAAAGCTTCTGGGTGTATTTTAGATATAAAAATATTAATATTTGAGAGTAAATTTATATATATATATATATATATATATAGAGAGAGAGAGAGAGAGAGAGAGAGAGAGAGAGAGAGAGAACCATTACATAATACTACAAATCAACATCAATTACTGTAAAAACTTGTTAATGCCAAATTATATCAAACAGAGGAGTTGACAGAATTTGGAATAAAATTGGAAATGTGGTATTTAGCTCGTTATCAAGGGCAATGCTAAATATCCACATTAATTGCGATTAATTTCTGAATGGAAATCAGGATAGACCTATAAAATTTGGAATAAAATTGGAAATATATATATATATATATATATATATATATATATATATATATTAAAAATAATTATCACATTTTTTCTTTAAGTTATTTACATTTACTTGTAAATATTCTTGAAAGATTAAATTCTATTAATTAATTGTTTACTATTGACTGACATACAAAAATAACTATTTCGTAACATTTTGAACGTAGAAATAATAATAATAAAAAAACATATCAAAATTGTATACCGCATATCACGGCGGGCGTATAACACGCCTTAATGTATAAGATGCATCTCACTAATTTGAAAATATTTGGAGTCTATTTCAGCCATATACTGTCTTATAACACACATCAAGTTTTTCCCACAAAACAAAGCAGAAATACCAAATGGAGTTAAATTTACAAGTGAAAAATTCTATTAATTTATGGATAAAAAATATTCGTAGAACCGACCAGATTTATTAAGTAAACTCGAAAATATGTTTGTTTGATATCTGTATTATAAAAGTCAAACGTATCTGTGCGTAACGCATACGTCATTTTGCGATTGGCAACACTTTCCCGTGCAGTTTCGGTTTTCCAACTTTTCTGTACTGCAAATTTTATACTTTTAAACATCGTACATTTTAAATCATTACACCATCGTATAGAGAAAAAAATACACTTTTAAATGCAATTTGTTTGAAAACTATATCTCAATTTCTTTTTAAGATATTAATATTTTTATAGTTTTTAGTACCAATTTTGTAATTGTGGCAACAGATTCACTCCATTTTTCGCTTAAAAGTGAAAAAAGAAAAAAGAAAATTAAAATGCGTATACTTTGTCAAAAATACCGTCTGTTATAACATCCCTTCATTTTGATTTTATTTCGTTTTAATTCATCAATTAAATGGGGGGAACTTGAAGTAATGAATTTAAGTGATTTTAAAATGATCAAATTAAAATACCATTTTTTTTAAAACATAGGGAATAAGGATATGAGAAGTGAAGTGCATGTGCAAATTTTGAGAAGATGAAAATGATGACGAGTTTTAATTTCATGTCAAATTTTATGGTCGTGCCAATTTGGAATATTTTTTTTTCCCATAAGTATTTATTCCAAACATAAGTATATTGTAGATGTGTAATTTAAAGTATGTTGACAGGTTCTTTTCAAAAATGCATTCGCTAGTTATAGGCTATGATCGCTTAAGACAATAAATGCTCTTTAAGAAAAATTATTTATTTGCAGTAAACTTCAAAATTTAAGGGTTTCATACAGAAAAGTTAGGGATGGTGCCTGAACGCATTTTTTTAAGAAAACAGTCTTCACATGACTGAGTTCATGAAGCGAGAGGGAGGCAAATAATT
The DNA here is from genome assembly GCA_964019185.1 of Maratus speculifer. Classification (NCBI taxonomy): domain Eukaryota; kingdom Metazoa; phylum Arthropoda; class Arachnida; order Araneae; family Salticidae; genus Maratus; species Maratus speculifer. Next base: position 37,003,535 of record OZ025297.1, read on the forward strand.
CCTCACTGAAAAATTCACACATTGGCATCACACAATTGGCGACATTAAGCATATGAAAAATGACTGATATCATCTCCGCAAAATCGTCTGTCACGCTTAAACAATAAAAGGATTTTGAATTTAATAGCAGGGCAACCAGAAAACAACAGTCCTAAAAAATACGCCAAAAAGGAATCCGACTGCCAATTCGTACGTTAGGAGCATATTTTGGGAAAATGTTCTCAAAAGACATAACAACCATTATCTACATGAAAAGACTCTTATGCAACGAATAAGTTAGACTTAAAATTACGCAGAGAGGAAAATGAAATTTCACTAACCACAAACACAGTCGATATTTATTCTTTTTTTTTATTTGTTTCCAGCAAGGGATACGCATCTTAATGAATTCTCTTTATCTGATAGCCGTTTTTCAGTAATAAAGCAGATGCTAGGTGTTTTTCTTTCTTTTCTTTTGAACGGAAAGTTATTGTGGAATCGAAAATAAACGTTAAGATAAAATGGACATTTAATTAAAGATTAGTTTTAACGGTAATTTAGAAAAATGTAAAATTTAAGAAAACTATATGTGATTCTACATCACATATATCACCCCTTTCACAGGCGAAAAAAAAATCTATAAATGTACATGAAGGGAGAAAAATCAATTTTCATATGCTCTTACAAGTAATAATGTGTAAAATGTTCATGAAAACAAACCCAACCTTTACTACATAAAGTAAACAGCAATTGAACTTTTCTCTAAGCAGGCAACCATCCCAAAAGTATATATATCATGATATAATATATTGGTACCATAAATTTGTCACACAAATGACATCATATATTGTTTCTATTTAGAAACAGCTGCAGCTTCATTAATAAAATTTGTGATCACTCTTCAATTCGTCTTATTTAGACGATGACCTGTATCAGAAATGTGCACATACAAAATAAAAATACATTAGGCCTAAATAAACAGGTCACTTACCAGCTGGCTATAAGTTTCAAAATGTTTTCAATAATAAACATTAAATATGTATACATATTGATCAATATTATAATAAAATAAAATAAGATACTCGAGTAATATAATGCAATAAAAGACATAATATAACACACAGATAAACAAAAATAATGTAAATAATTAAGAATCCAGAAATAATGCCCATAATAATGACCGAAAGTATGGGTTTTAAGCTTCTTTCTTTTTTTAAAGATTTTTTTTTTTTTTTTTTTTTTATCTCTCAACATGAATATTAAACAAATGTATATTCATGAGATAGATATAAGGTAAAGAAGAGAATAATAAAAAACTGTAGAAAATCAGGATATAAAAAAAATACCTCAAACACTATCATAAGCCATTTAATTCCATGTGACAACTGTATTCCCCTGTCTTAATGTAAATGTAGTTTAAATAAAACTGTGATTTAATAAGCCTTTACTTGTGTAAAAAAAATTGAGTTATTCCATCATGTAATCTTTTAAATGTAAAAATGTATGAGAAAAATGAAATTTTAAGTGAATTGTACAACAGGTAATCCAGAAGAGAAAAATTGCGTGTATGTGTGTGTGAACTCAGCCTCAATTAATATGTGCTAAAGAATTAACTGGTATAAACCAGGAGAAGGCTGCATGTATGTAATAAGAAAAATGAAAACCTGTGCATTACCTATAAGAAAATTCGTGAACAATAAATATATATATATTCACGTGAAATGTCTTGGACCACAAGGAATGCCATTGATGAGGGAAAAATAAGAAAGGTGAAATCCCACAAAATTTTTATCCACAGACCACAAGCTCATCCGCGTAGCATGCCGCAAAAGTAACATTGTAAAACCTTTGTAAAATAAAATACCACTGTAAATACCATTGCCGCATGCCAAGCAACGGTCTCGCGATTGTGTAGAAAAACAAATTAGGATTTTTTTTTTTTTTTTTTGCTAACATAAAAAACGGACAGTATATGTGCAAGAAACCTGAAAACACTTACCTATAAGTGATATTCAATTGCGTAATTAATGAATTAATCATTAAACAACGAAATGAATAAGGGTTAACTTGTCTCAATGAACTACATGTGTCATGTAAAAAGAAACTCTGGTTAAACTCTAAACCAGCTACAGTGAACTACGTGTTTTAACTATGAACTATGTGTGAAGTGAAAAAAAAAACTGTCGAATACTATGGTTAGCAAAAGGTTAAAAAATTAAGTGTATAGGCATAAAATATTACCGGAATATCAAATGCGACAAATATGTAATATTAAAACTGTAAAAGTATCTAACTTCCTCGATTTAAATACTCTTGATGTTTAAGGCATAGCTAAGAGTCATGCCAAAACAATTGTGATTATTGTAAAATAATAAAAATGCTTACAATATTTTTGTGTGTACATGGTGATCTAAACAAACTGCAGTAAGTGCATGTATTTCTAAAAGCTTAAATGTTTGAAAATTTAAAGTGTCATTTAAAATAGAGGAAAGTACAAATGATGTAATGGTCATACCTGTTCTAGCATATATACTTTTAAAGATAAAAGTATATCTAACTAGTGACAAGAACCAAAATAATATTGCATCAGAAACATGTCCAATTTTAAAGATATATTATACTATTTTGAGAAGAATCATTTTGTGAAATGATATAATTAGCATCGAGTCACCATCCGCGTCCAATCAGTCAAATTTTATCAGTAAAGAAAAATGTATGTGGAAAGGCATGTACATATTATAATTTATTTCCTATATTAAAATCCTTAACGTATGTGCTGGCAGTTTCCTGAGTGTTGTATGGATTCTTAGAAAATAATACATTAAAAAAACTACTGTTTTATCTAACAAAAATAATTAAAAAGAGGTTCCAAATTATATCTTAAAGATAATGTACATTAAATGTGGTTTACTTTCTAAGAACTAATGTGTTACATATTCTATGAACAAAGATGTGTATTTTCAATGAACTAATGTGTAAACACTCTATGAACAATAATATAAAACTTCAACGAACTAAAGTGTACATCTCTATGAACTACAACGTACGACATGACTGAACACATGTATAAAATCTCTATGAACTAATGTGAAAAACATCGATGAACTAACGTGTAAAATTCTATAAACAAACATGTAAATATTCTATGAAGCAAAGTGGAAAAAAAATCGATGAACTACTGTGTAGAATTTTTATAATTAATCATGTAAATATGCTATGAACTAAGTTGTTTATTCGGCGAACTAAAATGGCCAGGAAGAAAGCGATTTTTTTTGTTTAAAAAAATGAATGTAACTAGTTCCCCATGTACAACAAGAATGGAAAGTAAAGCGATGAACTAGTGTAATATCAATGAACAAAGAATGTGCGATGAACTCTTGTGTTTTTTCTATGAACAAAATTCTTATGTGTACCAGGAACTAATACATTATATGACGTGTTTAAAATAATTGAAGATGTAAATAAAGTGTATTTATAACAATTTAAACTTCAAAAGAGGAAAAATGCCTGTTCCTAACAGTAAACCAACCAGCATGAATGAGTGTAAAATTATGTAAAACAAAATAGTTTTTTTGTCTGCAGAGTAAAATAAAAGGAATGTGATCATGACACAGTATGTAGAAAAAATATTACAGAAGTACATAAAAATTATGACTGAATTCAACCAAGGCGAGTGATATCTTTGAACCATAACCAAAAATAATTTTGTGAGAATGAAGTGTAAGTATGTGTATGCATGTAAAGCCAGGTTGAATATGAAACCACAACAAATACGTACAAGAGTTGCAAGAAAAAGGAAATCTCTGTGAAATATATTCTAACGAATTAATTTGAAAACCGCGAGGTCGCGCGAGACCACACTTCAGTAATGACATGCCTAAATAAATAAAAAATTAAAAATGTTCTGCACATGAAAAAAACGGTGAGAATTTAGCAAAGTGTCGAATAATAGTAAATTTTAAAAAATGAATTAATGAATTTTGTAAATGAAGACAAACATTCTCTCCCTTTTTGTAGGTAAGTGGCCATCTTACCCCCAAAAGGAAAAGAAACCCCTCAGGAAAAAACATTCTTGGCATTGTGCTACCTCTAGAAAATAACACAATGCAAGAAGAAATCTATCGAAAACAGTCACTAAATATTAGAAACAAAAATAAAAATATTAACTGAATTTTAAAAATGCTGAGATTTCACATCTAAAAATGTGTGCTGGTATGCAACAACACGGCATACAATTGACTTAAAATAAATACTGGTACGTTATATGTTTTAATTGCATTAATGAAATAAATAAAATCTCTCTTCCTGTTATTATTAATAATAATATTGATGACTCGAGCAGGCATTAAAATGTTAAGAGGAAAGCTTGTGACAGGTTGAGATAATATAACAAAAGAAAATATGATATTTCACATATGACATCTCCAAATATAAAAGCATATTATATTTGCGAAAATATTTTAAAATATAAATTATGCAATGTCTAATTGCTGTCAATAATTTAAAGTTTAGTAAAAAAACAAGTGAAAATTTACCATAAGCGAAAACAAATTTAAGCTTCTCGCCTCATTCATTATATTTCTAACTTTGTCAACATGACAACACATAAAATATTTTTATAATGGTATGACGTGATATACCACTTAATGAACTTTATATGTTATGAACATTAAAATAAGATATCTATACACAAATATATAAAAGGCATATAAAATTAATTACCTATATCTATGTAATAAAACAAACATACACATTGATTATATAAAAATTGTAAGACCATTCTGTATATTATCAAATAAATGTCTAAGAAATACTATAATATTTCAAGAAAATTATCTAGATATATTTTTATGAAATAACCTTTAAAATGAAAGTTCTTATAATGTTATAATTACTGATGAAGAATAATCATGCGTATACGCTTAAATATTATATGTTATAAAACCGTCATCTTCTTTATATACTCAGAATAAAGAAACAAAATTCCTTAATATTTAGCTGCAAGAAATAGCTCTACTTAAATGGATATAATTAATAGAAAATGCTGCTTTAAAGATATTGATTACATGTATTCAATTATGCAATAAAGAAAATGGTAATTACTTTTAAGTACAAATATAAAAATAATGTATTATCTGTAAATAATACTCAAAGAAACACAGTAAAACATAACGTACCCTTTGATTATGGAATTTTCAAAGCATAATAAAATATAACTCAAATGATACAATTTTATGTATCTCAAGATGAAGGCAGTGTCAAAAATATAGAGAGGTGCATACATCTTTATTTATTACAATTATTCATATTTATCTTTCTTCATACTTTTTTTTTTTAACTTTCCTAACATGCAAAAATAATAGTCTGACACAAAAACATTCTCTCTTATTTATCTGGAAACATGAATGTTTTAGATGCACCATTAACTTACCTTTAACCTCTTTTTTTTTTTTTTTTAATCCTCTTATAAAATCAGGTAAAGAAATATATAAAACTGTAAATGTATACATATGAATGTCAGATTGTAATAGTTCAAAAAGAATCGCATTGCAAAGTAAATAAAAATGTAATATTTAAAGAAAATAAGTAAAATAATAGATTTTTTTCTTTAGCACAATAATCCAAAAAAATACGATTTATGAAGTCAATATTCTGAATTCTTTTTTTTTTTAAGATTGTCTTAATACTTTGAATGGAATTTCAGTAAGAGTGCACAGTTGATAGATACTTAGTTATATGAAAAGTATCCTTTTTATCATGTTCTCATATTTGGCGTCTTATTTCTTAAATAGCATTTGTAAAACTATGAAATATTTCGACGTAATCTAAGAAAACTTCTAACTAATATTATTCACAAAAATAAATATGAGCATGAGAAAACAATGCATAATAAACAATAATTGAAATAAAATCACTCATCATATTATTCTAAAATAATAACAAAAAAGTCATGTAATTAAAATAGAGATTGAGCATTAAAATCATAAAATATAAAATGCATATATTTTCTCGTACTCACATTTTATACCGCAGATGTTTATTTATTTTCTTCACTATCTTTTTTTTTTTTTTTAATCACTCCATTGTTTTAATTTGGCAGCATTCTCACGAGTGCGCTAATTTTTTTACTTCTTTTCATAATAGATTTCGACAATTCCTTTTTTTTTTAATTTTTGAAGAAATGCAATATATGTACGTTGGCAATCGAAGACACACAAAATCCAGCGCAAAAACACCTAATCTATGAATGTAGATTAAATTGCAGATCAAACACGAAACTCTGTAGCACTGAGCACACTGCGCACGATCCATCTCTGAAGTAAACAAAAACTACTGAAGTACACAAAGTAGAAATAAAATGCACTATATTGCCGAAAGCAAGGCTGCGAGTTGAACGGAGATGAAGTATGAGTCACCACAATCTACCGCAGATTCTTAGGCCTACATCGGCAGGACCAGGCGTTAATGAGCGGGTGTTGTTTACGCTGAGCCTCGTGAAATTCTTCGACCAGAAAAATCAGCCGCATCCAACATGAATAATGGTTCGGCGCAGGGACCAGTGGTGTAGTCGAGGGGGGACGCAGGGGGACGGCGTCCCCCCACTTTTTTACTTTCTTTCAAGCGTCCCCTTACTTTTTTATCGCAAGGGGGACGCTAAGGACGCAAGGGGACGCAAATATTCCTGATTCATTAAATGATATAAAAAAAATTAAAAAAATAAAAAATTAACAAACACTCAAAAAGACAAATTACCAGTTATGAAATACCGCGCTAACATCCGTTTTTTCAGAAGCATACATTAGTTTTACTTGAAAGTCTATTATCCCCTTCCTTTTTCCTAACAGAAAGAACACACAAGCACCCGAAAAAGACCTTGGACACACTGTCAGTCTCAGTTTAAAAAATATCCAGATGTTCGAGTATTGAAAACCGGGTCATTTTTTACTCAGACGACAATTAGCACCAGCATGTTTCCATTAATCAGTAAATAAGCTCTTTAAAGACATTCAGGGTAATCGCCATAGCTGTCTCATACTGTTAGTTAGTAGTCTTCATCAATCGGCCGGTGTATGACGTCTGCAGCAAGACTATAAAATAATTATTACTTTATAGTCCGTATTCTATTCGGAACTTATTCTATAGTACTGGTCTGATACTGATACTTCTGATACTGCTCAGGGTTCAGTGAAAGAATCCCCCAGAACGATTATCCTCCCTTCTCTCGTTCAATTGTTTCTTGATTAGATACAAGCAAAGGACTTGTTTAAAGTGGAGCGAGTATCTCTGAGTTGCCACGTTTTTTCTAGCCATAAATATTTTATATCGTAATTTTAATTTTTGAGGGGAAAATAACAATGAAACGATGTTGGCAGCCAAAACTAAAAAGTTTTTCAATTTCTTCGAAACGTTGCTGTACAAAAACAGATGAGAAATCACTGACCACAGATGCAGATCAAAAGTCAGATCCTACAGAATTGTAAGTATTTTTTGAGTTTTGATCAATAATATCTTAAATTATTTGCTATGTTTTGAATTTTTGATAAGGGTATATATTTGCCAAATATCAATAGGTTTTTGTTATAAAACTATGTTTTTTAATAAACGGGATTAAAAAAAGGGGGGGGGGCGGAAAAGGAACATGGGCGTCATCAACGGTGATTGAGCAGAATTGCCCGTCTAAATTTTCTAATTTAATTAAATGAATTTTCTGCCTCTCTCAAAATTTTCAAAAAATAATACAGCTCAGAGGATTTAAAGTAATTGAACAGTAAAAGAAAAGTTAACCAATAATTAATCATTAGGAAGAAGTATTGTCCACCTGAAGCCTCCGTAAAAGACTATTTTTAATTCTGTTTCTCTTTTACAATTGCAATTTTTTTTTTTTTTTTTTTTTTTTTTTTTTTTTTTTTTTTTTTTTTTTGTAAACCCGAGATTAAAATACATCAAATGTTCAGAAAAAACAAACAAGAATGATCTATATCATTAATTTATTTTGTAAAAAAAGCTGATAGAAATTTAATTTGGGGTTTTTAACATACATCATATTCAAAGCCGAATTAAGCACTTCTGGAGCCCGGGACTACTGGAAATTTTGCACCCCTCTTACGCAATTGGAAATCTTGAGCCTCTTACCACGATACTGAATATCACCCCTTCCTCAAATACACACACACATATACACATCTTTGTTTTGTTTTTTCAATCCTAAAATACAAATCTTAAATATTGAATATGTGTAATGTTAATCAAATTTGTTTTGTTATATTTAATAGTGGTCTTAAATTCGCCCTTTTTCCGCGGTCTTTTAAAAAAATCTGCGCTTTTCCTGTTATCATTTTCCGAAATTCGCGTTTTTCCTGCCACCCTTTGACAAAATTCGCGTTTTTTCTGAGATTCTCTGTCAAAATTCGTGTTTTTTTCAGCGATTCTTTGACGAAATTCACGTTTTCTCAAGCGATCCTCTGTAGAAATTTACACTTTTTCCGCGTCTCTTTGACAAAATTCACTCTTTTCCGCGATCTTTTGACTAAATTTGTATTTTTCCCGCGATCTTTTCAAGAAATTCGCGCCTTTTCTGTCATCCTTTGACCAAATTGTTTTTTTTTGCGGATTTCTGACAAAATTCGCATTTTATTGGCAATTTTTTGGCGAAATTCTTTCTGAAAAAAAATTTCTGCCACCTTTTGACAAAATTCGCGTGTTTTCGGTGATCCTTTGACAAAATTCGCGTTTCTAAGCGGTTCTTTGTCAAAATTCGCTTTTTTCCCCACGATCTTTTGACTAAATTTGCACTTTATCCCGTGAAATTTTCAAGAAATTCTCACTTTTTCTGCCACACTTTAACAAAATTCACGTTTTTTTCTCAAAGTTTGCGTTTTTTTTTGTGAATCTTTGACGAAATTCGCTATTTTCCGAGGTTCTTTGTCAAAATTCATGTTTTTTGCGATGCTAAGAAAAAATTCGCTTTTTTCCGCGATCTTTTGACTAAATTTGCGCTTTTTCCGACGAACTTTTCAAGAAATTCTCACTTTTTCTGCCACAAAGTGTCAAAATTCAAGTTTTTTCGCGATTCTTTCTCAAAATTTGCGTTTTTGGCGAACCTTTGACGAAATTTGCGATTTTCCAAAGTTCTTTGTCAAAATTGACGTTTTTTCATGATCCTTTGGCAAAATTCGCTTTTTCCCGCGATCTTTTGACTAAATTTGCGCTTTTTCCGAGAACTTACCAAGCAATTCAGGCTTTCTTTACTCAGTTCTTTCTCAAAATTCGCGTTTTTCGGCGATCTTTTGACGAAATTCGCGTTTTTTTCGCGGTTTTTTGTCAATTCGTTTTTCCCCACTATCTTTTGACTAAATTTGCGCTTTTTCTCGCGAACTTTTCAAGAAATTCTCATTTTTTCTGCCACACTTTGACGAAATTCACGTTTTTTTTCGCGATTCTTTCTCAAAATTTGCGTTTTTAGCAAACCTTTGACGAAATTCGCGATTTTCCGAGGTTCTTTGTCAAAATTCACATTTTTTCACGATCCTTTGACAAAATTCGCGCTTTCGTTTCCCGGTTCTTTCTCAAAATTCGCGTTTTTCGGCGATCTTTTGACGAAATTCGCGTTTTTTTCGCGGTTCTTTGTCAATTCGTTTTTCCCCACGATCTTTTGACTAAATTTGCGCTTTTTCCCGCGAGCTTTTCAAGAAATTCTCACTTTTTCTGCCACACTTTGACAAAATTAACGTTTTTTTTCGCGATTCTTTCTCAAAATTTGCGTTTTTTGGCGAACCTTTGACGAAATTCGCGATTTTGCGAGGTTCTTGGTCAAAATTCACGTTTTTCACGCTTTTTCCGCGATCTTTTGACTAAATTTGCGCTTTTCCCGCGAACTTACCAAGCAATTCGCGCTTTTTCTGCCATTCTTTAACGAAATTCGTGGTTCTTTGTCAAAACCCTTGTTTTTTCATGAGCCTTTGACCAAATTCGTGTTTTCTCGCGATCCTTTGTCAAAATTCGCGTTTTTTCCCCCAATGCCTTGACAAATTTCACTCTTTTCCCGCGAACTCTTGACTATATTTACGCTTTTTCTGCGATGTTTTATAGAAAATCGCGTTTATCCTTCCTCCCTTTGATGAAATCCGCGTTTTTTAGGATTCTTTGTGAAAAACGCGTTTTTTTGCCATCTTTTGACGAAATTCGCATTTTTTCCGCGACCGTTCGACAAAATTCGCGCTTTTTTCGTGACCTTTTTATAAAATTCGCGCTTTTCCCAAGGTCTTTTGAAGAAAATTACGCTTTTCCGCGATCTTGATTAAATTCGTTCTTTTTTAACGAAATACGCGCTTTTTTACGCAACCCTTTTCGTTTCGTTTTCATCGCCACTTTTGTTAAACCTGGAAAAATTCGAAGATTCAGACAGCAATGACGTCAAATGGCAATTCAAGATAAGTTGCCCCCCCCCCCCAAAAAAAAAAAAAAATAAATAAATAAACGGCGATTTTGCGCAGCTTTTACACCCCTGTAATTGTTTTAAACGAAACTTTGGTACAACTTAAGCCTCTGCTGAGGGCTCCTGACTGGTTGGGGCCCGGGGCTGCAGCCCCCTTAATCCGGCTATGATCATATTTGTTATATTTCTAAATAAAAATTTTATTGAATTACTGCAATATTGTTTCAAAATGTCTGCAATCTCTATAAAGTTTGCATCACCATAAAAGTACAAAATTAAAATACAACGTTTTAAACTTAGATTGCGACACTGTCTATATATATTATTATGATTTACTATTTATTATAGAGATTCTTTAATGCAAATTAAGTACGTAGCACTTGTAATTCGTTTACAGGTTACATAGAACTATTTCATTAAATTATGCCATACGGAAAGAAAACTCTTTACATTCTATTTTAATGACGTTACACAACTTCAAACATAATAAAATTTATACATATTACTAAAATGCATTACAGTGCGCTTAATATAGAATAAGGATTGAGTATCTTCTATCGTTCATTTATAGGGGTATACAAAGAAATTACATTGCATTACTATCGGTGTGCAATAATTGTTTGTAAAGCGTATTGTGAAATTTATATACGTTATTGAGGGGGGAGTTAACGTCAGCCACTGAAAACATAAGGAATGTATCATATCAATTTTCTTTAACCATGTATAAACAATATTGCAGGATGTGCATTTCCAATCCTAACTAATTTTTATTACACTATATGGAATGAATTCTATGAATCATATGCAGTTCAACAAGTCGAATTATTTAACTTATGTGAGCGGGATTTGAAAAAAATTGAGTTTCAGGAATATTATCTTTTTTTAGCATAAATAAGTTTTACTGTGAAAATATGATACAAATAAATTCATATATAAGACTGCAATGAACGTTAATTGTCAGAAAAACTTTCTTAATTGTTTTACACTTTTTTTCATTTAGTTACACAGTTAGTTTTACTGTGTGGTACGTAAAAAATATAAATATTATATAGTACTAGAATTTGCGTGCTAAAGGATTACTTAATTCCCTCAAGCGAAAACACCCGCTTTCTGAAGATGGAAGATATATATTTTTTTAATATCTCGTTTGCATTTAAATATTTTAAAACTATTTTTGCATTGATATCTGAGACCTGTTGCTACAATGGCCGTTTTTTACTTTTTCAATTATATTTGCACCTTTTTTATTTCGTTTGAATAATTTCATTTTTGAAACCGGTTTCGAAAGTTAAAATATCCTCATTAAAAAAAGACTGAAAAAATCGAAACAGTGAAAATGGGCATTGTGGAAATTAACATTTCAGAGTTGATACAGGGAAATAGAGATCTGCACGGGCCGGGTTCGGGCCGATTTCCATTAACGGCATTCAGGCTGCGCTCAGCCCTTCTTTTTTTTCCCGGAGTATCGGGCCAAGTCGGGCCTAACTTTATTTTTCCGTACGAAGCCGGAACTGATTTAATTCTTCTTAATCTTCACGGACTAAAATAATCAGTTCCAGTTGAATCATACCATATGAAAATTTCTTTCTCGACATGGCCAAGTCTGTTCATAAATCAGTAAAATTTGCCTTGGTTTAAAATTTTTTACAAAAAAGGCATATACTTTTAAGTCGTCATTATTCTACAATTAAACATTAGAATTTATTCTTTTTAAAGAATTGTAGATTTTTAGGCTTATTAAAATAGAGTTAAACTCATGAAAAAGAGCCCTGTCTATGACGGAATTTTCTTTCAAACAAAACTGGAAATTTCTTTTTAACTTCTTTTGATCTTTTCATCCATGCAAAATAAATACAATAATACGCAAGAAGAAATATGCTAAACATTTACGCCTGCTAAGAAGAGAACGTATTTTTTCTTTCCAAAGCGATTCCGTCTTAGAAGATTTTATTTTTACCATTTATCATTTTTTGGATTTTTATGGCTCCATTATATGGAATATGGATTAATAAAAATACTAAAGATAACTGAAACATTTACATACAAACAAAGGTTTTTTAAAAGCATAAATATCGCTGCCTACGGCACTTCTGCATAAATGGAGATCATAAACTCGGAAAAAAAAAAAAAAAAAAGACTAAGATAAGTCTTTTTTGGACAGAAGTCTTCCGCAAAGGTAAAGATCAATATTCTGTAGAAATTTACTCGGGCCGGGCCGAATTTTTAACTACTTTTCCGCTTCAGGCTAAGCTCGGGGCTTGTATTTAGCTATTATATCGGGCCTGGTCAGGCCGTCAATTTTTTTCTTTATGGATAAGATCGGGCTCGAGCGTGGAAATTTTGACCCGTGCAGATCTCTACAGGGAACACCCTCTAATGACTCGTTTAGGTTGTGCACACTTAACAGTAATTTATTGTATAGGAATGAATGGGCGCAAGTGACGCGTTAGGGTACAAACACCAGGGGCTCAATTTGTCCCTTTTTATGATTTCAAGTTTTCTCATTAACATCAGAAAATTCTTATGCTATTATTTTCTATATTTATGAGAGACATTTTATAATTATTTAAAGAAAAAATTCTTTTTTGAAAAATTCTGGTATGAATTTCTGATTTAAAAAAAAAACTCAATTTTTTTTTTTTTTTTTTTTTTTTTTTTTTTCCCATGTATTTTCTGTATTTGATAGATTTGCTAGTTTTTCTTTTCTTTTTTTTAAATTCAAAATTTTCGATTTCATACCAGGAAATTTCAAAGAATTTTTTTTCTTTTTGTAATCATGAAATGCCTATCTTAAATAATCAAAAGAATAGTACATGAATTTTCTGGTATGAAGGAAAATTTTTGAAATAAAAAGGGGCCAAATTGGCTACTTAAAGTTTTTACCAGTAATTTAGAATCACCCTGTATTTAAAATTGTGTTTGAAATAAAAAATTGTTAAAATTGTTGTAACATAAAATAAAATACGTTGAATGAATTTCTTTTCCATCTTGAATAACTAAGTACAAAATAAATAAATAAATAATTCATATAAGCAACTTAAAGTTTTTTTTAATTTTAAATATAATTAAATTAAATGTTTAAAATTTTAATTATTTTTAAGTAAATTTAATTTAATTTAAATTTTTAATTAATTTTAAAATAAAAATTAATTTTTTTTAATTTATATTTAATTTTTCAATTATATATCCCTGGAATTCACAATCAATTTAGCCGTATGGGTGATAGTCATCCTAATGTTCGAGACTATGAGCGTCCCCCCACTTTTTTTTCCAGGACTACACCACTGGCAGGGACACAATTCCAATGCGATCCATCAGGGAAAAATCCGGCAGCGACAGTGCGCATTCTATAGGCACTCCAAACTATATTCTATGAACTGAGAACACTCGTAATAGCTAATAGTCTATATTCCGAAAACGTAATAGATAGTCATCTGTCGGGGGAATAGACTTTCAAAAATCATGTAAACATCCAATGAATAAGATAATGTCATACTACTCAGATAGATAAATAGTCCAGATAATAGTCCAGATATAGTCCAGATAAGTGCTAATAAATAGTCCAGAAACTAAACTTTCAAGCAAATCGAAGCAGGCAACTAAAAGCAGGCACCATCCCTTGACGTTTAAAACTTGCGAATGCCTGGTGTAGGCACCATAAATTTATATATTGTAGATCTGTAATTTAAAGTATGTTGACAGGTTCTTTTCAAAAATGCATTCGCTAGTTATAGGCTATGATCGCTTAAGACAATAAATGCTCTTTAAGAAAAATTATTTATTTGCAGTAAACTTCAAAATTTAAGGGTTTCATACAGAAAAGTTAGGGATGGTGCCTGAACGCATTTTTTTAAGAAAACAGTCTTCACATGACTGAGTTCATGAAGCGAGAGGGATGCAAATAATTCCTCACTGAAAAATTCACACATTGGCATCACACAATTGGCGACATTAAGCATATGAAAAATGACTGATATCATCTCCGCAAAATCGTCTGTTACGCTTAAACAATAAAAGGATTTTGAATTTAATAGCAGGGCAACCAGAAAACAACAGTCCTAAAAAATACGCCAAAAAGGAATCCGACTGCCAATTCGTACGTTAGGAGCATATTTTGGGAAAATGTTCTCAAAAGACATAACAACCATTATCTACATGAAAAGACTCTTATGCAACGAATAAGTTAGACTTAAAATTACGCAGAGAGGAAAATGAAATTTCACTAACCGCAAACACAGTCGATATTTATTCTTTTTTTTTATTTGTTTCCAGCAAGGGTGAAATACGCATCTTAATGAATTCTCTTTATCTGACAGCCGTTTTTCAGTAATAAAGCAGATGCTAGGTGTTTTTCTTTCTTTTCTTTTGAACGGAAAGTTATTGTGGAATCGAAAATAAATGTTAAGATAAAATGGACATTTAATTAAAGATTAGTTTTAACGGTAATTTAGAAAAATGTAAAATTTAAGAAAACTATATGTGATTCTACATCACAATAAGAGCTTCAATTGATAACTTTATCATAATTACTGATCTTTATTGTATTTCACCGATTACATATCCGATTACTGTTTAATTTTTAGAAATTAGACAACCGAGTTCTATCGTGTATTATTAATCTTAGCTTAAAATAGTATTTGTTGGAGAATTACACTGATCAATATAAGTTGTATTTTTATAATATTTGTTTGAGAGTTAGAATGACGAATAAAAGATGCGTTTTTTGCTGTAACTAATTTTGTACATTTATTATAAATCAATGAAACAATTCCTTTTTAAACATTTTCTTTCGTCGAATTTAGGCGGGTTCCACCTCATTTATTTAAAGACAATAAATAAAGGGAGTGAAAAAAAAAAAAGAATAAACGGACTTATGCATATTTGGCAGTGATTCCGGATGTATTGATTTTGTTCGCTCTACCTGGACATGTTGCTATAAACAAACCTTTTAAAAATATAATGGATGCCAGAATGGGGAAAAAAACATTTACGATAGAACGATATAATCAGCATGCTGCATTAACGGAAAAATGTGCATAGATTATAACTTTATGGAATGGAATCAAACTGTAAATAATCGTTAAATCATTTAAAGGTGAAGGTGAAAAACGTAAAAGTGACAGTAGGAAAGAACATGAAATTCACCAAAATATAAATCGGGACAAGTACAAAGAACTTTTAGTGCTATCTGACAAGGAACTAGAAGTTTGAAAAATATGTATATTAAAATTTTCTTTGTTTACGATGATATATAAATGCATTTAAATATCCCATTAAAAATTTGGAATTTTTTCTTATAATTTTAAATTAGCCATTTTGTATTTGTTGTATAACGCTCACACGGAAACTTGAAGGGATTTTATGGAGTTAAAAATACATATTATTCGCCGAGGTATATGGCATATACTATACAAACATGCAGATGAAGCATGGAACAGTATTGTACACTACTCGACATCTTATTAGGTCATATATTTTCCTTTCTAACAGGGGTCACAACAGTGACTGTGAGAGGACATGATCTTGAAGCTGGCAGAAGGAAGGTGCTGGATTCGAACAAAATCGTACCCGTCGGTACAGCTCAGAATTCTCCGATTTTTTTCTTCGAAACTTGGGTAACCTTGCAGAAATAAGGGTTAAGATCCTTAGAAAGACTTCCACATAGGTTACTACCACTCGAATCTATATCACTCGTGCAGATTATCGTCACTGTAGCACACCTTATCTAATAGCAATTCACAGTCGGTAGTGAGAATCTTTCAAGTAAAATGAAGCATCCAAGGTCAGTAATATCTAGCAAAACAATAGTCGTCGTTGTTTGCGCTAGATATTAGTGCACTCATGTATTCTTATTCTAATTTATGCTCCCCAAATAAATCTATTATTATGAAGTTAGCAAAAGATTTTCTAATCATGAAAGTTATTACTGAATATCGTTTTTTGATTGCGAAAATCTGTACGAATGCTTTATGAACGCGAACTAAAATTATTATCTCTATAGAATCCCGCACAGTATAATTCCCGGAAATCATAGCGGAGACAGAAAGATATATCTCAAATTATGTACTGAGCTCGGTGGATAACACAAAGAGCAACTTACGTCATCGATAATGACTAAATAGATTTTTTTAAATTATTATTTCGATTCTACTTAATTAATAGAGATATGTGGGACACTGTTTAGAGAAAACGATTTTGAAAGCTACGATATATTTCACAATACAAAGCGAAATGAAAAAACCGAAACACGACCATAAAATAAAATTTCAATCATCGGAAAAAAAAAACTCGATTTTTTCAAAATAAGGAAATATGTGAGCCCATTACTATGTACTATGATTTATTCGGTTAACCGTTCCAATTTTTCAAAACGTTCTTTGCCGTGTTCTAAATACGCACGATCAGCTTTGGATAATAAAACTCATTCATTACTCTAGACACTTTAAATTTCATGTAGTGTGCAAGGCGCGCATTCCTTTTAGTTAACCATCTTCCGAAAAAGTCATAGGCGTGTTTTAATTATAATTTTATTTATTTATTTTTTTATATTTTAAGACAGTAGGGCATGAAATATTCTCAGTATTATCATTTATACTATTAAAGTCATTTATACTATTAAAGTCATTTTGACTACCATTTGTGAAAGTATATTATTATCTCACGGAAAAAACGGACATACTCGTGAATTCCCTTTTTACTTCATTCTACGTTTTCTAAATACTTAAATGCACAGTTCAAATTTATAAATTTATAATTATTGGCCAAATAAATAAATCTAAAATATTATGACATAAAATTATTATGAATTAAAATAATATTGACTAAATATTTTATTATTATTATTATTATTTCGAATCTACTCAATTAATAGAGATAAGGCTAACCTTTCTTTAAGAAAGCGATATAGATGTATCAGCTTTACAAAGCAAAATGTTTGAAAGACCAAAATGCGAAAAATAAATTTCAACAGTCACGAAAAATGTTCGTTTTATTCAAAATAAGGGAATATTTGAGTCTGTCGATATGTATTATGATTTATTCGATTAACCATTTCGTTTTGTCAATGCGTTTTTTACCGCGTTCTAAATACCCACGATAAGCTTAGAAGAATCTGTCTCATTCATCACCCTAGAATGTTTAGATTTCAAGTCGTATGCAAGGCGCGTTCTTCCTTTAAGTTAGTCGTCTTCAGAAAAACATTCCTTAAGGACCAGACACATAGCACTAACTTCTTGTGGTCAGGCGTCGCTGTTTTTACTCTTTCGTGTCGGCACTTTGATGTATAAATTGCTTCTTCAGTGCACTGACTTTGAACTTCAAGAGAGAATTCGAACTCTAAATCAGTTGACAGTTTTACGACTGAAGATGGGGGAGATAAACTTTTTCTTCCTTTGTCAATTTGGTAGGTTTCGTCCCTCAAAAATCATTTAAAGAGGTTCCAAAACTAGCAACCTTTTGTTCCGTCCCACCGATAATCGGAAACACTACTTCTTCAAAGATAGATTTATTGCTCTTTTAGTGTAACTGAAAGTAGTGCTGTTTGCGTGCAGACTAAGGCTCAGTTCAGACTGCAATACTCTTCCCTTAAACTGAATTCTTGGAAAAAGTGGGGAAGTCATTTGTATACGGTCCATTTGCTGTTTCTTCATAATAGAAAGGAGGGGAAATAACAAAAGGATCGGGAGAGAAGCAATCCACCCTACTTGACGGAAAGGTTTTTCCTTTGTCGTACAACCATCCCTTTCCTGCAAAACTCATTAAGATAAAAACCACCGCGGTGCCACAACAAACGAGCCGACACAGAAATTCAAGAAGTGGTCATATGTGTTTGGACCTTAAGGCTGCGGGCACACACAAAGTTTTTTTGCGGTTAGCAGGCGGCGCCTTTTATGTCCGCAGGCGGCGCGTTTGATGTAAATGAGATTTTCAGTTCAACTTCTATCCAAGAGTAGCACGGGAATCTTTCCCTGAAGTAGGATTAAGATAGTGATCCCCCCTAACCACTGTATCTCCCTCGTTTTCCATTGTCAGTAAACCGCAAGTGAGAGAAAAGAAAGGGAGTTCCCGGAATAAAGTTTAACTTCAGAGTAATATCTGCCCAGACTTTAAGGATCAGACACATAGCACTAACTTCTTGCGGTCAGGCGTCGCTATTTTTGATCTTTCGTGTCGGCGCTTTGATGTATAAATTGCTTTTTCAGTGAAATGAATTGCTTTTTCAGCTTTAAGCCTGTTTCACGAGGGTTTTGTCCCAAACAACAGGGCAATAAAAAATTACGAGTGTTTTTATAACGATGCCACTTAATATATTTTAAATTACTCCAGTTAAAACATTATTAGTTTTTTAAGGTCG
Source organism: Maratus speculifer (assembly GCA_964019185.1). Lineage (NCBI taxonomy): Eukaryota > Metazoa > Arthropoda > Arachnida > Araneae > Salticidae > Maratus > Maratus speculifer. The sequence goes on from OZ025297.1 coordinate 37,022,302, forward strand.
AGCCTCTACTTGGCACACCTTGCATTGCGAAATTTTTACAAAATATATATGTAATGTTTTAATAAAGGAACTGAACAATTATGAGTTGAAATTTATAATATTTAAATTAATTGTGTGTGTATTTTTTCTTGACACTAAGTAAAACATTCAGTTGAAAATGCCTTAAATGATATACATAATAAACAAATTCACTCTTAAAATTTATTCTTCTGAAAAATGATTTTATAGCTCTTCACTAAATACGTCAATTTGCATACGTATTTCTATTTTAAAATTTTAACTGGCAAATGATTATAATGTTTAAAATATTTATCTAAAAATTTATGCTTAAAGGGAAAAATAATCCTTTTCCGTAATTCAATTTAGAAATACATAAATTATTAATTAAATCTGCTTCTAATTATAATTTCTGGAACTAATACCACTTTAAAAAATTAATGAGTATTTACTTCCTTCGCTGGATCTAAGAAGTATAGTTTTCGAAATAAAGAGAATATAATTTTGAGAAAATTTTCGTAACCATACAAAATAATGCTTCTTCATTAAAAATAAATATGAGCTATTTCGTGCCAGACTTATTTTGATATGTTTGTTCACACATCTAGGAAGATGTAATTAAACTTTTTCATTTAAAAAAATATTGTAAACTATAAGTTAATTAATAAATTAAATTTTAAACTCTAACATGAAAATGCGTTTCTTATTATTGATTTTAAAGAGTATTCGTGTAAAAAATATATGTTACAAATTTCTAGTTGCAATTTGCATAGGAAATATAATTTAGCAAATGTAAAATCTAGATTATTCATTTCATGATTCATTTAATGATAATTATGTGTTAACGTTTACATATAATTTACTTATAACACTTAAAACAAATAAACGTAATAAACAATTGTAATAATCAAAACAAATAAACGTAAATTCATTAATACTAATATATATATATATATATATATATATATATATATATATATATATATATATATATATATATATATATATATATATATATATATATATTTTTTTTTTTTTTTTTTTTTTTTTGAAGGAGCGGGAATTTTTTTTTCGTTTTATGTTTTACGTTTTAATAGCTTTAAAATATTAATTTAAGTAATAGTAAGTTTAAATTGCTTCAGTTATTGGATTTTAGTAAGAATTGCAATAATTCCAATTTGCATTATTTGCTGGCAATAATATCTGTCGGAGTTGATCGTCGTTTCAAATAAAATAAAATAAAATAAAATAAAATAAAAAAATAAATAAATAAATAAAAATTCTTTGAAAAATCGTGTTTTTTTTTTTTTTTTTAATTTTAAGTTAAAGGAGCATTCCGCCCGTCATTTTCTTTTGGACTGGATTTCAATATTTTGGGCGCGAATCTTGCCATTCCGCCTTGAAACATATTTATTTCTCAAATTACTAGCAAAAGTACTGTAATAGAACAGAAGGTAGAGTTGACCAAGACATGCAGAAGTCGACACAAGGAAAAACTCATTTTTCTCCTTTTAAAATTTATTTCACACATTTAACACTCACGTAGACGATCACGACACAAAATAACAAAAACATGAATAAGATTTCTATATAACATATTCCACAACAAAAATGAAACAATGCTACGCCATCTCATGTGAGACAAAATCCGAGCCACACACCACTCAACTCAGAATTGATCTTTTTGGAAAGTTTTTTTTCATTCGCATAGGACAAGTAGCGCCATCTACCGTAGGCTTAGGAATTAAGTTCATTATGGTACGAACACAGAAAGTAAGATATTCGATATTTTCATCAAAAAAAATAATTGTGATGTTCTTTTGCTGAACATCTTTTATTATGCTTTGTACATCCCAAAATTAGTACATTTATATTTTGTTTGTTTTATATTGATATCAATGTATCTTTTTTTCCTTTCGTTCTTTACAATGTCTTTTTGATATTTATCGTTCGACGGGAATTGTTCGGCCCGTAGGATAAATATTTTAAACATTAAATGACAAATGGAGACTCCCTAATTTTATCGTCTGAATATATTCGATCTTCTTGAAATAAATTGAAATTCTCTTTCTAATAATATACTTAAGAACATATGGATTTATATTCAAACGATTTGATTTAGGCGTCTGTTCAAATATTTCATGGGAAGATATCACATCAAAGTAGAACATCCTTTTCCATGTTTAGCAGAAATCATTTACTTTCCACATGGTTAAGGCGTAACAGTTTATCGGCGATGTTGAGGGAGGATTTATTTTTATATGTACTGAGAAAACGTTGAAAAATTTATATCTTATAATTCAGTAATATATTAAAAAAATAATGGTTCTTTTTAAGACATTAATATGAAGATTTAAATAATAAAAATCATGTTTCAGTATAATTAATATAATAAATGTATTTTTATTTCCATAACATGTAATCATATTAATTTAAAATAAAATGTATAGTAAGTTTGTAAGATATTGATATTTAAAGATTAACCTTCTCTCTGTATGGTATAATTAATCTAATTAATAATTAACCATGTGAAATATTTTGTCAAATTTTTTGCAATAAATTTCTTAGAATTTTCTGATTTTATTTATGTTAAAAATATTTATTGCTTTATTATGCAAATGTTTGTTTGTTTCAGACACTTTTTTGCAAAATATATAAAGACAAAATTTAGATGCGTACACTATTTTTTCTTTGAACGAACAGTTACGATAAAAAGGAGCTAAAGTTAAATAAAAAATAGATTGCAATCAAAATAATCTGGAACCTTGTAGCCCAATATTGACAGATTTTCTAAAGTCCATTACTATTAATCAGCATAAACAAACATTATGAATTTTACATTATGTCTAGACAAACTATTTAATGAAAAACAATTTTTTTTAAGATTTTTTTCCCTCGACGTTAACATATTTATTTAAGAAACCATAAAATAAAGATTTTCAATTAAATATGTATTTAGCATTGAAAAATGATACATATTTATAATTTTAAAAAATATATTATTTCCATATCCAAGAAATTGTTTCACTGTAAAAATAATGTACAATAATGTTAAATAGTTGTCTTATATTGAAATAAATAAGCACTATTCTATATAAATGGAATTGTTTCGTTCCAATATAGTTTTATAACTATAAAACCTTCTTAAAATAATAATAATTTTTTTGACTTATTTCAAAAGTACCATTATATGATCGATCTATAATAATATATTATGCGAGGTTTTAAACTTTTATATTGAAAAATTTACTTTCATTTTAACAATAAATTTATTTAAAAATGACAAGAAAATATTAAACATGTTTCTGAAATTTTATTAATATCCATAGGTATGAGTATATATGCGTGTATCTCGATCTCCATGACTATAAAGCTACGAATTTATCAATAAATATGTATAAACAAGTAGTACGCTAGATTTTCTAAAAACAAAAAAAATAAATAAATAAATAAAACTTCGGACTTTTTTTCTTCTTTATATTCTGTAAAATTGGTAAAGTTAAAGGAAATAAGTAAAAATAATTTGTTGATATCTTTCAAATGTATATATGCATTACAAAACATGGTAATCAAGAAAAAGCACCCATTGCCAGGCTATATAACGAGATAATTAGTCTTGTTATGATCTGAATGATATATTTTTAAATGTTAAGTATTGAAGATATTAAAAGCAATTGGGAAAAAATCAGGAATAAGACAACGTTATCTGTAAAATATCATCAAGGAATTAATCCAAAAACTAAAAAGTGAAATTTGAGATTTTTGCAATATTCTATATGACTTGTTAAGCTTATAGCTAGAAAATAACATAAAAAATAGCTCAATTTAGTTTAGAAAATGTAACCCAAGAGTAAACGGACTTCCAGCAATTCTTGTTCGTTGGTTTCAATGGTTCATTATTTTTCAATTTCTTCTGTCAACAGTGTTTTGTCTAACCATGTAAATGACGAAAATATATGTGTACATCACATTATAATGTAAGTGTCGTGCTGTACTCATGAGTTATATATCTAAATTTTTCGAGTATTCTAGCATGTATAACGACATTAAACTACACCTTATACTATTTTAAGCATAGATCGTAATGTAACTTAATTCTTTTTAAGATCTCTATAACAAATAACAAATGGTACCCATTTAATTTTTATTATCTAACATTCCATAGTGATAACCAATAACATCTATAAATTTCTTGATTGTCGGTCTATATCTGTGTATGGTAGAGTGAAGACAGACGCAAAAATGAATTCATAAATATTTTTCAACTTTGCTGAAGCGTGTTAAGCTGTTAAAAATTTTATTTAATGTAATATGATGTATAAAAAAATTCTAATTTCTTTATTTGAAACCGTATATAGAGATAAATTCTTCCTAATAAAAATGGCTATTAATTTTTATCCATTCATAATACACATCCTTCGAACCATAAAAAAAATTCATTTTTAACAGATAAAATATAAAATTGAGTTGTAAATTAAAAAAGGCAATTTCATTTTTGCACTCACATGGTCTCGTGATATGTCGAAATAAAATTTTTATATAAATTAGATTTTATGTTGGAAGACAATCTAACAAAATATATTATTTCTTTCCGTGTTGAAAAGATTTCCTTTCCAGGTAATTTGACTGGAACCTACTGATAATGTATTGCTTAGCAAAAATAAACAAAATATTTGTGGGGGATCAAATTATATTTCTTTCAATTAATTCTGTACTCAAAAAAGTGAGAAAAAAGATAAATATTTTATATGACGTGAATTGAAGAAATCCTGATTTTAATTTGAATTTCATATAGTGTTTTATAATGAGATTTTAATGTATAATTCATTTATCGACAATGTAATATGTAAACGGTAAATTTATAGTCATGATTTAAGATAAAGGAATAAGCGAGAGATGTCTTTCAAATTAAATATATTAAATCACATGTTTAACTGATGATTTTTTATTTTAATCAGAAAACATTATATATGAGATTACTTTTGTTAATTATTCACTTTTGTTTATTATCCAGTATTATACACTGTAAAATAACAAAAATATATATATCCGTGAAATTTACGGCAAAAAACTGATGGCAGCAATGTTGACAGCAGTTTTTACCGTAAAAATTCCAGTAAAATAAGGTGTAATAAATAAATTTACATCTAATTTTACTGCAATGTTTACGGCAGACACTGCTGGTAACGTTGGTGTCAGCAGTTTTTGCCGTAAATTTAACCTTTTTTTTTTACAATGTATAAAATATCATTTTAATTAATAAAAGACAGTTTCATTTCTGTACTCACATGATCTTGTGAAATGTCTAAATAGAATTTATATATAGTACCTGTACCCTATATGGACGTCCTAAGGAAAATGAATTTTTTTCACCCCCGTATACACGTCATAGGACTTCAAAAATGTATGACCACTATCCTTGGACTATTGGCTATCATTATAAAACTTAGAGACCTTGTAATAATTCTGGTTTAATTTAAATCATAAAAACAAAAAATGTTTACAAGTGCCCATATAAGGAACTACTTGTCCCTATTATGGACAGGTGTTTCCTTAAATATATATAGGACAGTTGCACCATAAAATTTAACTTGTGCACCACTGAGCAATGTGTTATTATTAAGTATTTCCTTATTCACTTTCTACACAGTGAGTATGGAAGAGCCACTTTTCTAAGGGATTATAGAGGAGAGGGAATTAAAAAAATGTATCTTAAAGTATTTGGAGGAGGAGGGGGGGGGGCAGTAAATATCTTCAGAACATGCATTTTAGAAAGGGGGGGGGGTCATTCTCGGTTTTTACCCTTCGAAAACCCATGTCTCTCAGTTACTAGTAAATATTATGAAAAAATATTGTTGGTTTTGTTTAGCTTTATTGCATCCGTCTGCGAATTTACATCTGTTATTACTCAGTCCTCACAGCATGGACAAATAGAAACTTTTTCACCATGGGCAGTAAGTCCCACATAATCCTCATGAACATATCTGCCACATGTGATGGATGGCCGCATGTTTGAAAAAGCATCAACGCTACAAAAACAGCAGTACAAGCTCTCCTTTGTTGAGGAAGTCATACCATTGGTACCTACGATTTCGCCAACAGATATCCTACTGGGGGGGGGGTCTTCTTTTTATTTTTCTGCAATGGTTTTTCGGAGGAAGGTTTTGGGGAGATTGTTCAAATGGCATCTTGTTGAACAAAGATTTTACCACTTGATGCCTTTTCAATTTATTGCTTGGCAACGTTGAATTTTCTCCCTTCTTACAGTTGTAGTTCATGGGTCATAAGCTGTCCATATTAGGAACCGGGCGTAGATTTACTAAATCTTGTAACAAATGAAAAAGGAAAATATTTTTAAGCAAAATATGTTTTATTAGCTTTCTAAAATTCTCCACTTTTTCAACATTTAATGTAATTTTATCATATCTAATAAGAATTTAAGATTACAAGTAATTAAGATCAGTACATCTCGAAACAACAAGTTTCCTCCTAAATGGCGAACAACGCGCTTTTTTACACTTTCCACTCATAATTATCTTTTCAACTGCTTTTCTTCGCGAAAATGTTGAGCCATCTCTTGATCAAAATTATTACCTTTAAAAATAGTAGGGGTGTCCATATTGAGAGCCCTGTTTATAGGGTACAAATACCTTATAAATTATGATTTATGTTGGTAGGAAATCGATAAAAATAGATTATTCCTTTACATGTTGAAAGGATTATGTTTCAGAGGGAAATTGAGTGGATCCTGCTGATAATGCATTGCTCAGTAAAAATAGACAAAATATTTGTGAAGCATCAAATTAATCTTATTTTCATTTTATTCTATATTAAAAAAAAATAGTGAGAAATGAGATAAATCGTACATGCAACGTGAATTGTATATATAATCATTTTAATCTAAATTACGTAAAATCCTGTACATCTATTGACATTATAATACGTAAAAAGTTAATTTATAGGCATTGATGTAAGATAAAAAAATAAGCGAGAAATATCTTTTAAGTGAAATATGTTAAACTTTGTGTGATGATTTGTTTATGCACATTTTTTTCGGAAATCATTATATTTCGATCTATTTTTGTTAATCATCCACTTGAAAGTAAAAAAAAAAAATGTATTTGTGCTTTGTGTGGACATAAAGTTACCAATGATCACAAAGATATAAATCACAAATAATACCAACCATCACAAAGATATAAATAATATATTTACTTAAAAGTTTTGACAACTATCAAATGATATAACAAATTCTAATAATAGCATCACATATATTATATAATAGTATAATATATTGTATTCTAATTCTTGTAATAATTTGAAGAGTCTTGATCTTTGATCTTGTATTAATTTTCGTTTTTACTATCAGGTAAAAATCGAAATAGACTTCATATATAACTTGGGGGTCCTGTCTTTGCAAGCTACGGCAGCGAAACCTCGTCTAGGTTTCAGAGAATCTAAAAAATAACAGCGTGCCCTGTTTAAAAATATTACCATGATAATTAATACTGAATGATATTATCTTTATAAAACTGGCTATCTTATGAAATTGTTTTCTCACTCTTTTCCATTGGAATGGAGTTGTTTTTTAGTACTATTATTTCACTCATATCGTAATAAATAATAACTATTTTCGGGATCGATTTGTCAGATCAATTACATATTTGAAGATCGGCTTTAGTAAAATGTCTAGAATAAAAATGTCGCTATCTTTTTTGCATTTATAACGATGTTATTGAGAATATTCTCACGTTATAGAACCAGGAAATGACTACGCAAGACATTGCTTCCAAAAGTTGAGATTAATTAATTGAAGCTTGATTCACATGTTGAATTTCAACTGCTCTGGTAAGCCATACTTTGACAGAAAACAAAGAAAAAATTATTTCAGCATTTTCCAGATAAATTAACCATCGTGTTCTCTTGCTACCAGTTATCTATACATTCATACATTTAGTCGCAGGAAATTACAGTTTTAAACCTGTTGATTAACCAGTTAAATCGTTCTGAAGTGATTTCCCCAGTAGCCAAACAATATTGGTCCAATATTGGCTACATCTTGCAGCAATATTGGCACAGTGGCGCAAAATTGGCATGAAATATAGCTCCAATATTGAGGTGTTTACATTTTGCTCTTATTTGGCCAATATTTGCAGCCAATATTATGCCAATATTGGGGTTTCATTGGAAATATTGCCAATAAAACGCCAATATTGGTTAAATATTGGAATTTCATTGGAAACTTTGCCAATATAACGGCAACATTTGTACAGTATTGGCATTTTATTGGCAATATTTCCAATGAAACCCCAATATTGGCATGATATTGGCTGCAAATATTGGCTAAATAAAGGCAAAATGTAAACATCCCAATATTGGTGCAATATTGACGTTTTATAGACAATATTTCCAATAAATGAAATATTGGCGCAACGTTGGACCATTATTGGTTTGCTACTAGGGTTACATCAAGATGACTGACTCTGCAGGTCAGTCGCAAAGCTAAACGCTGTCTACCTAATCATGAAATTTCAACCACCAACTCGAAGAGAATGATAGTCTGTGGAACCTTCCCTTTTAGTCTATTCTATTCGAAGTTAAAATTTATCTGATTGGAAATATCTTTTAAACCACGGTATTGAAAACATTATACTTTAAAAATTTACACTAATATTTTATGTTTTGAGAGAGTTTTAGTTATTTTCAGAAACATATATGAGGACCCCAGAAGCCAAGGGGTATAAGTGACAAAATTGAAAAAAAAAATAAACTAAATAGACAGACGACCTAAAAATATGCTTTTTTTCATTTCAGGTAAAGAAATATAAGTGATTTTCTTATTATTTGATGAGTTATAGAGGCAAACCACTTTTTTCGAAAAACAAACAATATTGATTAATTATACATTTAAAGAAAATTGTACTTTATTTTTTAACAGTTATTGAAATAAGAGTTCAAAGACCAGAATGCAACAAGCAGAAATTTCCTATTTCAATTCACTCAATTGTTATTGATGTTCGAATTTAACATCAATTATCTTTAAACTCAATTTACTCCAAATCGAAATTTTGTTACTTGTACCCTTTGGCTTCTGAGGTCGTCCTATGAATGTTAATGAGGTCGTTAATGAATTATTCTAAATGTTTCTATGTACGACTATGCATATTTTCATGTTAATTTTACAATGTATATTGTTTATATCAACTAATAAAAAATATCCGAATTTTTAATATGCATTTATCGAACAAAAATACGTACAAAATAAATCAAAAGTAATTTGCGCATTCATTAACATGTATTTAAGCTGCATCAAGTGATTTAATATATAGTGAAATTTACTAGCTACACTATTTGTATACATTGTGACGTAAAATTAAAATTTTCCGTAAAAAGATTATTTTAAATATATTGTTTTATCAAAAGACTTTATATTCATCATTAATTATGTTCCTAATGTAATAATTTACTTTATTTATTGTAAAATGTTTTCTATTTCACGATTCACTACTCGCATTTCTATGGAAAGGTTTACTTACAAATTAAAGTTCCAATCATTTTCAAAAAAATTTACTTGGAAGCAATGGACAGCTCACCCGCCTCCTTTTTCCCCCAAGAACGTTTGTGGATTTTTATTTTTATTTTTTATCTTTATTTTTATTTATTTATTTATTTTTACAGTGTACCTATACAAATCCATAGATCATATACATGTGTGCACAAAATAAAACAGGTCATTTTTCCAGCTTTAATTGTAACAAAAGAAATTGTGTTTTAAATTGTTTATTTACGCACCATATTTCATATTAATAAAAAGTGAAGGTTTACTGATGTTAGTTTTTGAAGATACTACGTAATTTATGCTCGATGCATGTTTTTTCATTCTGAATTTATTTAAATAATCTTACATCAAAACCAATGCCTTCTTAGTGAAATAAATTTCTACAATTTTTAGATTTAACTAATATGTGTCTTCTTCATATACACTTTGTGTTACTTTACTTATGATAAAATACAGATTTTCATTTCAGTTTTCATTTTTAGGTACGATCGTAATTATGTAAATACGTAGCACCTATTTTTGTCGTTCAGTCCGTCTGTCTGTCCGCATATAACAACGCAGAAACTACCCAACCGAATCGCTTGAAATTTAAAATATATATTTATTACAAATTTTGTCGAATCATTTCAAATTATATGAAAATCGGATGCATAGATCAATTACAGGGACAATCCGTTACAGGGGTATTCCGTTACATTAAGGTAAAACGGGAAAAAGTTTTAAATAAATGTCAATCGTTTGAAATTTAAAATATATAATTTTTACATGATTTTGCCGAATTATTTCAAATTTTATGAAAATCGGAAGCATAGAAAAATTACAGGGACAATCAAAAGTATTCCGTTACATTATGTCCAATGGGGAAAAAGACATCAAACGCATTTTAATAGTTTGAAATTTAAAATATATAATTATTGCATAATTTTGTCGAGTCATTTCAAATTTTATGAAAATCAGATGCATAGATCACTTACAGGGACAATCAAAAGTATTCCGTTACATTACGGACAACAGGAAAACATAGTTTCAGGTACATTTTAATGATGTTAAACTTTGTCGAATATAATAGAATGGACATGAACCTACGACGTGCACATATATATCATAATATACATTCTGTACAATCTGTGATGCAAAGAACATTTACTATTAAATTACAGTGCCACACAAAAGTGTGCCATTACCTACATAATATTATACGGGGAAACATTGTTTGGGCGTGTTTTAATTAAATTAAACTATTTCACATTTTATGAATATGATATGCGTTGCTAAGATGTAAGAAAGGTTACTTCCTGTATATTTACCGGAACACAAAAAAAGATTTCGGCCACTATACTGTATCCGAAGTACTGTCTACTATAACAGCCAGATCTGAGTATTTCTAAAACTTCGTTATCGTACGAATGCACCTCATTTGCTGCGCTTCACGTGCAATTTCCAACTTGTTTTTTTTTCCTAATTTGTATTTTGATGTTATCATAAGCACATTAATATATCTTATAGAGAATATATATCTTATGATGTTGGAAATTCCATCAAGAGAGTTTCCGTGTTGAAAGGATTATATTTTCAGAAATCTGGGTGGATCATGCAGATAACAAACTGCATATCAGCAAATAATCAAAATATTTTACCAGTTTTAAGTTAACTCTAATTCACTTCACTACATGTATAAAAAATATGCACACAATATGTTGATGCCAAGGGCTGAATATGACAAAGACTGCATATGTCGAACAAAGTTTAAAAACAGAAATCATTATAGGTATTTTTACTAAAAAAATAATAGATATTAGAACATGTTTTGACATTGCCATCTTCACCCGTTGATAATTTGTAATTATTTTGTGAAAAAACTAAATTTCTATTTGAGCCTATTTCTAATAATTATTCATTTGAATAATAATGATAGAAATTATTTATGTTTCTCTTATGTATGATGTCATAATGGTATTGCTGAGTTACATAAAACAAATTGTTTAAAAAATTTCAGTTTTAAAATATATACTTAATTTAAATTGTTAAATATCACAATAACAACTATGCAACAGTATTATAATTTATATAGTGATTTTATTAGCTGGCAGATATTATAATTACTTCTTTATAATGATTATGACAAAACTTCCGTCCTGCCTACTGAAATCAGTATCAAAAAGAACTGTAATAATCTTCATACAATGACAAATCAGAACACAAATCTTCACAAATACATGCTACCACATGTAAGTGAAACGTAATATTTCACTACAAGAGCAACGGCCAAGCTCCAAATGACTAGAAAAGATCCTATAACTTGTGATTTACTCTATGTAATAAAGAGTTTATAGTAAAATTCTTCTAACCATCAACATTAATAATAGAGAATAATTAAAATTGTTACACTGTTAAAACTAATGGTGACAGATTGCACCTTTTAAGGGTGAAAGGCTTGTCTCACTGGTGACACCCCTACAGGAGCCAGAACGACACCTTTAATTAGGGTGAAAAGATGGCACCCTTAATCGAGAGTGCCCAATGATAAAAAATTAAATAATATACTAACCAACTTTCGGCCCTCGATGAATTCGAATGCAGGACGTCTGATTACAAGCTCAGCGACCTATCCACTCGGCCATCAAGCTCACCTTCAAAATCCCCCTGAAATGTTCATATATCCTCAAATTCAAAGGTTGCTTTATATAAAAAAGCTCGCCAAAAGTTAGCCATCCGAAGCTCTAAACAAAATTGGGATAGCGTATACCGGTGATAGTCACCGTAGAAAAAAAATGTTGTATTGATCAACCAGTAACAGCGAGTTGAAGTGCAAGGATACACGTTACAGAGCATGCGCAAATGACTAAGGGATGAAAATCTTCCAACGGTATGCATTGCGCGGCACCCTAATTAGCGTGAAACACCCAATAGCACCCCAAACACATTTTCAAGCCCGCTGGTGCCAAGTGATTTAATCTTTTCACCCCAGGGCGTCAAATGCAACCGCTTCATCACCTTTATTTTTAACAGTGTAGTTAAAGAAAGCTGATATTTAAATTAATGCGTTCTAAAAGAAACGAAACTACTAATTTTAATCCTTTCATTAATATATCGAAAATGTATTTCATGTTTATAAGATAAAATATCGAATCCAATTTTAATAATTATAATGCAGTTTCATTTTCCCATTCAGTTAATCTCATGAAATGTCGAAATTAACCTTATATCTAAATTAACTTTTCTGTTGCTGAAAACTTCATCAAGAGAGATAAAACTTTTCCGTGTTGAAAAGATTATGTACCCGAAGAAAGCAGAGATTATCTCCAGGATAACATTTTACTTAGCAACAAAGTTTACTTAGCCATAAAGTTTGAGAAGCATCAAATTATTTTCCATTCATTCTAATTTATATTTAAATAAGTGTGAAAAAATGGAAATTGTTATAGGTGTTAATCTCACAACGCAAATTTTTATCTGAATTACATGATAGTCATATTGACGTGCATGATTATTTTTAATGGATTTATTTGTTTTATAATAAATACACTACATATTTGTTTTTAATTAAGGATTTAAAGAATGAATGATTTAAAGAAGTAAACATGAAACGCATACCTGGTTTTTGTGTCAATTTGCAAATATATTCGATTTTATAAACAAATTATAATAATGAGGAACATACTGAATAATAATGAACATATAATAATGAACATACTGGAACTCCTATTTAAATGCACTTGATGTAATTCAATGATTTTTTTGTCAAGCAAAACGGTTAATTTTATGGCTTTTGATAACATGTAGTAAATAACTACTATGCATTTCATTTTTTTCCCAAGATAAAATATAAAATAACATTTTTAGTATAAAAAAGCAGTTTTATTTTTGTAAATTCATTGTGTCATGAAATTTCAAAATATGTATTCTACTTAAATTAACTTTTTTGCTATTAAAATTTCAATGAATATGTGTATTATTTTAAGTGTTGAAAGGATTGCATTAATGAAACAAAACAAAAAAAAATAAAACGAAATTGCATACAAAGTTTTCTTTTCAATATATAGCAGCAGTACTGAAGACGCATACAATGTCTTTCATTCATTGTAATTTACATTGAAAGTAAAAAAAAAAAGAAAAAAACATCATTAGGCTATTCCTGATAATGTTATTATATTTATTTAAATAGTTCCAATGCGTAAACCTGTTTCTGTTTAATTCACACAGATCTGCATAGTTGCAATTACAATCACTTTCATTTTTCTATTAAGAAATGTACGCGAACGCTATATAGTCCACGAGATGTCATCTGGTATTTTGAATCTAAATATATGTACTCGTAATTCTATCTCCTCAATTTGTAGCAACAGTTCCATAAAATCTTTAAGTACTAAGTACGCATTTCTTATATTCAAATGTTCGGGTGTATGAATATGACAAATCATTTGGAAAATCGAGACATTTCTGAAATTTTCACTTGAGAGATGCTTTGTTTCATCGATAATTGAAAAATTCATTCATGGCATTCCTTTATACTTTAAATATTTTTAAGCATAGAAACAAAAAATAAATAAATTAATAAATATAAAAGGACTAAGACATACAGAAAGAAAATTCGCATTTATTATAGAATGCTACAGAAAACATTCTAATAAAAAATTATGTATGGAATATTTCATTCTTTCAAACTATGTAAAATACTTGATACGGCGTGACAAGGTGATATTTTGCCAAAATGTAAATGGCAAAAGCAGTACTATAAAAATATGATTAGGTATTTTCGTTATAACGTGTCATGACCTGACTCCGTTAAGATTGCTGCCCAAATGTTCTTTCTGGACAGGTTTTTATTAGATGACATTTACAGAAAACCTCTTTCAGTCTACAAAAAGTGTAATTTTATATGTATTAAACATTTAATGTATGCATTAGTATTGCTAAAATACCCTATGTTTATAAAATATGTATCAGTATTTGAAGCTGTCTGTAGTTTGAAGGAGAAAACCAAATTAAACCAAAAGTGGAGCACTTAACATTCGAGAAGGATCAGAACAATGGAACAATAAACAAATAGTACGAATGTACACATACAGATGGTGCTATGAGTCCTGCCCATACAAAAGTCGTTGAAATAATCAGCAAAATGAAGAAGCGGTTATTTCTACCAATAAATTGGTACTACATACACAAATATCAATTTTCTAAATCGAGCTTTAAGTTTGAAATTATTTTCGTAAGGAAAAAAAATGATTGACAGAAATTACCACTTTTTGATTTTCATGATGATTACAAAGGCTTTTCTAGCAATAGAAGTCGTATCGCCACCTTTTGTTGGTTATTGCTACTATTAATTTATTTTTCCTTTTTCTACCCCTTTTAGAGTAGTAAATACGCTAATTTTGGTTTAACTCAGGTTATTCCTTCGTACTATAGACAGTTTCAAATAATGATAGGGGATAGGAGTGACACGTTTGAACACAAATAAATTATTAAAAATATATCTATGGCAATACATTACTACTGCTTCAGTGCTATAAGTATACAAAGCTTCACCATTTTGTATGTACAATTCTGTCTAAGCAACATATTCCCCCCCCCCTTAAATCTAAACTTAAGAAAATAAAGTTGTAAGATTTTTGTTGACAATTTTGTATCCCTAAAGTTTTGATTTATTTTTCAACAACTAAAAGAAAGATGTAATCTTTAGTTTATGATATTTGTTTTATACAAATTCTTCAGCCAAATTGAATAAACAACTGTTTATCCAATTGAGTTGTAATGTTAAACTCTATGAGATGGGGCACCATTGAACAAAAAATCTGGGACACCGTTGAACAAAAAAGCTGAGACACCACTGAAGTAAAGGGTTGTCGATGTGCCTAATTATTATTATTATTGGAATTTTTTCTATGTGAAAAAAGGTTAATTAAGAATATCAAAGAACATGGACCTATACTATTAATAATCCCTTTTTACTGCACTCATGTTTATCTATAACAATCTTTGGATGTATCAGCGATGGGAAGTTTCAAATCTAAATTGATGAAGGCATTCATTTATTTGATATTTGCAAATCCCGGATACAATATAATGATTCATGATTTAGCAGGTTTGTGTAATAAAGCAGTGCGAATCTTTCATTTACTCTTTCCCAAATATTATTTTTGGTTTTCGTATTAGATAAAATGTAATTTAAGTCAGGTTTTTTTAATAAAAAGAGTGAATGAAAAATTTTAATTTTCCAGAAGCATCAGATATCATATTGGTGTATTTGAAGTATATTGTAAAAACGTTTTTACAACCAAACATAACTGGAGAGACACTTTGAGTTCTTTGAACGAACAATGATTTTTAACATAAGCTTCGATGGATTTAAGTTTGGTGAAATAATAGAAAAAATATTAGTTTCAATAAAATATAGTTATTTAATGTTATTCATATTACCTTATTTTCTGAAACGTATGTAGCTTTTTATTTAAACTCTCAACATGTTCATATTTTATCCATATGTTCAAAAGTGTCTCTTACTTGTTCAAAGGTACCCTCATATGGGACAGGTTTGAACAAATATCTTTAAGTTTTTTAAATCCTTACAAATTTTTAAATTCACATGGAAAACTTTTAATTTCTGGTTCATATGTTGAAAAAATGCATTGTTTTTATTATGTAATACTTTAAACGAGAAAAATATAATTCAAGTAAGAAATGTATTGATTTTTAAAAAAATTGTACAAAAGTGCCTCTTTTTTCCTACTTATTTTTTAAAAAGTCCTCTTTATATGCGTAAAAAAACAGTCAGTAACAGACGTGTAGAACTATTTGCATGACTTAACTTGATTTGTTTCTAAGACGATTTTTTTATCTATACTTAAATGCAAAATAAATTAATTAGTTAAAAATAATACATATAATCTTTATTTAAAAATGCTACAAGCAATTTGAAAAAAATATTACAATGTAACTTAATGTTTTTCGCTTTTACTATCTTCTATCTTCAATTAAAAAAAAAAAAAACAATTTTCGCTTTTTGACGGATCTACAGTTTATAGGGCAGAGCACAAAAAGACGTATTTTTACAAAATTTTTGTCTGTTCGTGTGTGTATGTGTGTGTACGTATATCGACATTCTACCATCGAAAAGTCAATGAAGATATGCATAGAACTAAACTAAATTTTTGTATGTGATTATGGCTATGACAAGCAGGTGCTCCTTCAATTTTGAAATATTCCGCCGAAAAAGGGCACTGTAATAAATATTTTTGTGTCATTACCTATATTGTACCATGTAAAGGTGTAGGAAGTTATGCGTAGAATTGAACCAACTTTTTGTGTAACTGTTTGGCTATGGCTAGTTGGTGCTCTCTGAATTTGAATAAAATTCTCCTGAAGTTTTCGCTGTAATAGAAAATTTTGTGCCATTTTCAATATCGTACCATTGAAATGTTTATGAAAATATGCATAAAATTGAACCAAATTTTTTGTGTAAACATTTGAATATGACTTGATAGTACTCACTGAAGTTGAAAAAAAGCCGCCGGAAGATGGCGCTGTAATAGCGACTTTTTGCCATTTTCAATAATATACATGGGAAAGTGCATGAAATTATGCATATAATTGAACCAATTTTTTTGCGTAGGTGTTTGGCTCTAGATAGTAGGCCCACTTTGAATTTGAAAAAAAAAAAAATGCACAGAAAACTGGGGCCTGGATTTTTTTTTCACAGTGTCAAACATAAACTGCACTCTTAAAACGGCGGATATGAAAACTTATTTTAATACTTCATTAATATTTCTTCATGAAATAAAATTAATCCATGATAACTTGTGGTTCATTTTCACTCCATTCTGGGAAATTATCAAATTGTAAACTTAGAACATCGCATTTCGATTAGCATATAATCAGAATAAATTAAATTACATAGAGTATATGAGCAACGATTGAATTCCAACAGCAATCATAATAAACTTACTTACTGGAAAGTTATAAATTACTAAAAAATTAATGAGTATATATTTTTCAATAAATAAATTAAGCATAAAAATATATCACAATACATTTTTATATTTATTTCCATTCCAATCTCTTTTGAACACTTTCTAGCGAAGATGAAAAAACTTCATGCATTCAATTTGTGTGTCCGTCTATCTACGTTCTAACTTTTGCATATATGCTCAGATTTTCATGAAATTTGTAAACTTTATTTGGGGTTCTTAAGCTTATTTGGTTTTGTGGTATGGTGCATGAAACCTGTGGAATTAATATGTATATATATATATATATATATATGCCGTGTGTCCCAAAAATGACTGATGGATTTTACAATTCAATAACTTGCAGACGATGACAGCTATTTAAAAAAAATTACAGGAAGGTTATGTATAATATCAGGAGTTTTTTTACCTTAATTTTTTATTTTAGTTCGTATTTCAAACAATAGGGGGCGCTGACGGCGATTGAAGGCCAGGTAATCAGTGCTGAGTGAAGCGTCGACTTGGCCTTCAATCGCCGTCAGCGCCACCTATTGTTTGAAATTCGAACTAAAATAAAAAAAATTACTGTTCCCACCTAAGAGGGTTTAATGGAATAGCGTGCTTTTAGAGTACTTCGATATGTCTCTGCAGCAGTTACGAGAAGAAGCTCGAAATTCAAAACAGCAAATCTACTAAAAATAATTAAACATAGTCATTTTAGAACATTTTTGTCTATTAAATCTTCAATATGTATTTTGGACTGGATATTAAGAGATTATACAAATAAACGAAGATTATGCCTAATAGCTAAAAGATTATGCCTTTTAGATATTAAGTTTTTAATCTTTACTACACGCATTTTTTTTATACAAGGTTCTTAAAAAGACTGAGCAAAGTAACGGTCAAAAGCTGCTTGTCCTCTATAAAATGCAATCTCTCAGATGCTACTTTACAATTAAAGGTATAATTTGGGATTAAAAAAAAATAAAATAAAGATAAAAATAAACAAAAATAAAATATTTAATGATTAAGTACTAACAGGTTCATTTTCGTTTGCAGAATTTCTTTTTCTTCTTCTTTCTTAACATAACATTTTTGAAAATAATTGTCTTTATAACGTTCCATTTCTACAAGCAATTATAAATTTTAAGAGCAGATAAATATGATTTACGAATGTTACAACTTTCTGTGCTGAAAACAAAATATTTCAAAAAATTCTCACTAATGTGTTTTTTATCGAATACATTTTTTTAAATATAAATTTACAAATAGTTTACAAATAGTTTACTTTCATTTGCATAATAGAGAAGAGTAGAAAAATTATTTTAAAGATTTTTGCTGAATTTGTGACATTTCTGTTTAGAAATCACTCGAATTAATAAATGAATAAATACTTGTCATCAAAATGATTTTAATTTATTCGTTAACATCGCTAATTTTCGTGAGAAAACCATAGTAATTTAGAATATTATAATTTAATACTATACATAGTACTTGTGGTACTATACATAATACTATACATATTAGTACTATATATAGTATTTAATACTATACATATTACTAATTTAATACTATACTTATACATAATTTACGTACTATACTGAAACGAATATATAGCACATTAATTGAGGTACCACATGATATAAGAAAAGTACAAATAACTCTTTGTTTGAATACTCTTACTATTTTTAATGCAGGTTATCTTTAACTGATGACTTAATAAATTAAATGAAAAATTGGCTATTAAAAAATGTGAAATAACAATTTTACATTTTAAAGATGGAAACAATTCTGGCTTTAAAAATGTTAATAGAATTATCATAAATATAATAATAAATTTAAGAATAAGAATAAATTTTTATTTTTCTTTGAAAACCTGCACTCAAGCATTTCAATTGATGAAAGAAACGGCAATATATAAATTTCAACTGCTTAACATTTCTTCGAAAACTAAAATCTTACTTCATTATCTCGTCAACAAACAAAAGATTAAGGAGAGTTTTGATGACAACAAAAAGAACAAATTATAATTAAAAATTTAAATATTAAAAACAATTTCAAATAGGATAACTTGGGTTAATTTTCAGACAAAATAGAAACTTTTGCAATTACTCAGGACTCCATGATTGCTCTTGGTAAAATGATCACACAAGTGATAATTATTTTCAAGAATATTCAGATAATTAGCATTAATAAAAAAAATATATTTTATAAAACTCAGTCTGAAAATTACCCCATTGATTGGGATAATTTCCAGACATGTAAAGGGTAATTTCCAAAACAATGTTTGTGGGGATATTTAAGGATCAGGTTTGAACCTCAATTAAAGTAATAAAACATTTTATGGCACAAAATGGCATACTTATTAACATTCTTAGT
The DNA here is from genome assembly GCA_964019185.1 of Maratus speculifer. Taxonomy (NCBI): domain Eukaryota; kingdom Metazoa; phylum Arthropoda; class Arachnida; order Araneae; family Salticidae; genus Maratus; species Maratus speculifer. Next base: position 37,042,183 of record OZ025297.1, read on the forward strand.
ATGCATTTGTAATTGTATACCTGAAATCCATTTCTTTTTTTGTTCATAAAAGTAAATTATGTGTACTATTTCACACGTAACTACTGTACTTATGAGTTATGTGGTTGTTTTAGATGTAGTTATTTGTTTGAATCAATTTATTTAAATAAATAAAAAAATCAAACGGTTACGGTGACTGACTGAAAATCAACATAAGAACACAAAACCGATACAAATTTCATTTAAAAAAAAAAAAAAGGAATAAATATATAAATAAATAAAATAAACAAACATGTTAGTAACCTAAACTGTTTTCGCACCACAATAAAATTTTTACATGACATAGATTTTGACACGCCGGAAAATTTTAGTTTCTTTTAGAGTAAAGATATCACTGTAAAAAATTAACATTATTTTTATACTCTTTTAAGACTTCATTAGTTTTAACATAGAAAATATCAACAGATTTCGTGCTAATATGTCCAAAAAATAACTTTGCAAAAATTTAACGATATTTTTTTAGATACAAATATCGATTATCCTCAAGCCTGTTTAAAAATTTCATTTGGCTATAGCTTTAACTATATAGGAAAATCTTTGTCATTGCATAAAACTGTACCACACATAATTAAAATATTATTTCTTATCTTTATATTACAGTAAATTTGGTGTTTTGTTTGGACAATTGAAACTTGTTGGTATAGGTAACGCTTAATACTGGTCTTCAAGAAATTTATTTCAGCATGTAGATGATTTTAAATATAGCAGAAAAAACAGTTTTGACAAGATTACACGAAGAAGAAATTAGCCATATAAATTTCAAGAAAAGTAAGATTTTTTTTTGTTACCAACCAATGTCATTCATCCATGATAAGTCAAACAATAGAGATTCTAACACGGAAAAATAACATATGTAATGATAAGGCATCATTCAACTTATCAAAATAATGGTAATAGTGTCCCAATGGTTTCAAAAGTAGAAATAAACATTCAAGTAAAATAATTTTTAAAAAATAATGCGCGTTACATGAACATCAATATGATGATGTTTCAGTTTACCGCATCATAGACAGAGTAATTTGTGAGTATCATTATTTATTTGTTTTGAAAATTAATCGGGAAGAGTTTAAACTTATCAACAGTCAGATAGTTTGTTTTACTGTTTTTAAATATTAAATATTTTTCGTAATTATAAATAATAAATAATGTAACATATGCTTAATTATTTGTTTCTATTACATTAAAATACACATATTGATTTTTATCACATAATAATGTTTACTAGCAATTCATATTCAAAATAGGATTTTAATATATTAAGTATTTCTCTGAAATTTCTGTATACGTTCTCCAGAAATGGAGAGCACAACCCATTAAATTAGTTACTAAAGAGCAATTATTTATTCTGATTCCATGTAAATGGACAGTTATAGTGAATGAATGAAGCTAGCAATGCCATTTTGTAGTATTATTGTATTGTTTGAACAGAATAAAATACAACAAAAATTGTGAATTTTTTACATTAAACAATATTTATCAGATTTTTTTTAAGAGTATTAAAAACTGAATTCTATAAAATTTAAAAATTTATTTTTGCGTGAATATGAATAGATATATGTTAATGATTTGTCATGCATAATCCAGCTCGCATCGTTCTAAATCTTTATGCATATGCGTATCATATGTGAATTAGAAGATTAATATAAGTTTTAATATCTTTATGAAACCCAAAAATTAATGAAAACTAGTAGGACGTGACAAGCACAAATGTTTCCTTTAACATATTTTTTAATACTTTAAAATTCACTATTTCACCATTAAAATTAAATAATATGTATGCCTACAATGAGGATACTAATTCTAAATGCTCGTTGAATAATGTGCAGTTTAAATCTTTCTCCGTTTAATTAATACTTTCAATCGATATTTTTTTTCGCATTTTTCAAACAAAATTTTGAATTTCAGTTTCCATCCACTAAGATGAATTTTAAAAAAAACATGTTCAATTTTCTGTAGGAACTAATTTTATCAGAATCATCTTAATTGAAATACGCTCATATCCCCATTTTGACAGCATATTTCTAAATATATTCTGACTTTATTAAAAAATCGGTCAATACAGTACATTATATAGTTTCTAAATAAGAAAAATCTGTCAACTGAATGAGTTTGAAAGCAAAATTGAATTTAAAAAAGAGTCATTTGTTATATGAATGCATCAACAATTCTTTAATCACGACGGTTATGGGAAATTTTGTACGAAGTGGCCACTTCGACAGATTTTTTTAAAATACATTTTGCTTTTATCAAAACACTGACCAATACGCCACATTATACAGTTCCTAAATAAGACAACCTGTCAGTTGGATGCATTTTAGAGCAAAAATTGATTTAAAAACGAGTCAGAAAAAACGCAATTTGTTATATGAATATTTCTTCAATTTTTCAATCATGATCACTACGGCGAATTCTGTTCAAAATACTCATTTTGGCAGCCTTTTTTGAAATAAATTCTGCCTTTATCAAGAAACTGGCCAATAGATCACATTATATTATTTATAAACAAGAGGACCGTCCCGAATCCGTCGATCATCTTCAATCAATTAAGCAAATATCCTACTTTTCCAAAAATTAATCAACCAGATGAGCTCTATCTTGGCACCTGTTTTAAACCAATGATCAAATGAGGAGCATTTGCATCACTGAAAAGGTCAAAACTTGTCACAAAAATATTATTCATGCACTTCAGACGAGTTATTGATGCCTTTGTCAAATATAGAGAGGAATCTGCATCCACACAAATGATGCCTGGCAAGAACTAGATCATGGAATCGCCGCTTGTACAGTGGACTTTTTTCCTCAGAAATCAGAAGATAAATAAACCGTGATTTTCTTCAGATGATGGAACGCCGATAAATTTAGCCTGAAGAGAGATTCAGTAAAAAGAATGGTTTCCATTGATCTCTTGTCCAATGTATCCAGGTCCACAGAGTATTAAACTAGTTTTTCGGTGTACCGAAGCGAACCGAAAGCAAGAGTACAAAAAACCCTAGTAGCAAACCAATATTGGTCCAACGTTGCGACAATATTTCATTTATTGGAAATATTGCTAATAAAACGCCAATATTGATTATATATTGGCATTTTATAGATATATTTCCAATGAATTCCAAATATTGAACAAATGTTGGCATTACATTGGAAATATTTCTAATGAATTCGAAATATTGTATAAATGTTGGTGTTATGTTGGAAATATTTCCAATGAGACCCCAATATTTAACTAATATTGGCGTTTTATTGGCAATATTTCCAATGAAACCCCAATATTGACATAATATTGACTGCAATTATTGGCTAAGTAAAGTAAAAATGTAAACACTCCAATATTGGAGCAATATTTCATTCCAGTATTGCGCCAAGATGTAGCCAATGTTGGTTCAATATTGTTTGTCTTCTGTGGAAATGTCCTTTTTGTAAACGACCCACGAATTCTTACTGCCATGTTCTCGTAAATGTCATTAGACAGGTGAGAAGCTATGACACTCTTGTTACCCTTCACTGTAATGGGCAAATAATGGTCTTTGTCGACCACTGTCGCTATTAGATGAACATGGCCAGAAATTCTAGCTATTGATACAGTGTACTTCGTTTGTTTCCAGAAGTTGTTCACAATGCTGGGTGTTAGATTTCAGTCTCCGGGGAACTTCATTTCCGACTCTCTAAGATTCTTCGCAATTTTAAGTCTTCTCGTGACTCCACCTCCCTCTCACTTCATCGTGCAGATATTGGTCGTTACTCATTTTTATTGCTTTCTTTTTGAATTTCATCGGAACTTGTTGAAAAATACCAGCATAATCTGCAAATTATTGGTTCGAGTAAAAAAAAAAATTATCACGTTTAACTATAAATGATTTTCCTCTACCCACTCATTCCACAGGCACGTATATGTTACGTTTTGAACATTAAATCTTTACATTTTTGTTTCGAAGCATTGCTTTTATATTTCTTTAAGAACTTTTCTTGAAATTCGAAATGGCATTATAATTATCTTAATGTTGAAACATGACTGTTTTATTTTTATAATTCTCTAATTTTGATTGAAATACAATATGTATGCATAGTTATAAACTCAATACTTAAATTTAAACCAATAAAAAAATCAATCTAATAAAATTTAAATTCGTTTTTCGTTAAATAGCACAATATTTTGCTTGAATTTTCTTCATATAAGCTTTAATGTAGTCGATCAAGTTATTATAGTTATTCCTTTCCTACAAAATCGATTTTTTCAACAGCAGTGATTCCCACACGTGTTTCAACGCGAAACTTTTAAAAATATATGGAAACTTGTGAACGGAAACAAGAAGTTGAAGTTGAAATCTATTCTGGGAAAAACAAAATATTTTCGAGACAAATAAAAAGAAAGACTTAAGATTACTTTATGAAAAGGAAACATGTAATACAAAACAAGATGTATAACTCATATATTAAAAAATATATTTTATATAAAAAATGAATAAGACAAGTATGGAATAAATGTTAATACGAGCAATATAAAACAAAATTATGCTTCTAAATTTATTAATACTCAAGCAAATAACGCATATTTGCTTGCATAATAGTGGAAATATCCTAGGAGATATTTGTATGTTTAAATTTTATTATAAGAAATTATAGGAATAATTCAAAAAATATCATTTAAATTACAGTTTGATAGAACTAACAACATTGCACTGCGTTAGACAGAATAGAGATAAAATGAATGAGAAAAACTAAGGCTAACTGTAACCAAATAATAATTGAGAATATATTTTTAATCTTTTATACTTATTCCACTCATTTCAGTATTTAGTTGATGTTTTGAGTTTTTTAGAATCGATTTTCTACACATTTATATCTCAAAATTATCTTGATGAATTCCACTCTTATAATCCCACGCTTACTTCTACAACCTCTCTACTGCTAGTGGCACAAGCATAAGCTGGGACTGCCACTACTAATTTCCGAACATTAACTTCGAAATCCTTTAGGTATTTCTTATTATTCCATAGAAACATAATAAAAAGATCCAATTGCTCTTTTGGAAAGGTTGTTTCTGCCAACTCCAGGTGATAGTAGACCGGCTAAATATATAGCTTTTGTAGTATTAGAGACTGTCACTATTGATTCGCCAATATTACTTTTATAATCGATTTTTTATATTCTGAATGCATAGAAATCGTAAATTAAATTTTTTTAGAACGCTTTTTGCTCTTTTACGCTAAAAGTCGCTTTACAACTTTTAACTTTCTAATTTACTTTTGACTGTTCTTAGAGAACAATTATATTTTATAAGTAATTACCATGCCATACTTAACACTTTGGGTATCATGTTAGTCATCGGTAACAACAAAGAAATTGCTATTTCGGCAACCTCAGTCAACGATAACTGACAATCTAAAATATGATAAAAAATTAAATATATACATCTTTATATATATAACTGTTCTGTGCATGTGTATGTCACTAAACTCTTCCTAAAAGACCGATTTTAATGAATTTTTTTGTGTGTGTTCCAGTGGATTCTAGAATGGTTTAGATTCATATTTCATCGAAATTGAGTACTTTTTTAGTAATTAGGCAAAAACTAATAAAGTTAGTGATTTTTCGTTAATTAAAAGTGTTTAATAAGTTCGCTGAATAGAGTACAGACAGAATAGCTGAGTGGTCTAAGGCGCCAGATTTAAGCTCTGGTACTCGAAGGAAGAGATAGTGTGTTCGAACCTCATTCCTGGCATACGTGTATGATTTACAATACTTTTCCTGTATTTTAATTAACCGACAAAAGAAAATCGTTAACTTTTAACTAAAAAGAGAAAAATAAATTTTTCTCTCTAAAATTGAACCTACTTCAAAAACTACTACAAAGTGAAAAATAATTTCCTTATATAATTGTAATAAGGAATTAAATTAAGAGCGTAGTATTTATCATGCATGTTATTATATTTATTTCATTTTTTGGAGTCGGTGACAGGACAACGTCTGTCGGGTCCGCTAGTATATGTGTATATATATATTGTTTTAAATAATTACTGAAAAAAATATTTAAAATTCACTTCGCTTTTTCATTTATTCATTTTATATTTTCTTAGTAATTACTTAAAACAACATTAAATAAATATATATCATATTTTAAACTATCGGTCACCCGTGACTAATGCGGCTTAAATGGAAAGTTGAATGTCAGTCAATGTGGCACTGAACGTGTTTAATTTTAATTTTCCAGTCTCTTTAGTATCACATCATTCGCAATATAGATTTTTTTTACCCTTGGAATATTCTAATGGTAGTAGAACGAAAATAAAATACAACTTATGTTTGAATAGGTAATATTTCCACTAATTTTCACCCATTACTTTTTTTAAGTTTTTTATTTCATAAAATGCATAAAAATCATTGTTTTGAAAGTTTTTAGAAAGCTTTTTGATTACTTCATTTTTTTAGACTTTTTTTTTCGATAGTTCTTAGAAATTTCTTGCATCTTTTGAGAAATATCATGCCGAATTTCAAAATTTCAGTCGCCTCTGTTAAACAAAAAGCGTGATTTAGAAGTGTTTTTACTCTTGAATCACCCAAGTAGTAGTGACGGCGACAAAAATATAGCCTATATTGAAGCAGGAATTATCACCTACATTTTGCAATCATTAATTTCGAAATCCGTTTAATATTTTCTAAATGTAGATATCGCAAGTTAGAACGTTTTCACTCATTTTATCCCCCATTAAATTTCAAAATTTATTCAAAATTCTTTTTGGAGGGATTTTGCTTCTTTTAAGTAATTACCATGCCAAATTTTAGGTTACATTCTTAGACTGATTACAAATCGGCATTTCAAACCTTTTTAGAACAGTTTACAAGAATTTTCATTCTATCAAAATTTCTGATTTTTAAAGAAATATTATTAGGTATCATTTATTTGTACTATATAACTACTATACGAAATTTCAGGAATCAACTCCTTTCAATAACACAAAAATCGCATTATAAGAACGTCTTTTGCTCCTACACCCCTTATGTATAAATGTAACCAACATGAAATATAGCCTATCTTGCAGTAAGGACTATCACAATCTTTTTCACACTATTATTTTTTTAAATAGTTTGCTAATTCCTGAGATCGAGCAAAGTCACTATTATACCCCTTATAGAATGCTTTTTGTGCGCATTTCCACCCTTTATAAATTTCATATTTTTAGGAATTTTGCTTAAAATCATTTATATTTCGTAAGTAATTAACATGCTAATTTGTATATTTCTATGTCCTTCAGTAACGCAAAACGTGCATTTTAGAATGTTTATTGCTCATGCACCCCCTTTGGGTTAGTGATACCCACATAACACACATCCTATGCTGGAGCAAAAACTATCATCATCATTTTGAAATCGGTTCATTACATTACAAGATTGTTTAAACTTTATATTTTTTAGGAAATTTTGTAATGGAACATTTATATCTTATAAGTAATTAACATGCCAAATTTCTTGTTTCCAGGCTTTACAATAACACAAAAATCCCTTTTTTGGAACTTTTTTGCTCTTGCAACACCCTTAGGATAGTGTCAATGACAAAGGATATAGCCTATGTTTGATTCGTGCCAAACACCATCATTTTCGGTGATTCAGGAAATTACTTCCTACAAATAAACAAACTTTACTTCTTTAAAATATAGCTATAGGTTATAGATTATAGATTATAGATTATAGGTTATTGGTTGTGGATTACTTCACGTTTTCCGTGTTATTGACGTTTCTAGAAAGCATAATTTTACCTTTTGAAATTTTAGTATTAATCTGTTTTCAATATTAAAAGAATACATTTAGGAAAAGAACATTTGTCTTTTTAATTTTTCTAGATAGAAGTATCTTGACCCACAGTGATATAAAAATAACCGATAAATCGAATTTTCTCGAACAAGCGACATACCCTAATGATCATTTCCCGAAAATTATAAGAGATAAAATCTGTTCAATATTGTCAAGTCGTTTCCCAGACCCAATTAATTTGAAATAAAATGATTCAAAAATGAATTTTTAGATGATGCAAATAAAGCCTAACAATCTTTCGAGTCCGTTAATAATGAAAAACGATATTTGGTCAAAATAGTTTCAGGCATTTTCTAGATAGAATCAGATTAACCCACAGTGACTCAAAAATGACTCACTAATCTAAATTCTTCAAGTATATTACCTAGCCTAATATATTACTCGTGTCCGAAAACGGCACGAGAATACAAAATTTAATCAAAATCAATTTAGCCGTTTTTCAGATATAAAATAAATAGCTTGACTCTGACCCATAATAACCCAAAAAGTTCCACTTATCGATTTTTCTCAAACATGTGATGCAGCCCAATGGTATTTTCTTGCCCAAAAAGGTAGGCTGTAAAATATTGTAAAGAGGCTGTAAAATATTGTTGAGGCGTTATTAAAATAAATTTACAGACACGAACAGGCACGCTTCAGAAATTACTCGTATTATAGTATAAAACATATGCTACCGGCCAAACTGGATCGGACCAAAGAAATCCAGACTAAAGTAGTTTATCTAATTTGGTTGAGAAATATTAGTTTAACCTACAGGGGTTTCGGAGTAACTATAGTTTGGCTTAATAAAAACGAATTTATTCTATAAAATTCTGATTAACTAGTTTGGCCTAAAATCGGATTGCGCTTGTAACTCACAGAACTATATAAATAAATAAATAAATATACATATATATATATATATATATATATATATGATATCATTTGCATAAAAATAAGGATGCTGGATACATTTAATTCTTCTAATATTTTTTAAAAAGTCAATTAACTAATTTTGCCTAAAATTGGATTTGGCCAGTAACAGATTCGGCTAGGTGGGAAGGCCTACCAAATGGTTTTAACCTATTTGGCCAGTAACATACAGAACTATATAAATATATGTATACATACATGTATAAAATGTGAAACATGGTCGACTGTGTAGAAAAAACACCACGCTGGTGAAACGACGGCAAGAAAGGATCATTACATGACGCAGCTGGATAACGTAGAATTAATTGTCTAAGATTAAAAACAAGTAAGAAAAATCATGCGTTAAGCATAGATTATGAAGCACTTTCCAACACTTAATGAAATCTTTAACAAAACTTTGTTATTTAGGGAAATAATAGTGTATTGCCAAATATACCCAAATATGTATTCCAGTACATCAGAACAGCCCTGTATTTCATATGTCAGTTCATATAATGGGAAAACTTAGCTTAGCAAGAAAATACCCAGTAGCTTGAAATTTCTTTTTCAGCAATTCATACTATTAGATGGAAACATACTTGAATACTTTTGTTCAGCCCTGTAGTTTACATTGTACCTTTATTACACGTCAGCATTAGGCTAAAATTTATTGTAAACTAAAACACTTTTAAAACAACTTAAATCACATTCTCATAAATCATCATTTATAGACGTCCATGTACCGAATTCTTTGCGTGGCCCTGTATATCCCTTTATCTATATTCTGCAAACATTTCACAGTAAATTGAATGCAGCTCAGCGTAAAAATGCATAGCTTATTTAAGAACCACCTTTAAATAATTTACGCTCATATTCAGTAACGTTGGTGAGCTCTTTTGGGTAGCCCTATATATCAACTATAACATTTATACACACCATATAATGTGCATATATTTAGCGAAATATAAACGCGAATATCATAATTAAAATGCATTTCATCCCTCCATCAGCCACCATTGCACATATATACGGTACTTCGGAAAGTATATACTGTTTTAAATCTTTTGTATGGCCCTGTAAATGCTATGCACTTCATCTTATGCAAGACATTAGCGTATAATTTATATTAAGCTTCAGTGACATATATAAATTTTAGTATACATGAAAAAGCTTAATATATTTAAAATATGTCACACACAATTCCCCCTTTTACCATTACCTAATGTAATTCTTTTGTGTGGCCCTGTAAATGAATAATAGCTACATTTTCACCTTATATTTTATAGAATGCATATTTTAATATGTTTGACAGGGTATAACATCTTTAAAATTCCTTTGAAACGATTTTTCCCCATAGGTCGTAGTGTAATAGGAAACTTTTGATTCGCCCTATAGATAAACTAATCATAATAGAAACTTCATTTTCAATAGGATTCGTGCTAGGATAAACGTCAATAATGTCCTAAAATTTCATAGCAATCCGAGTATATTAACGATTTTTCCCCATAGGCCGTAATGTAATGGGAAATTGTGAGTCTCTCTGTAGATAAACTAATCATGGTAGATACTTCATTTTCAGTAGGGTTCGTGCTAGGGTAAACCTCAATAACGTCCTAAAATTTCATGACAATCTGAGTATATTAACGATTTTTCGCCATAGACCGTAATGTAATGGGAAACTTTTGATTCGCCCTGTAGATAAACTAATCATGGTAGAAACTTCATTATGCAATAGGACTTGTGCTAGGGTAAACGTCAATAACGTCCTAAAATTTCATGGCAATCCGAGTGTATAAACGATTTTTCCCCATAGGCCGTAATGTAATGGGAAACTTTTGATTCTCTCTGTAGATAAACTAATCATGGTAGATACTTCATTTTCAATAGGGTTCGTGCTAGAGTAAACTTCAATAACGTATAAAAATTTCATAGCAATCTGACTATATTTACGGGAGTTAGACCGTGGACAGACGGACAGACGAACAGACGGCCATCCGGCCAGACGGACAGTCGGACAGACAAACCGAATGCATAAGCACTTTTCAACTTTGTTGGAAAGTGCTAATAAAAAGTGAACTTTCATATAAGTCGTGGCTTGAATACAAAAGCAGATGGGTAAAATTATTGAATGATTTCTCCAATAAAATGCTGGATATCAAAAAATACGTGACATAAATCTTTATTGTTGTCCAATTTCACCTGACTACTCCAAACAACATTCCAATCTCCCATGTCACGAAATGGAAAACATCGACTCAAATCACATCTTGAGAATAAATACAAAAATGTTCTTTATGCTACAGACTTTTGTCAAAAATACATGGAAATCGGCAAACAGATACATTACAACTCCGTATTACATTAATTTTAAATGGAAAATAAAAAAAATTTCCTTGAAATTACGCAGCATGAAACACATCACGACTCAAAGAACATTCGATAACAGACTTATATATTTGCGGGATGTTGTTTAGCAGTTAAGTGGGTAGTGAATTCTGATCTTTTTCCCTTCTCCTTTCGGGAGTTTCATTCATGGTAAAATACACTCTATTTCAAGCTAAGGTTGACGTAAGCAAGGAACGTCCAATTGGCGGAATCAGGGGGCGTCGCTAGAAAGTTTCTAACCACTTCATTGGTTAGTTAGAGTGGCGACACAAGAGAATTCTTTTTAATGCGGCGGAGGTAGGCAAACCCAAAAGAAGTGCATTGCCCGCAAGATCCAAGTACCTTATGGAATTACGCAAACGATTTTTTAAATAAAATAATTAAAAGAAAGATTCCGACAAATGTTTTTTATTCTAAAAAGGAGAAATGGAATTAAAAATATAGATTTAATATTTCGAAATCAGAGATTGACATTTAAATAAAACAATTGAGCTATTTTAAAGAAAATAAATACTCTATTACGCCGAATTAAGGAAAAAGGGAACTGATGATAATTAAATATTAGCATATTACTGAAATATTAATAAAGGTATATTTTTATAAGAATTTAGAGTGAAATCGAAATTAGAAAATGGCGAATTTTTCCTTATTATTACTTATATATATATATATATATATATATATATATATATATATATATATATACAGTAAAGCATCGTTTATACGATGATCACTTATACGACGTTTACATTTATACGACGTTTTAATGTGGTCCCGATTCATTCCTATTCATTTTAATTTAAAAATATATCTTTTATACGACGCCCAAGATCGTTTATACGTCCATTTTTCGATTTTGTATAGGTTTATTTTTCTTGTGTATTTTACGAACGAGCGGAAGTTGGCAGCTATGAATGACACCAAAGAGCGTATTTAAATGCACTCCACATCATAAAAATGTGGGCTGGTGTTCGATTCGCCTGAAAAATCAGCTTACGTGTAACAGATTACACTTGGAGGGCGAGGGGTCTTTCTTTTTTCGGGGATGGTCTGCTTTCCCGACCTGTTTGAAGTTGCAAACAGACTATGTTTCTACCTCTTATCAGTATTGGCGACTTTTAGTTGGCCACGCGGGATTTTTGATCTTTAACTTTAAATGGAAAGGAAATGATGTACTGTAAATTAGGAACCTTTCGGTGAAACATAAATAAAGATACGCATATTTAAATTGTCTACTAATCCCCCCCCCGTTTTTAAGATTATTTGTTTATTTTGGTTTGTTTTATTTAAAAATTAATGCAAATCATCACGTTAAACATTAAAATTAAGTGAAAACAAAATTAATACTAGTTTTGGAAGTGAAATCGATTATACGTCGTTATCGTTTATACGACGTTTTTCGGTAGTCCCTTCGGCGTCGTATAAACGATGTTCCACTGTATATATATATATATATACACGATATTATTTGCATTAAAATTAATGATGCTGGATATATACTTCTAATATTTTTAAAAAATCGATCAGCATAAATTTCATATTCACGTAAATTTAAACTAATGTCCGCATTTTACATTTACTTTATAAAATTAGTTGCAGTGTGAAAAAAGAACTGTAAAATATATAAATATAACTTACATAAGATGGCATATCCAAAATATTATGGTTAAATAAATATATTATAACAAAATATATTAGAGCAGTTTGTAGTATACATGCAAATTCAGCAAATTAAGTATGTCATTGAGCTTCTTGTAAGAAAATAGAGTGCACAATGCATTAAATTACTTGCAAGTACATATCCTCGGCAAGTTTACTAAATAGCAATTATTTACTCAGATGTCATGTAGATGAGTCATAGTGAATTACGTAAGCTAATGCGGGTATTTCAGTGTGTATTTGAACTGTTTAGACTGAATAATATGCATCTTAAAATGTAATTTTTGGCAAGTCATGCTGTTTTTACTTCGATATATATTTTTCTAAGAAAATATAAAATATAAACTTATAAATTCTATATATTTTGGAATTTTAAATACCTTACTAATATGCATTAAATTAATCCAAAATTCGAATTTAAAAATACTAGTTGCGTAGAAAACCATTTTGACATTTTTTTATTACATGAGATTATTCAACTATATTGAAATAAACGAAACTTATAGAAAATTTGAAAGGAAATTTTCAGCATTAATTTCATTAACCCGAATGTTTAGAATAATAAATTATATCTGCTTATAATAATCAAAGACACACAGAGTTTTGAGTCTGTCGGAACAGCAAAAATCAATGTAATTTTCAAAGTATGAAAGCAAAAGCAATATGCAATTAATATCTTTTTTTTATTTTTGCTTATAGTATGTACTACATTAACTTTATTATCCGGAAAAAAAATGTTGACAAAATCATGATTAAATGCCTCTCGCATGATTAAGTTGTGAATTCCACATGTAGTAAACAATTATTGAATAAAATAGAATCATAACATACCCTTTTATAACTTAAAACAAAAATATACACACAAAGTTTTGATTGCTTTATTTAATCACAAAGTTCTTCAAAAAGTTTTTATTTCCAGGTTTTTCAATTGCAAAAATGCAGAAATGTCCGAGGAAAATATAAAATCTTCTTTTCATCGAATAACATATTCTCAATCTTACAGTAAATGCTATGTAACACACATTTGGAGTGTTTGCTATTATATGGATACCAATATATCAGAATTAGCTACAAAATACATTTTATTAAAGGCTACGCTTCACTTTATTAAATAATGTCAAATTGCTGTTGGCTAAGTTGTATATATTGCACATTCAACAACTCTTTGGAAGTGTTATATTTAGTTATGAATATTTTTTTAACAATAACTTTTTTTGTCAAACCGAAGACCTTTTTTCGCATATTTTGTGACGTGGTCGAACACACGTTGGGGGCCATTTGTGACGTGTCTGGGGTATGTTGGTTAAATGAAGACATAATCTTAAGTATAAGATAAAACCAAACGGTTTATTTAAACCACCGGAACATGTTAAAGTGAATCGTTCGAGATTTCAGTCACTAATCAAAATACTAGGAGATTAAATGATAAACTACACTCACGTTCACGGCTAAAGCTCCGTTCGAGGCACTCACTCCGGCTCTACGATCAGATTTGTCATAGATTTAAATCTATAATAAAACAGCCCGTATTTGCAAACACTCTTTATTCTCAAAAATATTCAACGTATTAAATAACTTCTTACCCGCAGGCTTTCCTCCTAGGTAACTCAGCTCACCACAAGCTAACTTGGCTCACAATACTAGCTATCTTGATATAGAACGCCTGGCTTCGCTTTACAATACAATCTAATTCGCTTTGCGGGCTCCGCCGCTTCACCACCACAATCTATTTCACCTGGCTGGTTTCCGCTGCCTCACCGCCACTGCTATCTCTTCACCACTACAATCTATTTCAGCTTGCGTACTACTGCCGCCTCACCACATTCACAGCACTCCAATTCAAAGCTTTTATACATTGCAAACTGAAGACGGAGCTATAAATTTGCATAATACTCCTAACCGCAGCTAACTGTAGACTCGAGGGCGACACACACGCTCTGGAAAGTTAAAGTTCAATAAAGGATAGATCTCGCTTCCGCGCCACACATGTTAAAACAATGACGTCACGATCTCACTAAAATGCTAGAGTGCCTTTATCACAAAGGACACTCCCTCACAATTTATATTGAAACTAATTAGACGGAGAATAAAATATGCTTTTTATTTTTAAGATGTCACTTTTTATTATTCTGTTAACTAAGTAAACATCAATCTGTGATTTGCCACTCCATTCATTTATTAGGCATCAACCGAAATCTCTAGATAACGTACGAAATTTTCTAATTTATTTTGACTAAATGAACAAAGACTGTTCTATTTATCATTTTTGGCATTTGAAAGTAATACATTGCAAAAATAATTTGGTGTGATATCCACCAGAATGATTTTTTACATTTTAAGATGTAATTTTAATAAGGTATTTTATAATTTTCTTTATTGCAAGCAAAGAAAAAAATGGAAAACAATTTCATTCAGTAAAAGTCACTCAAAACAAATTTATGAGGAGGAGGGGGGGGGGTTAACTGGATTTAATATCTTATTTTATCTCTGTTAAATATCTCAGACACCCATTCTTGAAAAATTATGAAAAAGTTCGGCAGTTTAACCAATTTTTTTAACCTAAATTTTTAACAATGTCTCACACCAAAAACAGAGTTATGATTAAGTTTAAATAAGATTTTTTAAGAAGTAGAGATCGGGCATCAATTTTCACTGAATATGTAACTGCCTGACCTTTCAGTCGTAATCTTGTCTTAATCATTTTAGTGCAAATTACATTTTTAGATTTTAGATAACAAGTCTCTTAAATACGACCATTTTTTAAATTTCTAACTAGCACCAATTTCTAAGAATAGACATCCTTAACACACATTTTAAGCACATTTGCATGGAGAAAGAAAATATTACAAATTTATTTTAGAAAAATACTGGTGTGAGACAGAATATAAAAATACTCGCCTGTGGCAGCTCTGAGATAAGGGCGTGATGCCGGTTTCAGGCATTCTATCGGTTAAAGAACGTTTAACAAAAGTTGAAAATATATTTTAAAAAAAATATCCCCAAACTTATTTCATTTAACATGTTTCTTTTAAAAAGCAAAAATCAATTTAAAATTTATATATTTTTAAATTTCTAAACTGAAATACTTAATTTAACGGAAAATAATTATGTATATGTTTAATTCTATGCGGAAATGGTATAATTATCATTATTTTTATAAAGAAATCCATAATATATTAATTCAATCTCCGTTTAATTATAACTTCTAGAATTAACACCACTTGAGAAAATTAATGACTACGTACTTTCTTCGCTATGTCTAAGAAATACAGTTTCAGAGATAAATGAGAATATAATTATGAAAAGATTTGCGTTGCCATGGAAATTAATGCTTCTTCATTAACATGAAATATTAAAGATACGGTGGAAGAATTATTTTGCAATATTTTTTTTTCATCGGTGCAGTTGTAGTTAAATTTTTGCTATAAAACGTTTTTTAAATGAAAATAAAAATTAATTAATGAAATTTATTTATCATATACATTTAGAGTGAATGATTTATTGTTGATTTGTGGAACATATTTGATGAAAAAATATTTGATAAATTTTAATTTTCTCTTTACTAAGTAAATATTACAAAATGATGTCCAGAATGAGTTAGATTGAAGGACCCCCGTTAGACTGAAGTTTTTCTACTATTATGGCAGGGTAAAAAAAACATCCACTGTCTTTTGTCGAATAATAGAAACCAAAATTATGAGTCAGCACATAATCGCGAAACCACAGTCTTAAGTGCAAGCGATATACAGATGGGGGACAAAATAATACGAACACCGGTAAAATAATGGAAAATCATTAGTAGTGGGTTGGACTATCCTTTGACTGAAGTACAGATTTAATGTGACCTTTTATAGATGTATAAAGGTCATGGACAATATTTAAAAGTATATTAAGCTATTACTCCTGCAGAAGGGTCTCTAATTCCGAAAAGCTGGATGGAGGAAGAAACTGACAACGAAGTTTGGACTAGAAATATTCCAATAAATGTTCAATTATATTTAAATCTGGAGACTGAAAGGCCCAGAAAAGATGTTCAACTTCATCATCGAGCCGTTCGAACCAAGCTTGAACACACCTAGCAGTGTGGGTAGGGGCATTGTCGTCTTGTAAAAGCGGTAGCTCTCTGTGGAATAAAGTCTGGACAAAAGGGTGGACATGATCCACTAGACTGGTTAGATAGAGATTAGATTCGATCCTTCCATGCAGAATAAGAAGTGGACCAAGACCGCGCCAAGATATCGAACCTCAGATCATAATGGAACCACCATATACATCATACTTACGTAATCTAAATCCTTATGTATTTAGGATTAATAAAGTAATATTGCAGGAGTCGACTTTTTACCAACTTCACGTGAAATATTTTAAAAATTTCCACTGCGAAATGAGTTTGTCTACACGACTTCTGGTTACTGGGAGGTGGCATGCCGTTTTCCTAAAAGTAATTCTAAAAGTTTCGGCTAGATACCGCCGCAAATAAAGCCATAAAGCATGGTTCCCTCTTTTATCCTCCTACCCGGTTTTATCCAAATTTCCCCTACTCTTTGCCTTTAAAATCCTGATTAATACACGTTGTCTCACCCTCTTGTTTGAATCAACAAGCGGTGTAAGTATTATTGCTTTATTATGACTTAATTAAAAATATATATATATACTTTAGATTACCTGACCCACAAATAAATTCAAAATGTTTGTAAAATAAAGTGAAACACAAATTGTTTTCCAAAGCTTTCGTGCTCGCTCTAAACTATTAGCATGCGATTTGACGGTGAACTATACAGCTGCGAAAACCTTTATAATAAAATCAGTCTACGTTTGTAGTTCATTAGAGTGATCATGCGTACCAGTATAAAAAAACAAGGATTCATTTAGTCGTTGTCAACAGAGGGGCAAGAAAAAGTTTGGAAGATTCACTGCGGGACAAATTTCCAAAGCAAAAACCATTTATTACTTCAGTGCAAAAATTGTGCAGATATCTCTGGTATGTGGTCAGATCATAATTTTCTGCAATAGGCGTTGCGGTTTTTAATATTAAATTCTACAACATCCACAGTTATAAGATATTTTCCATTTAGGCCACAATAAGGTTGACTTTTTGACCCAATTGGTAATTAAAAATTATGATGAAAAATGCCCGAAATTAAAGCGTCCGCACATTCTGATCCAACGCAAAAGTGCTTTAAGCGAAATAAATCTTGAACGACAAACTAGTTGGTGTCAAATGTTCTTATTAGAGCTTCGAAAACGAAGCAGACATATTGGGAAATCATGTAAGCAATGTGAAAATCGAAAATATTATGTACGTTTGCATATTTTTGTTAATGTAAAGCTTGTCCAATAATTTTTATGTAAATGGTATATTTTTTACTTAAAAAAAATTCTAATGCTTATTTAAAATTAATTTAATTTTTTTTTTATATATATATTCAAATAATCTATCGTTTTCTGTATTTATCTGCTTAAAATTCGCATGGGTAACTGGGTATTCTTGTAATTAAAGAAAAATAAAAAAGCCCCCAAAAATTAGTAATACAAAAAATCCAAATTTTAATGTGCTTTTTCTAATGAATAGTCAATTTGACACGTAATTGGGACTTAAATTCATTTTAATTTATTTTATTTTTAACGCTCTGAAGTCGGTATTAAAATACAATAAAGTACCCGGTTACCTGGTTATTGACATAAGGGTTATATAAATTTTACTACACCTACATATGTTTCAAAATTTTACATTTAACTAAATTTCGTTCTGCGAGACCCAATGTTGACAAATGGCTATGTACAGTGTTTTGCATACCAAGATTTAGTTTTGTAAATGTATATACTGCAACAGAAATTGAAATACCTTTAAATAAAACTTGGATAAAGATTGCGCCTTTCCTGCATATTTCGTTTTCCGTTCGTTTATTTTTTATTTTATTTTATTTTATTTTTTTTTTTTTTTTTTTGTATAAGGAATTTAATCTTATTCAGACTATAATCAAAACCCTTAATATAACGCTGCGCGATGGCTTTTACGTCCATTAAATGTTAATTTAACGTAAAACATATTGCATTAAAACTCATTTATTTCAAATTATGAGTAATTTTTTTGTTCCTAGTTTTTTCACAACCAAATAAAAGCAAACAATTCTTAGACGCATACGTTTAGAATACATATAATTTTATCGTTGAACATACTAGTTTTCTGATAAACATAATTTTTACCCATTCGAATATCTTATATTTTGCACGTGATCTTCCTATTTTGTACGTAAAGGTGCGGCATGCAGAAATCTTGAAATGTTTTAGGATAGTAGAATGCCATAATCTTGCACATTTCTAAACAAATTTTAATAGATTATAATGATTTTGTTTTTATTCTTAATATCCACAAATAGGTTTAACGACCTTGGTATTATTAGCATTAAAAGAAGAATTTCTGAAAATGTTTCCGATTCCACTATGCAGGAATGGAACTGTTTTACGTACGAAACAATATTTTTTCTCTTGCTCTTAAAGTATTTTCTTATTGATATAAA
The DNA here is from genome assembly GCA_964019185.1 of Maratus speculifer. Classification (NCBI taxonomy): domain Eukaryota; kingdom Metazoa; phylum Arthropoda; class Arachnida; order Araneae; family Salticidae; genus Maratus; species Maratus speculifer. The sequence continues at coordinate 37,061,484 of OZ025297.1, forward strand.
TCTATTTCTTTCTGTGTTTAGGAACTTTTCCTATGTTACTAAATACAGACTTTTCAATAAAATATTTGTCTAGGGTGGATTAGATGATAATACGCATTGCACCATTTGATCACAATCGTTGATAACTTTTTGCATTTACTGAATTAAATTGTAAATTATTACTGGAATTCCTTATTTTAATGACGTTATATTTATAGATAAAATAACTTTCTTGCATTAGAATTTGAGTATTTTTTTCTAGGACTGATAGAGAAATATGAATAATACATGGATGGTTTAAAAATTTTTATCCCTAGTGTAAATAAATATTTGTACTGTAATGGTTAAGGAGAGATATTGATGCTTAGTGTCTCACATGCCCATATACTCAATTTCAGAACCGCAGCTGCTATATTACTATAGTTTAAACGGAGGGATAAAGTTTTAATGACGTATTTTTCAGAGGGATTTTATGGTGTGAGGGTGAAAAGCAGATTTGATGCATATGGGCTAGTTTTGTGACAGTGAATGGGATGTACGGTTACATCACTCTGATCCCAAATGCAAATGAATGAAGTCACATCTGATCCACTGTCACAAATCTCATCTCATCAGCTCCAAACTACCTTTTCACTCCCCCCAATTTTCGTCTCTCCCTCCAACTAAATGAATATAGAAGCTACTGTTCTGAAATTATGCATATATACATCTGAAGTATTAGGGTTGATATTACACAACTACCATCACAGTACAAATATTTTTTGTATACCAGAGGCAATAATTAATAAACTATCATGGTATGATAGTTTGTCATATGATAACAGCATTCTGAAATAAATATATGCAAATAATATTTTTAATTTCATGACAAAAATATTTTCTCTATTTTAAAAAATCACTTCATGTTTTTTTTTCCTTTTAGGTTTTTGCCGAAAGCACGAAGCTATGCCGCATATTGTGCAGCCAAATTCCGAATTATGAAGACAATTAGCATTGCCAGTCAGTGTACATGAGAAATTAGCGGAATAAACAGACGTCTCGTCAACTTAAGAGTAACTATTTACAGAAATTTGTTCATACACATACTTAACTTCTTTAGAAATGATGAGGAGAAAACATTTATATTAACTATGTCTAACAGATTTATAAATAGGTTTGTTAATGTTTTATAATTAATGCAATAATGTTTAATAATGTTATATTAAAACGCAAACTTAGTTTAATTTGTAAACAAAATTTATACCTTTTAATGATCACTCTCAAGTTTTATGTATAGTGAGAGATTTATAACGTAGTAATATAATAGTTGTTATGGATTGTATGCATGTCTTGTATAATATACTGCTTTGTTATAATGCTTGAATTTAGATTTATTTTAGCAATAAACTTCTTTAGGAGAAATTTATAGATGTACATCCAATGTATTTTATTTAAAATCAAAGACATAAAGGTTTCAAAATAAGACGTCTACATTTAAAATGTAACGAATTTTGACCGCAATAATTTGAAATGGCACGTTAATTTTGAAAGTGATGCATCATATATTATCGGTTGCTTTCTTCAAATATATATATTTATATATATATTAGTTGCCTGCGACTCCAATTCGTTCATATGAGCATAGTTTACACATCAAAATAAACAGTATGAAACTAAAGTATGCACACTCCTAATAATCTAAAATGAACGTGATACCACAATCTCAGACCAGAAACTTTCCCCTAATATATTACTTGAGATTAAAAATTATTCTTCGAATGGGAGCTGACGTCATTACATTTTCCTGTAGTAAATAATTAAAACAATTCTATTTCAGAATATCATGGAATATTGCTCATCTTGCATTCTAATATTTTAGTTATTGTTAAATTATGAAGATTACTTAAGAACAAATAGGGAAATTTTCCGTGTTTCGTCTTGAGAAACTAATTAAGTTGATCATTTTATTCTAAATTCCTTTTATTTCATTCATTTTCTATACTTTAAATTTGATTCTTTCTATTTTATTCAATTTATATCAATACTAGCAGTTACCAGTGACTTCGTTCAAATAACATTTAAAGAATTAATCAATCAAACAAAAGAATGCGTTGGTTAAAAGCATGTGTAATTAACTTTTTATCACGATTCATAATAAAAATTTTATTATTATACTTTTTTGTCGATTTTTTTGCTGGTTTAAATTTTCCTTTCGGCGATTTATACTAATAGATAGAAACATTCTTGAATACTTTTGTTCAGCCCTGTAGATTACCTACTACCTTTAATACACGAAAGTATTTTTCTAAAATTTATTTCAAACATAAATATATCCAGCTTTTTGCGTGACCCTGTATATTATTTCATCTATGTACCTCAAACATTTCTTAGTTTACTGTATGCAGTTCAAAATAAAAACGCATATTTTATTTAAAAACCACCTTTAAGTAAATTACGCCCATATTCAGTAACCTTTCCGAGATCTTTTGTGTAACCCTGCATATCTAAATTGTGCAAATATCAGCATTTATACGCACCATTTAATACACATTCATTTAGTGAAACTTAAAAGCACATATCATAATTCAAAATGCATTTCATCCATGCAACAGTCATCATCCATCATATACAGTACTTCGGATAGAATATATACTATTTAATATATTTTGTGTGTCCCTGTAAATGTTATGCACTTCGTATTTTGCATGAAAAAACTCACATTAAGCCTCAGCAACGTATATCAATTTGATTATACATGAAATCGTTTACTATAATTAAAATGTGTCGCAAACTGTTATTTGTCTTTATTCTTATGCAATGGAATTCTTCTGTGCAACCCTGTGAATGAATAATAAGTGTCCTTTTCACTGCATACTTTACAAAATGCATACTTTAGTGCATTTTTTTATGCATATAAATTTGAATATGTTTCACAGGGTGTAACGTCGTTAAAATTCAATTGAAACGATTTTCCCCCCATATTGTTGTATGAAAAGAAAAATTTTGACTCTTCATATAAATAAGCTAATCATGGTAGAAACTTCATTTTCAATAGGTATTCGTACTAAGGTAAATGTTAATAAAGTCCAAAAATTTTATGGCTATTTGGATTGCCATGAAATTTACGAAAGTTAGGAAGCGGCCAGACGGAGAGAGAAACCGAAAGCATAATAACTTTTCAACTTGGTTGGAAAGAGTTAAAAAATAGAGTAAAAAATATATGAATCAGTAGTATTATTTTCCGTCATTTCCCCACAAAAAATTTCTTCCATTGATAATTATCAGTTTTGAATACAAATTTTTATTTGTATGTAACTTATAACTTATTAATTAGTATAAGTAAAAAATATTTATAATTCACTTTAAATATGACGTCATTATTTATCTAGCTCCATTAGCTACTGATATTCATGCCTCTTGTATTTTTAACAACTATAAAGTACCTGTTTTATTTCAACTATGACGTCACATTTTTCCAAGTGAAATATTTCATTGAAAATATTATTCTTTTTCATTCTTTTTTTAATTCTAATTATGTCGTCATTTTTGACAGAAAAATTCTTGTTAATTAAACAAATATACATGTTTAATATATCGCAGAAAATACTCTTTGTATTTATATTTCAAATATGACGTCATATTTATTTTCTTTTAATTTTTTTTTATTTTCATTTTTTTGCACGGAAATGGCTCAATTGAAAATTTATTGCCGTTGAGAAATTATCATTCCAGATTTTTATTTTATAGGCAACAAGATAGTAAAATGGTTAAATTTTATCTAAAAAGTACCTATTGATGTCTGTATGAAAAATAATGAAATTTTGAATTATTAAGGAAAATATTTGAATAAATCAATTAAAAATTAGCCTATGTTCATTTTCGGGCTTTAACTTATCTATATGCAAAGATTCAAAGACATTAATCCATCCGTATTGAAGCCAATTTCATTCCAATTTCCGGACACACTTTCACATTTATAATACTAGCTGTTACCCGTGACTTCGTTCACATAACATTTAAAGAAGAATTAATCAAGCAATCAAGCAAAAGAATTCGTTGGTTAAAAGTATGTATAATTAACTTTTTAGTAAATTTAGATTTATAGTAAAACACTTCTGATGATCCCTATTTGCCGATTTTTTTGCTGGTTGAAATTTTCCTTTCAGCGATTTATACTAATAGATACCGGGTGTCCCAAAAATGACTGATGGATTTTAAAATTCAATAACTTGCAAACGGTGACAGCTATTTAAAATAATTTTGCAGGAGGGTTATGTATAATGTCAGGAGCTTTTTTACCGTAATTATTTATTTTAGTATTTTATCTAATTATTATCTAAAATTTATTTCAAACATAAATATTACTTATTACTACTTAAATTACATTTCCGAAATTATCATCCGAAGACAACCATGTATACAGTTCTTTGCTTGACCCTGTATATTATTTTATCTATGTACTACAAACATTTCTTAGTTTACTGATTGCAGTTCAAAATAAAAACGTATATTTTATTTAAAAACCACCTTTAAGTAAATCGCGCTCATATTCAGTAATCTTTCCGAGATCTTTTGTGTAACCCTATATATCTAAATTGTGTAACTATTAGCATTTATACATACCATTTAATATGCATATAATTAGTGAAACTTAAAATCACATATCATAATTCAAAATGCATCTAATCCATGCAACTGTCATCATCCATCATATGCAATCTTCGGATAGAATATATGCTATTTGAAATCCTTGCTATGCACTTCGTATTATGCATGGAATAACTCACATTAACCCTCAGCAACGTATATCAATTTGATTATACATGAAATCGTTTACCATAGTTAAAATATGTCGCAAACTGTTCCTCCCTTTATTCTTATGCAATGTAATTCTTCTGAGTCACCCCGTAAATGAATAATAAGTGTCGTTTTCTCTACGTGCTTTACAAAATGCATATTTTAGTGCACTTTGTAGACGCATATAAATTTGAATATGTTTCACAGGGTGTAACATCGTTAAAATTCAATTGAAACGATTTTTCCCCATAATGCTGTAATGTAAGGAAAAATTTTGACTCTCCCTGTAAATAAACTAATCATGGTAGAAACTTCATTTTCAATAGATATTCGTGGTAAGGTAAACGTTAACAACGTCCAAAAATTTCATGGCCATCCGAGTATATTTACGAAAGCGGCCAGACGGACACACAAACCGAAAGCATAATAAGCTTTGTTGGAACGTGTTAAAAAATAGAGTAAAAAATATATTAATCAGTAGTTTTATTTTCTGCCTTTTCCCCAGAAAAAAAATCCTTCCAATGATTATTATGATTTTTGAATAAAAAATTTTCATTTGTATGTAACTTAAAATTTATTAATTAGTATAATTAAAGAATTTCTCATTCATTTTAACTATGACGTCATTATTTATCCAGCTCCATTAGCTACTGATATCCATGCCTCTTGTATTTTTAACGACTACTATAAGGTACCTGTTTTATTTGAACTATGACGTCACATTTTTACAAGCGAAATATTTCATTAAGAAATGTTATTATTTTTCATTCTTTTTTACTTCTAATTATGTCGCCATTTTTGACAGAAAAATTCTTGTTAATGAAACAAATATACAAGTTTAATATATAACAAAGAATACTCCATTTCAGATATGATGTCATACTAATTTTCTTTTCATTTTTTATTTTATTTTATTTTATTTTATTTTATTTTATTTTTGCACGGGAAGTGCTCAATCGATAATTTACTGCCGCATAAAAATTATCATTACAGATTTCTATTTTATTGGCAACAGGAAAGGAAGGTGGTTAAATTTTATCTAAAAAATGCCTATTGATTCTGTTTGAAAAATAAGGACATTTTGAATTATTAAGGAAAATATTTGAATAAAATGAATAAAACACAGCCTATGTTCATTTCCAGGCTATAATTTATATATAAGCAAAGATTCAAAGACATTAATCCATCCGTTGTGAACCCAATTTTATTCTAATTTTTCGGACATACTTTCACATTTATAAGATATCTAAGATAATTTATTTATTTTTCTTATTAAAAAAACAATTATGTTTCAAAGGAGATTCAGAATTACACTTTATGGTCATTAATGACCACAATTTTTGATGTTTTGTAAAATATTTTGACAAATACGCGAGGAACACTACTGAAACTCTAGATACGTAAACAAAATAGTACAAGTCATATATTTTCGCGACATTTTTTTCCCCACTCTCATAGGGGGTCGTCAACAAATTGAAAAAAAAGAAGATCTTTGGATAACCATGTCAAAACTAATGCAGCAAAAGCATTCAAACAGCAGATTAAGATGTAGCGTACTGTTAATTTATTTCTTATGCGGATAGCGTGCATACTCATAGAGAAATTAATGTTTTTATTAAATAAGTCACAGATTTGCTAAGCTTTTGTCTTGTAATTTTCGAAGTTCTTCATTAAAAAAAAGTTCTTTTCAAAAAATACAGTATAATCAGAATAATAATGAAAATAATGGTATAAAAAATGAGCCGAGTTACTCAAGAATGTTTTACTGCGCATTAATAAACACAATATATATCTATATATTATTTGTATAATATATCAGTTAAATGTATAGACAGATTTTGTGAAAATCTGAAAAATATAGCTTGAAATTTCTGAAAATTACCGTCTATAGAATAAGTTTAAAATCCGTTATTCCTTAAGTGTGTGCTCAACTGCTCCGCTCAACAAGCGCAAAACGTTTTGACACATTTACAAATTCATTTTTCTATGAAAAGATAAAAAATTAGGAAAGCTGATTATGTTAGCAATTTCGAATCAAACTTAGTTTTCCATTTTATGATAACTGAAATATCTACCTAGTTATGAGCTGTTTTGATCACATGATCACACGATTTTTCGCACCTTTTTTGACAGTTTTTTTTGCTTTAATCGGAAAATGCATAAAAAAGTCAACTTTTGACAGTTTGTTCTGGAATATCTATTGCGCTTACGAAAAAACTGAAAAATGAGTGCAATTTGATAGTTTCTCAACAACAACACATGCTAGTTTCATGCATTTACGAATAAAAATAAATTAAAACTTGTGTCACAAAGTTGCCGTTTTTGATTTAAGAACACCCTTAACCCTTTCCGGCGCTCTACTCATTAAAAATGGAATTTAAAGAAAAAAAAATAGGCAATCTATTTAGGCCTAGAGGAGTACACAGGTATTGTTTTGTAAAGATTGCACTAACCATTTTAATTATACAGCTGTTACCGAAGTGGTAACCACCCATATGTAAAGCATTGATAAGCGCAGTGAGAGGAGCATTGCTGTGAAGCGCGTATTACAGTAAAATATTTTACCTAGTATTTAAAAACAGTAGAGTTTGGTCTCCGTGGTGCTGCTATCCAGAACTCATAAGAAAGATTTAAAGTAGCCATTAGAGTAGTTTTTGAAATATTTACGGAGTTTTGGAACCTCTAAACAGGGGGAACTTTAGGTGTTGCCGACCCGGCAACACTGCGCGTTAAAGGGTTAAGTGAAACAAAACGATAAAGATCTGTATCCAAATATTGTAATAGGTACGATATTGTGTATGCTATGTTGACACTAATCAATTTATATATATGGATACATCCCCTCATCTTTTTTCATCATTTTGGGAATAATCGATTTTGAGCTTAATCTATTGACGATAATTCTTATATATTTTTCTAGATACTTAACAAAATGTCTAAAACCGCTTCTCTCCACTCATTTATGGCTCTATACTGTATATTAGATGGTTGTTTTAATTATCAAATACTTTAAAATGACTAAAATCAAATTCATAATACACAATCATTAAATTTAAAGATTAAATATGTAAATGAACTTCTATCAAATTAAATCGAACTTTTAAATAATCACTGTCAAGCATGTAAATTTAAATTCCTAATATTTTCTTTAAAAGATTGTTGACATTTCACTGCAGTATAAGACATCACATCAAATTGGAACATCCCTCTCCATGTTTACTAGAAATAATTTAAATTTTACTTTGTTGAGGGGTATCGATTTATCCATGATGCTACTTTTTTTTATAGGTAATGAGCGAACTTTTAAAAAATGTCATTGATAACATAATTATAGATATTCTATTTGTAATGATTCCTTATTTCATTTGTTATTGCATAAATATTCATTCTGAATTTTAATTATTGCAATGTCTAATAAATTAAATCTTATTACAGTAAAACCACCACAATTCGAATTAATTGGGACCAGAACCAATCCGGATTATCGACAATCCAGATTATCCGGAGAATTAGAAAAAAAAATGAAATAAAAGAAAAACATATTTACAGAAAATCACCGTCATGTTAAACGTATTGAATATTTACAGACAATAAAAATGTTTACTTTGTTTAATTCTCCCAAAAAGATTTCAGAAAAAGTTTTTTGTATTCAGAATACGACGATGAAACAAGTTAATGTTATGGAAATCAGCCAATCGCTTCTCAAATTTGAAAAAACAAATGACTAAACCGATCCGGATTTATGGGGTCCGAATTACCGGGGTTCTACTGTACGATAAAGTAAAATGCTTATTTATTTTGTGAAATATTATACTCAAAACTCTTATTTTACATTTGGCCACTTTCCGAATTTGCCCGCACGTTATACGGGCAGCATATTTTGCCAATCATGGTTTGTCCGCACCATATACGAGCAAATGATTTCAAGTCATGATTTATTATTCTCATCAGTAAATTTTTATTGTAAATTTTATATTATTTAACGTAGCATTTTTTTTCTGATTTTAATAATCAAACATTTCTGTTTTGAAAACCCGTGATAAAAAATCGAAAATTCTGTAAAAGATGCAAGTATAGGCATAATTTGAAAAGTTCGTTAAAATATGGCACTGTAAGCCAAAACACTTTTTCTCTGCGAGATATCTAAAACAGGAAAAATGTCAAATCAAGCATTTTTTCAAGCAAACCACAATCTTTTCAAAATATTCCCCTTTCAAAACTTCTGTATAACGTTTTTTTACAGCTTACTCAATAAACAAACCGTTTACCTCATAATTCTACCGATCTTTGGTTTTGAGAAATTTTATCTTGAAATCAGAGTCTTATTTGCTAGACACCCTGTAAATATCACTCAACAAAACCAGAGTTAGATCTCGGGATCGGGAAGATGCACTGAGCTTTTCATCCCTTCCATGTCTATAAATTGAGTATGAAATTTCCTTCAGGACAATACGTACACTGACGGTAGACGTGATTCTGACCATTTGACACAAACATATGCTGTATAGATGTTACCAAAACTGTTATGATACAGGATTGGTCATAATAGACCCAAGTCGTTGAAATCAGGGTCTTTTTTGTAGACACCCTGTAAATATCACGCAACAAAACCAGAGTTAGATCTCGGGATCGGGAAGATGCACTGAGCTTTTCATTCGATGTCTATAAATTGAGTATCAAATTTTCTTCAGGACAATACGTACACTGACGGTAGACGTGATTCTGACCATTTGACACAAACATATGCTGTATAGATGTTACCAAAACTGTTATGAAACAGGATTGGTCATAATAGACCCAAGTCGTTGAAATCAGGGTCTTATTTGCTAGACACCCTGTAAATATCATGCAACAAAACCAGAGATAGATCTCGGGATCGGGAAGGTGCACTGAGCTTATCATCCTTTCGATGTCTATAAATTGAGTATCAAATTTTCTTCAGGACAATGCGTACACTGACGGTAGACGTGATTCTGACCATTTGACACAAACATATGCTGTATAGATGTTACCAAAACTGTTATGAAACAGGATTGGTCATAATAGACCCAAGTCGTTGAAATCAGGGTCTTATTTGCTAGACACCCTGTAAATATCATGCAACAAAACCAGAGATAGATCTCGGGATCGGGAAGGTGCACTGAGCTTTTCATCCTTTCGATGTCTATAAATTGAGTATCAAATTTTCTTCAGGACAATGCGTACACTGACGGTAGACGTGATTCTGACCATTTGACACAAACATATGCTGTATAGATGTTACCAAAACTGTTATGAAACAGGATTGGTCATAATAGACCCAAGTCGTTAAGGGAACGTGAGCTAAGTTTTTGTTTCATATTTACGAGGGGATGTATATTTCATTTATTAATTTAATAGTACACGAAATATAAATTCATTCCTATGATAAACTGTAAAGAATTAAATATCAAATGTAATTAAAGTTCATTGCATTAATTGTTATTCCCTTTTTTTACAATTAACCACACTGCTAAACATTAAACTGAATTCCTTATTACAGCAAAATATATCTATACCAAAAATCAAAATAAAATGTAAGTTAAATGTAATTTTAAATTTTTTATCAGATAAAATATATAAAATCGCCTCGTAAACATTAAAAAAATTATTTTTGATCCAGTGAAATTGCGAACTAAACTTTATATGTATATAAATTTCATAGTGAAGGAAAATATATAAAGCGATATAAATCCTTTCCATGTCCAAAGGATTACGTTGTTAATGAAAATTGACTAGATCTAGATGTTAGCGCATTGCGTAGCAACAAATTGCCAAACTGTTTCAGAAGATTCAAACTGCCTTCAATTCATTTTCATTTATACCTAAAGAAGCGAAAAAAGTAATAAACATATTTTTGTTCACATAAAATATATTCTTATATGAGTGATGTGTAATCCAATAGTATTCGGTGTTCATATTCAATCAATTTAATCATTTTCAATATTGCAAAATATGCATTTATTTTTATAAATAAATAAGAAATATATATTTGAAATTTATTTTACAGATACTCTGTTCTAGTACATTTCTTAATATTTATTAATTGTCAGTGTAAATTTTAAAACGTTGTAAAAAGGTTTTTGTTCTTTTAAAAACCAAACTAATATAACACAAATCTTAAATATTTTGTTTTATGGTGTCTATATAAGTTTTTTAAACTTATACACCAAGGATGTTTTTGATTCCATGTAAAAATACTTAAAAATGTGTTTTAATTATAAGTATTTACTTCTAATCAACTAAAAAAAAAAATTCAAAATGGAACAAAAAAATTCCAGAACGTCATTTAGAAGTTTTATCAATTGCTTCTATGACAGTAAAATTTTACTCATAGATGAATTATTGAAAGTCATTCTAAAAAAAAAAACAAATTTGTCAACCTCTCACGGGAAAAATTACTTGCTTGAAATAATTATGTTTAGTACAAAAAAATTTATTTGCTATATTAAATAAATATTTCATTAAAGGAGCTTGAAAAGTGCGAGTTTTTATTTCTGAAAAAATGAGATATGTCTTTCTTCTTCCTAAGTGAAAGTATATAAAAATCTCCTTGAAAAAAAAATGTATTATGGAATTTTACCATGAGCAACAGTGGTAAACAAAGATCTTGTTATTATCAAATATATAATTATTATTGTAATAATCTTAAAATTTTTTAATAAGTATTATCAACTGAAATATAAGGGGTGATTCCTATTGACTACCTCTTTAAGATCAACTCGAATTGGTCTTTGCACATGCGCGAAGTTGAACTTATTAGCCCTTCTAGTTAGAGGAAAACGGAAACAAGTCTGGTTAACTCAGTAGTTTAAGGCACGGATTTATAGCTCTGAGCTTTTGTAGAGAACTCGGGTTCGATCCCAATGCTCGGCAAAATATATTTTTTTATAATGATACCTTTTACTACCAGGGTAAGTTAAATGATTTTTATGCTTTTGTTATTATTATTATTTTCATGCTTTATAAATAAATAAAATTTAACATTCAACAATGATTTTTTTAGTAACAATTTTATTTTTAGAATATTTCAAGTAATTAAAACATAGTAATTATTAGATATAAACAGCTAATTTCCAATTCAGAGTTTTAGAGATATATTTGTAAGAATAAAATTATTTAAAATCTTTACAAATTGCATTCTTAAAATAGATAAATAAATAAATAAACAACAATAAATACAACACACACAAATAAAAATTGTAAAAATGTCGTAAAATTTAATTTAACATCTTGCAATATTTAAAAAAAAATGTATCCTAATTTTCTAAAAAATGTAAATATTTAAACATTATTTTGTCGGTAAGTAGTAGCAGCAATTTTCCACTATCCTGTCATGTGCGTGGAAGCTTAGAAAAGGTAATCCATTTGTAAACTGTAATATACGTGAATTATATAAATAAATAAATGTTATACATCATTTACACCATATATTAAATTATTTTTAACTAAACCCCCAATTGCCGTTATGAAGTAATATCAGAATCATTGAAATTGTGAAATATGCTAAAATATTTTAGAAATAGTTTAACAATTTTAACTTAAAATATAAGCTAAAGTATTTTTCATTAATCTACAATTTTTGTTATATTTTGTATGAGCATTACAAGGAAGATATATGTTTATGTGCATCAGAAGTGCCCAGAGAGGGGTTTGGTGACGCAACATGCGTCATACAATTTAGTTTTTCTTTTGGGGGGGGGGGGAATTTGAGAAAAAGTACATTTGGGGGGATTTTTAAATTATTAATATTTTCTTTTTTTTTACTCTTAAAAAAATCTTGATTTTTTTTAATACCACTTTTAAATCTTTTCAACATTTAATTTCCATAAATGTTCCTGTGTTTTCTTTCTTTAAATTCTAGATAAGAGCAATAAGAACTCATTCCGCTATACTGAATTCGCTATTTTTTTGTAAATCTTGATTCTTTTAACATCACTTTTAAAATTTTTCAACATTGAATTTTCAGAAATGTTCCTGTATTTACTTTCTTTAAATTCTAGATAAGGGCTATAAGATCTCATTCCGCTATGCTCAACTCGCTATCTTTTGAATGTGCAGTAGATTATATGTAGAATATATTTTACAATTGATATTCTGTTTAAGGGGGGGCATAATAAAATATCAAGATTTTTTGAGGGGGAGATTTGAGTCATTGGGTTCGGGGTGGGGGGGATTGGTCACCACTGGTGTGCATATAAGGAAAAGTATTAATTATTTTTCGGGGAAAAAAATTAAAATTCAGAAGAGAAAACAGGGGAAAAGGAAAATATACATGTAAGACTTAAAATTGAACTACTTTGTGATACTCATGGTTTAATTATTAAATAATGTATGAAACGTTATGAAAAATTCAAATAATTCAAATATATTATAAATATAGTTACTTGGTAGCATGAAATTTTAAGTTTCGGGATTTAAAACTAGACTGATGAAAATAAAATTAATTATAAAACCTTTTCAACATGATTTTAAAAATTAGAAAATACTAATCATTGTTATTTTTTTAAAACACTGAGAAAATTCATCAAAATAAATCAGTTCAATTAATTATAATTATCCTTCTGGTAAAAAGTAAGCGCTGTTAAAATTCTTAAAATTCTGTTTAAATTCTTTCAGATGATTACTTGAGTAGGTTAATCTGATAGAACCATGAAACACTTTGAATTCTGTTCGAATCACATAGATAACATTCAAATAAATCAAGTTTTCAAAACTTTATTTGCAGGTTCTAATTAATCTTTTAACATGTTTATCGTCAAATCTTGACGGGTACCATCTAGTATTATCTTAGATGGCTATATGTTAAATTTCAGAATCATATTTGGTATTGTTACCTACTTTTGGAGGGATGCGTGAATGAGTGGGGAGGGGGGCGAAAGGTTCTTTAGGTGTGATATTGCTATATTTGTGATAGTGGATAAAATCTGGTTACTGAACTTTGGACTCGGAATAATAGTGTTATAGCCACATCTTATAAACTGCCACAGAACTAGCCCCACAAGCTCAAAACCAGCCTTTCACTCTCATGCCCCCTTTAAAACGAATTTAAAATACTGCTTTAAAACTTCTAACCCTTCCCCAAAAATATGTTAATATAGCAGCAAAGGTTCTTGTGAATAAAAAAATGGTACTACTAGGTTATCCCATCGATCAAAAAATTATCGCCAAACTATAAGATTAAATGCCAATAATGTATGATCGTAAAGGTCACATTCAATGACATTAAATACGATCCATGTGTTTAAAATGTCATTAAATGTTTTTATTTCAACTTTTTATTAATATTTTTATTAATATTCTACTAATTATTTATTTTTTCGCTATTTAAGCTAAAAATTATGTCAATATGTATAATTTGGCTTTTAGTTTGGAGATTTGTATAATTTGTCGAAATTGGTGACGGGATAACAGAGTAGTACCAAATATCCTGTTACGGATATGGAGCGATTTAATATAACCTTTTGTTAATATACACGTATTACACTCGATACCAATAGGTGAGAAATGACACATTGAAGGATAAGTGATAATTTAGAGTTATTTAAATGCTACAAAAACAGACGAAGAAAAATTGTGTTTTAATCATTACTTAACTTTTAAACATACAGATTAAAACAATGTTTTCGTAAAAATGGAAGATTCATTCGATCCCCAAACATGGAAATAAATAATTATTAATACAATTGTATTTCTATAAAACAAAGGCGCATACGTTATAAAGCAACTGTTTTAAATGTGTATGCACAAACATGCTAATATTAACAGCATTCGTTACTCGTTTAAGTTGTACTGATTGTACATATTATAATTTTGACGTGTTTTATACAAACAAATATTTTAATGTGTGTTCAGCAAGTTTGTGGCCAAAAGTTAAATATTTTTTGTTAAAATATAATAAAATTCGAAAAACACGGCCATGTTTCGAATGAGAGTTTAATTTTTATTTTCTAAACATATGTGTATGTGTAATGCATGATTTCATATGTTTATGAAAATATGATTTCCATTTTTCAGTTCATTGACAAATACGATAATTAATGCTGACAACTCCTAATATCTAAAACATTACAAATTTTGATTAACTTTATACTGCTTACTATTAAATTTAAAACATTAAAAAATATAATTAAGTACGATATAAATATTTAAGACTTTTGAAAATTTCATGCATGGATATTACTCTACGCATAGAAGCATTACGAATTTTAAGTGCTCATTAATTTAAAATTACTTGCTATTCATTCTTTAAAAAATGTGATTAAATTAATCTGCTTGATAAAAATATAGATTTTTCAATCTCTAAATTGATTTAAACATTGTTTTTAAATGCTTTTAATAAATTTTATCTTTGATGTTAATTAAATAAGCTCTTTTGCGAAAGGGCAACTTTAAAAAAAATATATTAAATTGACTTTTAAGAAATATCATTAATTAAGCATGATTTTATTTTAAAAAATAAATAAAGGAATTTTGAAGAAATTTATTAAAGGATTATAGTAACTTTGAAACCATCTCCTCAATTATGATCAATAGTGTAATAAATGTAGTTGCACAATGAGTAATACTAAAATTTAAAATAAAATAAAATAAAATAAAATCTTGTAGAACAACCTATTTTACTGAAATTAAAATTAAAAAAAATATAGTAATAACTTTTTTTAAAATTCCTACTACTTTTTAAGCATGATAAATTTTGCTTCGAATTTTTTCAGTAAATTATACTTCATAAAACTGTACATTTTTTTATATGCATGTAATTTTACATTTAATATAATTTTTTTTATCACGAGTATAGTAAAAAAAAACATAGTAAAAATTTGTAAGAAAAATCAACAAACACTCAATTTAAATATTTTTTTAAAAAATACTCTAAACTTGAATGATAAATCGATGCACAAAAATATTAAAAACGAAATGGAAAACAAAAAACTTAAAATACAAATCTCTGTCTAAATTAGCAAAAAAGCCTTAGTCTTTTTTGAGCTGTCAAGTTATTAAAATATGAACGGGAGAAAACTCAGTTTAAAAATTCCATTTTTTTTGGGGGGGGTGTAATTGCGCTTGATTTATTAAAAAAATTTACGTATCTAGATAAAAAATAGCATTATAGGTAAATCGGAATCATTACATACAGACTCATTAAACGAGAAAGTCAGTCTTATACCCACAAACCTACACACAAATGCATACATGTATATATATATGTTTAATTATAAATAAAAGATCTTTAATTATAATTAATCTTTTAAAGATTGTATTTCACAGCAGCATACATATATATTGTTTGGAAATCCAAATTTGTTAATAGAAGTAGCACATAAGATATTGCTTTAAATTTAAAAAGCTGCCACAGACTAAATTTATGCAGACACACAACTGTTTTATTAACACGTTCGCTGCCACTCACGTGATAGCACGTGATATGGCGCCAACGTTAAGGGGCCACTCATACGCCAGCCCGTCATGTGGGATGATGCCCAATAGCGAGTCACGCGCTGGCGTGGGAAAGTCTTTCACTGATTCTTTGTTATAAAAAGTAAATCGGCTTTTGGAAAAATCCACTTCTACAGTGTGCCATTAACTATCATCGCATCTTCATGTAAGCGGCAGAGAACGCGTTAACTCGTAAATGTACAAAAATACGTGCGGCAAATTTCTATTTTGAGTGGAAGAAAGCTACAGCGCAACATTAAAATTTTTCAGAACATGTTTATCTCATTTCTGTAAATAGTAGTACAAAATATATACATATCATATACTTGCACTATTATTAACATTTTAATGTAAATTAATATATTGGCTATGATAAGTTACATTACAATTCACAATTTAAATGTAAATTGAGTAAATTAAGCATATCTATATATTTCCTTTATACACGTGATGAAAACTGGGTGAACATTCTATTAAATTAGATTCATGTAGACCTTCTCTGTACGTTTACTAAACTAGTAATTATTTATTCAGAACTTTCTGGAGTGTGTCATAGTGTGTTGCGTAAGCTAATAAAGACATTCTGCTGTGTATCTCAATTATTTAGACCTAGTAAGGTGCATTTCAAACTATAAATTGTAGCACGTTCTATAATAAGAACAATTATTTTGAAAATCAGATAAAGTACGATAATTGTATTTTTTGATTTCCTTGGTTTTTTTCCCTCAAATAATTTCCTTTTTCTTATAGAAAATGTCCAAGTTCAAGGTTTTCAATTCCATTTTTCATGAAAATGCCAGTATGTTTGGAGCGCTATATCTCTGTCAAGCAACGATACCTCAAAATTGTTTTTGCATAAACTGTGAGTGCAAATAGTTGCATGATGATGCAAATAGTTGCATTTTATGTTATACGTTAAAAAGTAACTAAACAGAATATTTTGCCTGTCATACACCTCACCGAGGAAAAAAATTGTGGCATTTGATTCTCGCACATTTATAGTAATGGCATCAGTACGGAAGTTTCTTGAATGAGAAAATTTAAAAATTGTAACGTGAATTGTCTTTAAATGACTTTAGTGAAGAAATTTAGTGACAAAGTTAATATTGTCAACATCTGATGAGTCTGATAATCTTGACATAAATGATGAAACATTTTTTTTTCTTAAAAATAACAATAAAATTTCATAGTTCGAATCCAATACATGTAGTAACAAGCTGAATGAAAGTAGCCAAATAAATGCTGCGGGAAAAATTAAACACAAGTAAATTGTAAGTATTTTGCAGAAAATTAAAAATAAAAGAAGTCACTTCTACGAAATAATTCTAAAAAGTGGTAAAGATACAAAATAAATCACTCTTCGAAGCGATTTGGAACATCGAATTATATATGGACGGTAGAACCGCATTGTTTAATATCTGCTGACTTATGCAAAATCAGATTCAAGATCTAGTGATCGTAAATGTTTCGGTAGTTATGAAATATAGAACAGATTCTAATATAAGTAGAAAAGTCTTCTGGCTAAAATTATAAATAAAAAAACTGCAAAAGAACGTAGAGTTATTCGACCACGCATCAGCACTGAAATTCAAATAAATGAAAAATGTTGTCACATAAAGCAATGCTAAGACAAAGAAACTAACATTGTTTGCATAAACTGCTTATAAATTGTGTGTGCACCATGCACAGAAAAAAAGAAAAAGAAGAAAGTCATTGGCATTCTGTATCAATTTATTGGACCGTAAACTTTATAAAACTTAAAAGTGTAAATTAAAAAAAAAATCAAATGCATATGCATATATATTTGATTTTATCGTGTCTGAATATCTAATTGATCTGTAGGAACATTATTACACAATTTAAATCGATAAATCATATGTATTTATAATTTAAAAAAGGTATCAATATCTCAAAGCATTTTTTTAAAAATTAAAAATTAAAAAATTCCTTTGTGGCATTTAATCTTAATGTTTCATATTATGTAATAGTTTTAATGCTAAATTGTATTCATTATTAATTAAAAATCATTTTATTAATCGTCAATAATTATCGAGCGTCTTTATCTTCCATATAAAAAAAGAATAGAGACTTTAAAAGCCATGGGTCAGATGTGACCCACCCCGGTATTTCTAGGTATACAAGAAACGCGGGAATTCTAGTGTTAATGTAAATTTCATTTAAAATAAATAAATAAATAAATAAATAATAGATGTGGAATTGTCTTGATCAAGTACATTATTGAGACTATAATGTATGAGTAAAAAATAAGGTATATATATATATACATATTATTTTTTACTTTTATTATTATTTTTTACATTTGAAATGTGCTTTGATTTATTTTCAGTAATACTATGTATTAAATACCGATTAAAAAGTGAAAAAAAAAAAAAAAACACTGCATCGAAATATGATGTGATTTTTTTAGAACAAAATAGTCATTGAAAGCAGCAAATGAGGTGGATGAAAATCATTGATTCTTGAAGAAAATTTCCAGTACGTTAGAGAAACCTTATCTAATGATCTAGAAACAAAAAAAAAATGGACTAGTTGTATTTGAAAATGCGTTAGATATTGAATTATATTACAGACAATATATATATATATATATTATTTCTCAATAAATTTAAAATTTTAAAATAATAATATATCATTGAACAATTTTAGAAATAAAATATGTGAAAATAAATCCCAAATATATTTTTATTGAATAAAAAATGATAAAAAAATTTAAAATATGAAATGTTTTTTGGATGTTTGTAAATGCAGAACAATTATAAATAAAATCCGTAACTTGAAAATTAAGATTCCTAGATAAGCTTTATATCATCTTTGAACTTACTTACATTCTTTTTGAAAAGTCCATAGAAAGCTACAAAACTTTTTTAACCAGGGTAAGAAAAACAAATTTTTATTCTATAAGAGAAACAATAGAAATAAAATTAGATAAATTTACATTTATATTTTTTGCCAGAACGTTCAAAATAATTATAACTCAAATTTAAAAAAAAATAAATAATCATATTAGGTTGCTTTATGATTAATGGAATATATAAATCTAATTTTTGTCAATACCTACATTGTATTAATGCATGTATCCGTGTGTAAATGGTGAAATCTATACTATAAAATTAAGTTACACATTTGGCTATGAAAATATACACGATACTAAAAATATATATTTTCGATAATGCACTCAATCGCATTGGCATCTGAAACCAAAATATCAAACCTTAAGAAATTATATTGTTTGCGCGATGTGGAACAATCTGCAATATACTACATTGTGCTAAAAACAGTTGTCAAGCTGCTCTATAATCACATCATTGGTAAATTTTTGTAATTTTGCATTGCAAGTTTCGTTAAAAAAAAAAATATATATATATATATATATATATATATATATATATATATATATATTATTTACTTTATTACAAATCTTGTTTCTATTTAAACTTGTGGAGAAAAAAATAAATCAATACAAACTAGAAACTCAGCAACCCTACATATAAATTTAAAGATATTTATTATTATTATTATTATTATTATTATTATTATTATTATTATTATTATTATTATTATTATTATTATCATCATTATTTTACATTGGAGCGATTGTGGAGCAGCACGTTTAGGGACGATTAGCACTCTAAGAAAGCCAATCAATGTAAAAGTTATATGATTTTAAATATGATAATTTTTTTCCTGCAGATATGAAGCGACAAACTGTTCAAAATACAATTCATAATATTATTAAAAATGTATGTGAATTCTGCATTCCGATAGTCTCACATAGTCATTTAGGTAATGCGACAATAGCGATTCAGCCATGAGTTGTTACGAAAACTGGTAACTATCGTATAGGATAATGTCTAAAAGATTTCTGCTACTTGTTTCAGCACTGAGCACCAATTCTTGACCAACTAATTTTACTTGAAGTCTTCCAAACAGTACGAAAAATATTTTGATAGATGCTTGATATAGCAATAACAGTTCCAAGTAACAAGTTTTAATTTATAACTAGTCGTTGGGATCCACCGTAATACTTACCTATAATGGATATTCGTAATATAAAATATGAAAATAAAACGCATGTAAACAATTTATAAAATGCATCGCAATTCCAAAATAAAATTTAAATGCATATTTAAAAAGTTTTAATACGCATAGTAATGCTATATTAATGAATTGCTGATGAGCCAGTTTCGACAATTTATATAAAACGCCAAAATACTCAAGTAGTACCGGATTGCGTAAAAGAAACATCTTTATATCTTTAAAAAAAATAGTCATATTAACTAACAATTTACTGCGTCGGATTAAGTGTCTCATTTCCAATTAAAATATACCTTTGAATTGAAATTTGAATGAAATACAGGGTCATGAAGAATTGAAGAATGTAAAAAAACAGGATTACACATATCTCATTAACTAATAATCCGATCGACTTTTTTTATGCAAAATGTATGTTATTTTATTGCCTTTTACGTCCACTCCTTAAAATAAAGCATTTCAAAAATTTTTATATACCTTTCATCAGAACGAATTTTTCGAGAGTCCGAAAAAAAATAGTTCCGGATAATCGAGGTTATTGATATAAATAGGCTTCGTCCCATTCTTACATACTAAGTACATACAAAGTTTCAAATATCTATCTCAATTTGTTCGGGAGATAGAGCGGTTACAGATAGACAGACGGACGTACGGCAATTTTTTTTTTCTAAAAATATATTTTCGGAATCTTCAATATCTGAAACGTGCAGATCCGTCAAAAAAAATTCGATTTTTAAAATGATTGCAATACTTACCTTATACTACGTATGATGGGTAAGTAAAAATGATTAAAAATTGTTTACAGTCAATTATTTCATCATTTTAAGTACAAATTTTGCTTGTTCCGGAAGGTCTTACTTTTCAGTCAATTTCTATTTTGCTTTAGTCACATTTTATAATCAGATAATGTTTGCTTCTAATTGTCCATAACAGCTGTCTTAATAATAGCTCGTTCGTATGTCAAGGATGATACGCCAAAGGCATTTCGTACCATGACCCGCTCACCAATAGTTTTTTTTTTTTTTTTTTTTTTTTTTTTTTTTTTTTAATCTCTGTCATAGTTACGTTTACAGCTTGATCACAATCACTTTGTTATTCTGTTCGTTATTTACGACTTTGTTGTAACTTTTTTTATTTACTTTCTCTTTTACTTACCCATCATACGTAGTATAGGGTAAGTCTTGCAATCGTTTTGATAATCGAAAACATTTTTTTTGACGGATTTACACGTTTTTAACACTGGAAATTTCGAAAAACATATTTTTAGAAAAAAAAATTGCCGTCCGTCTGTCTGTCTGTCTACAAACGTACTATGAGAAAAGAGATAGAACAAATTGAGATAGAGACTTGGAATTTTGTATGTACTTAGTATGTAAGGATGGGACGAAGCTTATTTAATATCGGTAACCTCGATTATCCGGAAGTATTTTTTTCGGACTCTCGAAAAATCCGTTCTGATGAAAGGTACATAAAAATTTTCGAATTTTTTTATGTTAAGGAGCGATCGTAAATGGCAATAAAATAACACAAATTTTGCATAAAGAACGAAGTCGATCGAATTATTAGTTGCCGAGATATCTGTAGTCCTGTTTTCCACATTCTTCGATTTTTCATGGCCCCGTATTTAATTCAAATTTCAATTCAAAGATATATTTTAATTGGAAATGAGACGCTTAATCCGACGCAATAAACTGTTAATTAATAAGATTTTTATTTTTGGAGTTATAAGGATGTTTCTTTTTCGAATTTCAGTACTACTTGAGTAGTTAGGCGTGTTGTATAATTTATCGAAAGAGATTCACCAGCAACTCATTAATACAGCATTACTATGCACAATAAAAATATAAATACGCGTTTAAATTTTGTTTTGGAATTGCAATCCATTTTACAAATAGTTTTCAAATGTATTATTTTCATATATTATATATGCACATATATGATGGGTAAGTATTACGGTGGTCCCCAACGACTAGTTTTTAGTTTTAATGAGAATTTTTTCCATAATTCTCAAGTCAAATTTCTAGTCACTTGCAGCTTAAATCATCGTGCGTTTTGAAAATTTTCATTTCACATTTATTTAAACTTTTATTGGTTTTTATTATATGAAATTTATTTAGTTTCCCTGAACTAAATGTTTTGCAAATAACATATTTTTTTTCCAAATACTAAAGATAACTTTTATTTACATGGAATCTGATTTCTCTTATTTTCTGTGTTTTTTTTATTCTAAGATAATATGTATCTTGCACGCTTTCATATCCCTTTGGTTATATGATTTAGTTTCTTCTCATTTTTTTCTTTAATTTTATTCGTCATTTGGCGATGACCAAAATTGTTAATGTAATACTTTCTATTGTCATATTGTTTGGTTACTCCCCGTGCACTTTCTTAAAATATGCACGTGACATTAAAGTTTATTTATAAATAGATATAAGATAAATGATTAATAGAACTAATAAATTAAATGTTTATGCATTTTCAATTTATCGTTGTTTCATTTAAAGAATTCAGAATGAGTAATAAGTATATGAATATTTAAAAAAAAATTAATTATTGCACATAAGTATATGATTTTCTAACGTACAAAAAAAAAAAACGCTTTTCTAACTAGTACAAATGAGTTTTCTTCAATTTATTATTCTTCAATTTATTCAACTAACGTTCGAAAAATATAAATGTAAAAATACACATACCGATTATCTATAGTTTATTGGAAAAAATGGGAAAATAAACTTTTATATCAAAATATTTAAATGAAATGAAAAAATAAAAAAATAAAAATATCGGAAATAATTGAAAAATTATATTAATAAAAAAAGTTTAGTTTACAATATCGAAAATTCTGAAATACTTTTTAAATATCTTTAAAGATAAATGCTACAACCATCTACGATATTAATATCTTTTGTTACATTCTAAATTTATTTTTAAAATATAAACGCGAGAAATTTCAAAATTGCTTTTTGATAAATCAATATATATGGATATTCTTTTAAATTTTTTCTAGTTTCAAAATTTGTGTTGACATACATAAATGGAATTTAAGGTAAATGCATTATATGATTTACATAGATTCAAATCAAAAATATTAAAAAGTTTTGGTAAAACTGCTTTAATATAAAAAATTTAATCTAATTGTTAGCAAAATGTCAGGTTTTACTGCAGGTGATACATGCATATTTTGTATTAATAACTGGACATATGTAGTGTGCTAACCGTTTACATTTTTTGTATATTTTTCTCCATGAGTTTGTGGTTGCAGATATTTTGTGTATGTTCACATATGTGGTAAAATTTTTCAGGACATTCTATTTGGTTAATCAGCTTAATGTAAATAGTTGTTGTGCCTTTTGCCACATGGTAGTCTTCAAGTATGTACGAGTAGGAACAAAAGGCTGCTAATAGCAGACCAAATTCTGGAATAATAATTATTGTATAGCTTTGCTTCTAACATGTATTTCAGACACAATATACTCCCCACCAGTGGCCGAGGTGTTGTGCTCTTGAAACTGGTGGACAGGAAGTGCTGGGTTCAAACACAATCGCACCCGTTAACCTGATCGTTTGGAGTTTTCCGAGGTTTTCTTCAAACTTTGGATTTGCTTGCGTAAATACATGTTAGGTTTCCTAAGCTAGATCCCTCAAAGAGGAAACTTCCCAAGGGCTTAAATTCGTCCTTTTGATAATTGGACGTCATAAACACAAAGAAACAAACACAACAGAACCAAACGCAATATGAAGAGTTGGTTGTTTTTTTTTAAATTTCCATTATAAATGTGCATTTATATAAACTACTCTATAACGTGTACGAATGTGAAAATTTGATTTTTACGATGCGCAAATATACTGATGCGCATAAAAATGTCTTTTCTACAATTATAATGTACATATATGCAAAATGATTATTTCTTTCATAGTAATATGTAGTAAGTTTTGCAAAGCTATTTCTTGGACACTCTTCTGACTTCTTGGAAGTCTCATCTGTGCAGACGGAAAAGGGACAAGAGTTACCTTCTGCACAAAGACGTACTGAACAGATAAATTGCACATATATAAAATTGTAGTTTGGGAAAATAAAGAATTCTCCAGTATTTTTTAAGTTATCTGGCCTTTTGTCTTGATATGAAAGACTATTTTGGTTAAGCAAATGCACATGAGAAATGCATACTAATGGTACAAATAACAGCTAAAAAACAATTGGATATTCTTTACAGATAATTAGGGTGCCTATAAGTGTAAGTTTTCTCTCATCAGAATCGCAGAGCATCTAAAGATATAAATATTTTTTAGAAATCCCCTAAGATCTCCCGAAAGATGAAAAGATCTCCAGAGACCATTTAAGTTGCAAACACACACAAAGACTTTTTGCGGTTAGCAGGCGGCGCATTTTATGTCCGCTGGCGGAACGTTTCATGTTAATGACTTTTAAAGTTCAACTTCAATCCAAGTTAGGACGGGAATCTTTCCCTTCAGGGAGATAGTTATCTCCCTGGCCATTGTATCTTCTCCGTTTTCTATTGTCAGTAAACCGCAGATGGGGAGACAAGAAGGGAGTTCCACGAATTTAGTTGAATTTCAGACTTTGATAACAAAATAAAATACTTGTCTGTGTTAAGCCTTAGAAGAATATAAGCCTTTTCCTTCTCGTGACAATAAGACATGATGATAACACGATCCTTATGGAGTGATGGACGAATATGCGATAACTTCAGACCAAGTAAATCAACGATCCGGAACAAAAAAATATGAAGGTAAAATATTATATTAAGATGTGTAATATATTAATATAACAGAAGCTGCATAACGAAGCAATACAAAAAAAGCTATATAACTAATAGGATTAAGCGTTTGTCGTGGTATATATAATCAAATAAAAAAAATAATAGAATTACTTTCAACCAACATATTTCGGAAAAATATATTATGTTGAAAATAATGTAAAAATGCTATCCTGGCGAAAAAGGACTTTTTTCATGCACATTCTCCTACTTTTGTTCCGTTTAAAATAATTTTAGTAATTGCAATTGAGTACATTTTCGGTTTAACGACATTCATCATCATGATGCATAAAATGAAGAGTTGAATTAACAAATTTCAAAGACAATATTTGAATTGATTTTCCATAACATCTTTGTCATTGTTTAAAAAGATCAATGAAATGATTTTTAAAAATATACTAAATGACAATTTTTTACAAGTAAATACGCATCTTGATTTTTTTTCTTCAAGTCACTCCAGAATTTATTAATAATGGTACAATAAGAGATAAAGTGTTTGTACAGATCAAAAAATATCTGGACAAAAAAAATCTTCTGCACTAACATTTTTCTTATAGAGAATATCTCCTTAGATAAAAAGAAATTTCACTTTTTTGAACTAGATGCATTTTTTAAATAAAAAATATTTTCAATTAAAAAATATTCACATTTTATCTGGTAAATAACAACAACTGTACGAGCTCTTCAAATAGACATCTGAATTTCAAGCCAAGGTGTTGGTCAATTAGTCAAGTTTTTTTATTGGATTTCTTAAATTGCTGTAATGTAGGATGTTAGTTTTTAGGAAACCAGCAATGTTAATAAACCAGGAAATAGTTTATTGTGTTCTTTGATGTATGTAGGAATATTAATACTCTTTAATTTCACTAAAATGGGGCGTCATTATTCAGTACGTTTTAGCAAACATTTATTTTTAAGATAAGGGTGGGAATGTCATGTTGAAATAACAAGTTGTAATCCGAAAAATGTAGGTAAAGAATGCATCATTCAGTAAAAGTTCAAAAAAAAAGTTTTCGAGTAAGATTTATTACATTTTCCTATAAATAGAATCTGAGTGCTATCAGAAGGTTTTGCAGATATTTCTGTTTACAGATAACAAGAAAGAACATATTTATACTTTTACATACTTATACATATTTTAATCGGTAGGCTCAAGGAAAAATATTCATGCTGTAATATTTGTAGCATCATAGTTTAAGTAGCTTAAAGTGTAAGTAATTGTATACCTTCAATTGTAAATAATAATTAAAAGTTGAAACATATTGTGTAAACATAAATTAAATTAAATCAAAAATAACAATTCATTTAAAATGTACATTTATATCCAACAACTTTTATACGTTATATGTACATTTATCAGCAGTATGTACATTTATATATAATAAGCTACAATCTATGATTTACTGATTATTAGAATTTTATATTTTGTCCTTTTCGAATCCTCCTGCTTATTTTTTCATCAAGTCACTCTTTTCAATAACAAAAGAGACCATTTTAGTTTCACAGTAAAGTTTTATAAAAACATAGCTTAAGTAAAACACTTAATTTTGCATTAAAAAAATAACCTTGTTAAAGTATATTAAAAAAAAGGAAATCACTTTTTTATACCGTTAAATTCTGTTAATGGTTGAAAAAATATGTTCATTTACTATCCATTAGGGAATTGAATATGTTAATCCTTTTTTCAAAAAAATGAAAGAAAGCTTATTTAAAAATAACAGATTTAATTATATTTTAATGTTTTTTTGTAAATATGTATTAATAACTATTTTGTTTCTTTCAATTACTTTAAATATTTATAGCTGTTAAATATATAAGAAGAAAAAAAATAGTTTTAAAGTTTTTCCTTTCGTACACAACTATTTTCCGGGGGAAAATAAAATAAAATAAAAAAGTAAACACTTTCTCGAAATTACTAAGAAGTAAAAAAGCTAACTATTTTTTTATTGTTTCTTAATGAAAATTGAAGGAGTTATCAAAAAATATAAGTGATACTCAATGCATTTATGATTTTTGTACAAAACTAAAAGTATTTGTGAAGATTATGTAAAAAAATGAGTGATTGATTTATCAAAATAGCATTATCGCATAAAAAAATAGAAGAAAAAAAACCGAATATTTGAAATTTTACATCTTTATAGCAATATTCTTCATGAGAACACTATCTGCAACATCTTAATAACAGTATTATCAGTATTTAATATAATCTATGTATGTTTCGTATGCTACAAAAACATTGAAAAGTGCTTTTGACGTCATGGATATTCTAAATATCTTTAAAATTATTAGTAAGCGCTAGTTGTACACTGTAAAAAAAAATCTGTAAAAGTGCTATACTTTATCTAGGAAACTGGGATTCCAAGAACTTTTTCTGTAACGGTAACAACAAAAACTCAAGTTTTAGAATCAGTTACATGGATTTTTCCTGTTATCGTTACATGAAATGTTCTTGGAATCCCAGTTTCCTAGAAAATGTTTAGTACCTTTACAGATTTTTTTTACAGTGTATATGAATGGACATTTTCATTTTTTTTCTTTCACAATTTTCACTTTACAAATTGAAGAACCCTATAAACGTTGTAAAGTGTAATTTTGTAAATGATAATGACGTTAATATTTCTTGAACTTAAGATTATCAAAATGTTCTCTTGACGCTATAAATGTTCTAAATACCGTAAAATTTACTGATGAATTTTAGTCGTAAAAGAATAGACAGTTATTTTTTTAACATTGCTAGATTGCAACTTAGAGATCCATAACACATAAAGTGTAATTTTGTGAGTATTAATAGCATTATTATTTTTTGAACTTAAAAGTAATTCCAATTTTCTGTACTTTTGAAAACTATATCTTCAACATAATTTGAAATGGTAAGCAATTAAATACATTTTCGCTCATGTTATGACGCACTATCTATGTTTTTAAAGCACGATATTACACTTATCTGTAATTACAAACTATTTTTTTATATAAAATGTTACTATCGAGGTACGTATAAATATTTTATTATACGTTTCAAAGGTAAACTAACACACTCATAGTTCGGCAATTCGGCTATACAGTCATCTCATCGAGTTCAAGTCTAATATTCCAGATTTTTTTTTACCCTCAACTCGCATATTAAAACCAAGTCATATCATGTTGGAAATATCATATCCGGAAATTCTTTTTAGCAGTTAACTCTTTGTTTTATAATACTGTTTTCCAACAATATTGGGTTTGAATTCATGGACCTACGAATCGATTCTTAAAATCGGAATTTCAGGTGTTTTCTACTTTTCACACGGATTAATTTGTAAACTGCGATGCTGAATTGATTTCAAATAATTTTAGAATATCAGTCGCACACTCGATGATGTAAAGATGTATGCACTGCCACCACCCCGTCAAAAAAATTTCAATTAATAAGTCATCACAATAAAATTAATTGTATTTTTTTTCAGTGAAAAATTAAAGAATTATAATAAGTTTGTAAAGACCTTTTTTTATGTTAATAGCATTGATATTTCATGAACTTGGTATTAATTCCTATTTTGTCCCCTTTTGTAATGTATTGCATATATATTTCAAACAGGTTTAAAATTAAAAATATTTTTCTAATTCAATAGTCCATGCATTTTTAAATTCATTTGATTAATTATTTTTCATCAAACAGAGATTACAGGATATATAAATATTTTATACATATATTAGTTAACTCAAATTTATTAAGACTTGTGGCGAAATAAAATAAAATATATGAAAATATTAAATTTTTAAAGAATAAGAAAAGATTATGCTTTCCGTTCTTAAAATCTTAAATAGTTAAATATAATTAAAGATATAAATTATACAATATACTGGTTACATTAATTCTAAACATAAAACGACTCTTTTGTCTAATTTCTATTTTATATGCTTTTTAATTAATGCGAAATTATTTTACTAATGAGACAAATATTTAACAAAATAATATTTTGATAACAAATGATGAGTTTTTTTAATCCTCATAAAATATAAATAAAGCAAATAGTAACATACATTTATTCTTTTTATATAAATACATTAAAACTCACATATCTAAATAGCTATTTACAGTGCATTATGTTTAGAATTGTAGGAAACGTTAATCTTCTTGGGCAATTAGTAATTTGAACGCAAATTAGGGATATTGAGCAAGGCTTTGAATTTCGGCTATGGATTAACCGATTATTACATGCACATTCCATTAAATTAATTGCAAATAAAGAGACATTATCAATGTACTTACTCACTAGTAATATATTATTAATATGTGTTGCAAATTTCTCAGAACAGAATATTTAAATTAGCAAGCATATGAGGATTAGCGACACAAATTTGAATTTATTTTAACTTAAAAATTTATTAAAATTTGTTATATACCTTTTTTATGAATAAAAGACTTTCAGATTTATAAGTATTGTATTATTTTAAAAATGTAACAGCTATAAAATAAAATACAAATTAGTTTGCTTAGCTACATCTGTAAACTTAGTATTTTTTTCATATTTGCTTTAGAGCGTCTCACAGAAGTAGCCATACATTTTCTGCAATTTTCTTAAACTGTGTTTTCAGTGGATTTGAGCGTTTAAGAGCAATAAAAACTCTCTGTACATTAGTACATGCATGGAACAATTTATCAACAGGAGCTGTCGAAACGGACTGAGTACATGCTAATTATTAAACAAAGTATTGCATTGAACATTGCAAGGTATTTTATGGTAAATGGAATTCCATTAACAATTACTTGTTTCTGCTTACGTAATAAAAAATAAAGAGATATGATTACCATTTAATATTTATTTCATTTACATTATTTACATACATTAATCATGAGAGTGTACAAGCAATATGATGATAAAAACAATCAATGTGAGTAAACCTTAATTTTTATAGATATAGTGGTTATATTTTTTCCATAGCTGACGCATTCATAAGCTTAATAAATACTGCCCAACAATACCTTCATTACTGTCTTTAGATATTAGGTTTTGGAAAAATTCCATTTTAAGCAATGCATGTTTTATACAATTTCAGTAGTAACTCTACAATCAAAATCTTATTATAAAAATATTTTTTTCTTTTGTGTATCAATTCCGACAAAAAAAAAAAAAAAAAAAAAAAAAAAAAAAAAAAAAAAGTTTTATATTACAAGTTACATATTGGAGTTCATCTAACGGTGTAAAATATTTTTGAACGAGTAATATTTTAAAGAATTATCTAAACAGGGATGAGAGGTATGACCACCCTGGAAACCCATCTTTTATTTGAGAGTGTAAGTGCAATTCCGGGTGAATTGCTCAATTCCACTGCATATAGTGAGATGCATTAACAATGATTAACTTTTGCATTATTATTCAACAGTTGATATCCCCATTAGTAATGATTCTCTAAATGATAATAAAAATATCTTCTTCTCTAGAGATCGTTTGTAATTGCGGGAATATAGTGACCGACACTGATCGATGTTGTCCCTTATTGGATTCAGGCTGATCTCGGATCTATGCTTCTTGCAACTTGAAATTTTCACCAATATCAGTATTCTTATGTGTTCATTCTGTCCCATTCTTTGTTCAAGAGGGGGGAGGATAATTACTAGGGGTAATTACGTTAAAAATTGTGAAATAAAACGATCCGCTATCACTAACCATTGTTGGTCCAATAGTCACAATTTTTAATTTTCCGAAGCCTCATTAACCGTTTACGCGCCGAATTAATATCGCAATGTAATTATAATTTTGTTTTTCCTATATTACAGCTTCAAAGGTTTTAATTTATGAATACAAATTTAGAAAGTAACAAAAATAAAAATTTCTGCAGTTTTTTTTTTTTTTTTTTTGGCTGTTTTTATTTCAGTTTTCGCATTTTCGAACATGATTTTTGATTGAAAACTTATGCAAATATAACAAATTATTTTCCACTATATTCTATAGTACATTGTATAGTACATTGTATAGTACATTCTATAGTACATATTTTCTCGAATTCCAAAAACATTCATATCCTTATAAGTCAAATGTATGTAATATAGAGATTAAGATAAAAACAAATAATATATATTTTATGCAAATTAATAAATTTACATATTCTTTAATACCTGTGATAAATGCTTAAACATAAATATTTTTTTCTTCAAAAGTTGAAATCAAACTTATATTTTATAAGAAAAATAAAAACATCGTTATTATGTTGGAAAATATATGTTTTGAATTACAAATAATGCAATGTTCCCATTTGGGAACATCGGCGTTTAAACGGTTAATACAATATTGTTCATCAATTTATGAATTAGACTTTTGAGAAGCTTTTCATATTTGGAAAAACTCTAATAATTTAGTTAATGACATGTGCAGTACACCCAGATTTTCAGAAGTTTGGTTTCCTTTCCTGTAACTTCACTTCCCCTTCCCCCCTCCTTTTATCCTTTATTTGGGCTCTTCCAGTGGGAGTAGAGATATCTGATTGTTCTCCTTTGGAATGCGCGAATCAGTTTGCTTTTGCTATTGCTTTGTGACGCTTCACGGTTAGTTCGCCATTGGCGGCGAGCTGCGATGTACGATTTTAATTTAATGATGTGACTTATCTTTTGCATTTTACACTTATTTTTTAGCACTTATGATGGGACTTTAGAAGTCCCGAAACGGCTCTACGCCTTTTAAACATCATTATTGTTTATATAATTTGTGCTCCTTAATGTTGTATCATTATTTATTCCTATTCATTGATCATTTGTCCACAACGAGTATTGCTCAAGAATGGGCAGTGATTACCCTCAAAATCCTCAGACTTGTTATCAAAGTCTGCTGTACACAAGCCTTTATTTATGGATCATTTACATTGCCGTCATAGAGCAAGTTTTCGTCTTAAAAGTCATCTTATTGTGCTACTGAATTTTACGAGCATCCCTGTAATATTCAGGTCACAAATAATTCTCTTTGTGCGGTTTAAGCTTCTGAAATTCGCATATGTCAACAATACAGTATATAAATTTTATATATATCTATACAAATACATATTTTTGTAAACAATTTAATTAATATACATTACTTTTATTTAATGAAGTTTTCATTTTACTGGAATCTTGAGATAGGGTATAGAGACATTAGAACGATTGGTACTACTCTGTTATCCCGTCGACCAATTTAGCCAAATTATACGAATCGCCAAACTAATAGCCAAATTTTATATATTGACATCATTTTTATTTTAAATAACGAAAAAACAAATAATTAGTAGAATATTAATAAAAATACAAATAAAAAGTAAAAAAAAATCACTTTATGACATTTTAAACACGTGAATCGTATTTAATGTCATTGAATGTGACATTCACGATCATCCATTATTGGCATTTAATCTTAAAGAATGGCGATAATTGTTTGGTCGACAGGATAAGCTAGAAGTACCGAATGATTTTGAACAGAATTCTTTATTGTGCATCAGCTATTTTGTTTCCATAAAACAAAATACCAGGTGAAGTTGTAAGTATTAGGTTTCTAGATATCATGATTTAATTTTCAAGTGATTGTACTTTAGATCAAGGCCTGGTGATAAGGCAGTCCACTAATTATTCTGATGTAAGGAAGTTTTTACAAGTTAGAATCCATGTAATGGAAATTTTCTTGTTCTTATGATGAACAAATTTATTCTTTAATTCTCGGATCTATTATTAAAAACCAAGTTAGAAATTTTACATCAAACGTAGCAAATGAGGTGCCTTTGTAAGAAAACTAGTTAATAAATATAAAAAAATATTCAGCTCTGGATGCAATAGTTGATAAACTCTTATCAAAAATGGATGAATACAATATTTATTATGAATATATGTTAAACTCAGTATCACGGGAATAATATGTCACTATTTAAAAAATGTCGTAATAACCATCAAACCTGAAATTGTTACCTATCATGGGATATCATTGAAGTAATTACGCATGATCAAATTTAATAGAATAATCACTATCGTAGCATAGAAACATTACTCATCATGGGATATCATGGAATTATTTCCATACGATAGGAATGATAGAATGATGAAATTGTATATTGATATTTTTAAAGTTTAATTTGATTTTCATAAAATTTGAAATGACTTGAAAAAATATTACAGTAATTATAGCTATCAAATTACAAATCATCCGGTTGAGTAAATTTTGCGCGTACATATAAGAACGGCTCGACGGAGCAGAGGAAGATGGTAGCTGCTAATTATTTAAATAGTTAAGAACGCACCTAAAAAAGTAATTAAAGATTTCTTTTTTTCTTTTTTTTAGAAGAATTTCTTCTTTATAATGCAACATACAGGGTGATTCAAAATAACGTGAACAAAATGATAGGACAAATCAAGCATACAACAAGGATAAAAATCACATAGGAACATAGGGTCCCAAATTACTTATTGAGTCAAAAATACATTGTGCTTCATTCTAGCTACACCCGGTCTAAAAGTAATAATTTCGAGGAAAATAGAAATATTGTAATGAAAATGCAACGATATGTACATTATTTTGTGTGAAATGTGATAGCATTACGAAAAGATCAGTAAAAATATATTGCTCAAACAATCGATGATGCTGTATAAACTGAACACTGTAAAAAAATGTCAGATGTTTCTGAATATATAAAAATGTACTGTAATCAAAAACGAAAATATACAGTAACCTCTTCTAACTCACCTAAGGTTTTGAAAACCGTTCCTTTACCTTTAAAAATCCCAGAAAGCTATTTGTTTTCGAAATTTAAAGAAGAATTTATAAAAATTAATTTTTATTAGCTGCCCGTCCTTTTCGGAAACGTTTCTAAGTAGCTTTTATAGTGCAATAATCACGTTTCTCAAATCAAAATATCACTTTTTCGGATGCTACCAATTCATACGAAAGTATCTTGATATTCAGAGAACATGTTTAATAGACAAACATACAATATTAACAGTATTAACATTAATATGAAAATTAACATTATTTTTCTACAATTGCATACACAAAATCAGTTATGCTGCTTAAAATATTTACTTGGAAATTGGCAGCATCCGAAAAAGGGAGAGTTAGATTTGAGAAACGTGATTATTATATTGTAAAAGCTACTTAGAAACATTTCTGAAAAGGACGGGCAGCTAATAAAAATTAATTTTTATAAATTCTTCTTTAAATTTCGTAAACAAATAATTTTCTGGGATATTTAAAGGTAAAGGAATGGTTTTCGAAACCTTAGGGAAGCTAGAAGAGGTCACTGTATATTTTCGTTTTTGATTACAGTACATTTTTATATATTCAGAAACATCTGATTTTTTTTACAGTGAATGTCACAGTCCAAAATGTGAGGTGCCAAGTGCATATTGCTAGTGCGCTTAATGCAAGTTTTTACAAGTTAATGAAAGTCTACCACTTTTGTTTGGTGTTATCACATTTAAAACAAAGTTGAGAATGTCTACAAAATATTTTATTGTAATAAACATCATTTTTCTGAAATTTATTACCATCAACCCAAATTGAGTTAGGATGAAACACCCTGTATTTGTGGCTCAATAAGTGGTTTGCGGCCCTATGTTTCTACGTGATTTTTTAGCTCACAGGGTATCATAGCCTGAGAGCTTATGTGCCCGTCCGTTCTGTATGTATGTTCGTTCGTGCGTAACGCGATAACTCATGATAAAAAAATCGGATCTACTTGAAATTTTGTGTATAGGTATATCCTGATAAGGCGCTTCCCTGATTAGTTTTTGGAGTTCATTCGATATGCATAAGAGGGGGAACGGGGTGCTCATGCCCCTCCCCTAAATTGATATAAATGGGTTTTTCATGCAGAAATAATAGTTTTTTTTTTTTTTCAAAATTTACACATAGGATCTTTCTGATGAAGCACTTCCGGGATTGACATTAGGTGTTCATTGGATAAATATAAACAGGGGAAATGAGGGGGGTCTAATGCCCCTCCCCTTAATTTATATAAATGGGTTTTTCATGCAGAATTGTCAGATTTCGTTCAAATCTCCGAATAGTTTTGGAAGTTTAATGGTTAAGTATATAAAAGAGGGGGATAACTCCTCTTAAATTATATAAATGGCTTTTTATTAAGAATTATCTGATTTGCACTGAATTTTGGATATGGATTTTTTAACAAAAAAGCATGTCCTGATCAGTTTAGTGGGTTCAATGATTAAGCGTAAAAAGGGGAAAGGGAGGAGCTGTTCCCCTCTCCTTAATTTTTCTACGAACGGAATTAACCCTTGAAAACATAAGGGTGTAATTTAGAATTAGTATGCGTAGCCTGTGAGCTCAATGCCATCAGTTTAACTGGGCAATATTCTTTTTTATTATCCTTGTTGTATGCTTGATTTGTGATATCAGTTTGTCCAGGATATTTTGAATCACCCTGTATATATATATTTTTTTATTCCGTAATATTTGACTTTCGCTGAAAATATCTTTCATAATACTGCTTGTAAAATGTTGTACAATAAGTAAACTATAAATATAAATAACAGGCTCATTTATATTACTTCACAAAATTTCTTTAATTCTGATAATTGTAATTGTTAATTTTTTGTATGTGTCATACATACTAATTTTTATCACATTCTTTATGTAATTATTTAATAGTATAAATAATTTATGCGTTTGGTTCTTTAAGCAAGTATATAATATTTTAAAAATGTGAAAGTTTATTTACATAAGTTTTTCTTGACATTCAATGAAAAAGGACAATGAAGTATACACTATCTACCAATAAGTGTTTGAAAAATTTAGATTTTTTACATTTTATCAAATATTTAAAAATATACTTGTTGGATTCTTCTGAAACTTCAGAAAATATGCAGATTTTGTTTGATCTCATATTTATCAACATCCGTTTGATAAGCAGGACAATTAGGGGGTCGAGAAAAAATTAAAGAATAACAGAAATATTTGGGATCGCCCTGTACATAAAAATGCACGAAACGATTTATCGCTGCAGAATACAAATATGTGGATACTGCACAACATGTACACTGATTTTTGTAAGAATAGCATGTATATTCATGGAAAAAGAGTGATTTTTTTTTAATTAAAAAATTCTGGTTTGTTGTTTGTCTGGTTTTTTGTTTATATCATGCAGCGTTTTTGACCAAATTTAACGCAAATTTCAGAAATATTGGCAAAATCTATTTATTAGAAAAAATATAGTGCTATTGGAATATAAATATATTAAATATGTTATGAAATTTGCGTAGTTTTATGAAATAATTTTTATCTGCGCATGCGCGAAAGATACAAACGATTCTTTTGTATAGTAAGCTGATTAGTAAGCTGATTTTACATTGCTCTCTAAAAACGGCTGAATGATAAGGGATTCTCCACAAATTGACATTTTTTATTAACTGACTTTTAGAGAAAAAAATAGTATTTAATGTATACAATATCTAATACAATATTTCTGTTAATAAGTACCTTGACATCTGTGATAGAAAAGAATAAAAGCTCTTTTCCTTTTCTGTCACAGGTGTCAATATACTTATTAGCAGCAATATTGTATTAGATATTGTATTCATTAAATAGTACCAAATTTTTCCAAAAAGTCAGTTAATAAAAAATGTCAATTTGTAGAGAATCCCTCATAATTCAGCCATTTTTAGAGAGCAATGTAAAAACAGCTTACTTATAATAATGATATCTTTTTTGAATTTTCATGATATGTTATTGGATTTTTTAGAATTGGTTACTTTATAGAATTGACTATTAAATGATGTAAAAGAATCGTTTTTATTGTTCGCGCATGCGCAGATAAAAATTATTTCATAAAACTACTCATATTTTATAAAATAATTAATATATTTATATTCCAATTGCGCTGCACTTTTTCTAAAAGATTTTGCCAATATTTCTGAAATTTGCGTTAAATTTGGTCAAAAACCCTGCATGATGTTAACAAAAAACATACCAGAATTTTTGAATTAAAAAAAATCACTTTTTCTCCATGAACATACATGCTATTCTTACAAAAATCAGTGTACATGTTGTGCAGTATCCACATATTTGTATTCTGCAGCGATAAATCGTTTCCTGCATTTTCATGTACAGCATGATCCAAAATATTTCTGTTATTCTTTAATTTTTTGTCGGCCCGCTAATTGCCCTGTTTATCAAATGGATGTTGATAAATATGAGGTCAGACATAATCTTCATAATCCTGAAGTTTCAGAAGAATCCGAAAAGTATATTTTTAAATATTTGAGAAAATGTCAAAAATTGAAATTTTTCAAACACTTATTGGTAGATAGTGTATCATTAATTTCAGGCATTTTATACGTTTTTGTAAATTCAGTATCTGAACTTTGAATAATGATCAAATTATGAACCATTGGCCCGAATAAACTGTCAATTAGTATAAGGTGTAAAAAATTTCAAATGTTTGGTGCATGTATAATGTACATCACCTTATCAGCCAGTTGATTCTGATGCAATCACATAGGCAGACGCTAGGTATTTACTATTCCGTATTAACATTAGAAGCAGTTTAGATTTTAGAATACGAATGTATTACATAGGGATATGAATTTTGATTTGTATAAAACATTCACATACCATTCCAGTAACAATATTTTACAAAATTCAAGTATCTGTACTTTTTTAAAATTTAAATATTGTTTGAGAAAATATATGTGTACATCTGTAAGACACTTGAAAGCAAAAATAACAAAAATGTTAAGTTTACAAATGCAACTAATAAACTAATTTTTATTTTTTTATGGTTGTTACATTTAAGAAATAATACAATACTTATAAATCTGAAAGTATTTTATTCATAAGAAAGGTATATCACAATTTTAATAGTTTTTGAAGTTCAAATAAATTCAATTTTGTGTCGCTAACCCTCATATGCTTGTTAATTTAAATATTCTATTCTAAGGAATTCGCAACACATATTAATAATCTATTACTATTGAGTAAGTACATTGATAATGTCTCTTTATTTACAATTAATTTAATGGAATATACATGTAATAATCGGTTAATCCATAGCCGAAATTCAAAGCCTTGCACTATATTCATAATTTGCATTCAAATTACTAATTGCCCAAGAAGATTAATGTTTCCTACAACTCTAAACATAATGTACTGTAAATAACTATTTAGATATGTGTGTTTTCCTGTATTTAAATAAAAAGAATAAATTTATGTTACGATTTGTTTTATTTATATTCATTGAGGCTTAAAAAACTCGTTATTTTTATATCAAAATACTTTTATTAAATATGTGTCACAATAGCATTATAGTTTCGCCTTAATTCAAAAGTATATAAAATAGAAATTAGACAAAAGAAAAATAGTTTTTTGTTTAAAATCAATGTAACCAGTATATCATATAATTTAAACCTTTAATTATATTTAAATATTTACGTTTTTAAGAATGGAAAGACACAATCTTTTGTTATTATTTAAAAATTGATCATTTCCGTATACTTAATTTTATTTCGTTACAAGTATTAATAAAATTGGGTTAACTAATATAGCTGTAAAAAAATTATATACCCCCTCTCCCCCCAAAAAAGTATGTCACATATTTAAAAGAAAACATTTTTCATATTAAACTCATCTTTGAAAAAAAAATGAAAAAAATTGTTTATGTTAATGTAGTAAAAGAGAAATTTAAAAAAAAACATAAATCCTTATAATATTATAATTGTGAAAGTTTGTCCGAACAGCTCGTCATCAGCTGAACCAACACGTTCCGTAAGAGAACAGAGTTAGAGATAAACTGTTTATCTCTATAAAAAGTTTATATAACAGTTTATCTCAAACTCTGTTCCTTTACGGACACGTATTGGTTCAGCTGATGACGAGGTGTTATTGTTATAGCTCGAAACGCGTTTTGATTTGTTATTTCCGTTTAATGGCGATTTATACAAAGAGTAGTATTGTAATTAATTAACTTAATTACTAAATTAATTGAAGATAAAGTACTGAGTAATTATTTTTTTAAAGGAACTGCACTAGATTGTAAAATTATCAAAATCTAAGAGGTTTAATTTTATTTGCATCCTGACACTCGCCTATCGATGAAGAATATTAACCCATCATAACTCTCAAACTCGATGAAAAATGCAGTAAAACTATATAGACGTAAATAAGGAGGAAATATGATTAACATTCAATTTATTGTATATGTATTGTATTATTTATTGTGATGTTAATTTTTTGTATGTGTCATGCATACTAATTTTTATCACATTCTTTGTGTAATTATTTAATAGTATAAATAACTTGAAGCAAGTATATAATATTTTAAAAATGTGAAAGTTTATTTACATAAGTTTTTCTTGGCATTCAATGAAAAGGGACAATGTAGTATATTATTAATTTCAGGCAATTTATAAGTTTGTTGGCAATTTTTTGTAAGTTCAGTATCTGAACTTTGAAGAATGATCAAAATTATAAACCATTGTCCCGAATAAACTGTCAATTAGTATAAAATGTGAGGAATTTCAAATGTTAGCTGCATGTATAATGTACATCTCCTTATCAGCCAGTCGGTTTTGATGCAATCACATAGACAGACACTAGGTATTTACTATTCTATATTAACCTTAGAAGCAGTTTAGATTTTAGAATCCGAATGTATTACATAGGGATATGAATTTCGATTTGTATAAATCATTCCCATACTATTCGAGTAACAATATTTTACAAAACTTTATGCATTATGCATTTTATGCTTTATGCATTTTATGCTTTATGCATTTTATTTTCATGTTGCACATGAAAAGTTATTAGTACTTTTTTTAATTTAAATATTGTTTGAGTAAGTAAAACAATAACATTAACTTAAATAACAAAAAAACAATAAATAAATAAATAAATAAATAAATAGATTTACGATATCTAAAGTAAACTGTAAAAAAAAAAAAAAAAAAAAAAAAAAAAAAAAAAAAAAAAAAAAAATGCATATGTTCCGTTTTGGAAATGCAACAAGTTTTTTTCTGAAACGAATAGAGTTATATTGATAATGAAACGTTTTAATTAAAAAAAAAACTAGTTGGATGTAACAATCCCAAAACTTTCTTCTATCTCATACGTATATTTTAACATTTAAAAAGAATAGTTACGCATTTTAATGCTTTAAATATTTTAACTCAATACTATACCAACTTTTATTATCGTCTTAAATTTCTTCTTCAGTCAACTAATCAGAGTAAAAACGAGTTTCTGTCTCTCCACAAGCCGATGGACTATAAAATGCTCGGTAGATTTTTTTTTTTTTCAAATTTAGGGAGGACCTGATAGCCATACAAAAAATTTTAGTTCAGTGCATAACTTCATACACTTTTTGATTGTAAAATAATAAAAATGGCACAGACATCGTGATTATAGTGTCCCCTTCAAGCAGATTTTTTTCAAATTCTGTGCTGACATACCAGCTATAGCCAAACACTTACACAAAAAGTTTCGTTCAATTCTATACATAACTTCATACACTTTTAGTCGATCAAATATTGATAATATCACAAAAATTGCTATTTCAGTGCCCCTGCCGGCGGAATATTTCACAATTGAAGGAAAACCTGCTTACCGCAACCAAAAACATTCTTAAAAAAATTTGTTCAATTCAATGCATGCATTTGTGCAATGCATTTGTTCAATGCAATCTTCATGTACTTTTTGATGGTTGAATGGGGACATATGGACACACAGGCACACGGCCAGACAGACATTTTGTAAAAACTTGTTTTTTGGAATCTCAGACCTCTAAAACGTGTAAATCCGTCAAAAACCGGAAGTCGAAAAAAAATTTGATTACAATACGTTCTTCCATTGAAAAGAGAATAAAGTAAAAATCTGAAAACACGGATAGTAGCAGAATAACTTCTGATCGTTTTTGAGACAGATGAAATTTCTTTTTAGAAATTTAACGTTTCGCTTCAGAGGAGAAAAGTAGCTAAAATTTGCACAGTGTACGGCAACACTAGATGAGAAGAAAATAAATATAAAACTATACGATAGGAGATTAACTTGATGTAATTTCTTCCATTAAAGGGTGTATTCCAATCAAAACTGATTCCGTTTTAAATTCATTTTTGCTCTCAAATGCATCAAATCGCCTTATTTAGAAACTATATCATATGCCGTGCTTGTCGATTTTTTGACAAAAGAAAAAAATATTACAAAAAAGGTTGTAAAAATTGGCACTTTGAAACAAATTTTCCGAAGCTAGAGAACTGGGAACGAAAAAAAAGTTCATATTGAGAAAATAATTGTTTATAAATAAAATTCTAATTTATTGAACTAAAAATGAAATCACACGGCTGTTATACATCTCTTCAAAAATCACCCCATCACCCACTCATGATTTTAAGTTTAAAAATGAGACTTAAAATTTATCGAAAGTTTCGACCTGTTGAAGGTGAAAATATACTTTTTCGAATAGACCCTCGGAAAAATTGTAAGCATGACGTTGAACAACAATTAATTTTTTCTTCATCTTCTAGAAATAGGTTCAGTTTATCTGTGTTTCTTAATTTACATGTTGATCTCTTGTTGATCGAAATTTTCCAACGACAACACCCTTTTTTTTTTCATCGCAAAATGACCAGCGCATGCGAAAACCGTGCGTTGGAACCGTGCGTGTATAGCCAGAAACGGACACGTTATGCACACACAAAAACTGTTCTGCGAATCCCTCCCCCCTTATAAAAAATAGTCGATTACGTTAAATCATAAACTGCACTCAGATATCTAAGAGAAAGCTTATAGAAATTTATATTACAAACAGAACAGTCTGGGGAAATGCACAAGGAAAAAATGCTCCTGAATAAAAATAAGTTCATAACCAGTCAATCAAGTTAATAACCAATAAGAATAATAATGCGTTAAGCACTGATTATGAAACACTTTCCAACATTTTCAGAAATGTTTCACAAAATTTCGTTTACTTAGGATATTATATGTTGTCTTCCATAGCAAATATCTATTAGAATGTTTTTTAACAGAGATGTATTTTCTTTGTAGGTTGATATATATATATATATATATATATATATATATATATATATATATATATATATATATATATATATATATATATATATATATATATAAATTTTGTTTAACAAGAAAGAACTGAATAAGTTTAAATTTATCATATTTCAATTTATACTATCAGATGAAAAATGCTTTAATACTTTTTTTCAGCAATGCAGTTTACCTAGTTTCTTGATTATAGTGTTTAAATATATGCACTTAGATAAAATTTAATTCAAATTAAAACATTCTAAAATTTGTGAAATCCCGATTTCAAAAATTATCATTCATAACCGTCAAAATAATCAATTCATTGCATATATATTCCTATATATTATTTTATTTATATCCTACAAATGTTTCTTAATAATCTGAATGTAATTCAATGTGAAATACCATAACTAACTTAAAAATTACCTTTAAGTAATTTACACTCATATTCATTTTTCTTTACGCCCTAATAGCCTGCATGGTCACAGTGACATCACTGTGAGTCGCTTTGTTCACATCACATCTGTGACCAAAATGCCACCGCTCAGTGACGTCACATTGTGACTGAGATGTGACTTTCTTAATAATCTTTAGAAATTTATAAATATCCTTTAAAACATGTTATTTACTTTAAGAAACATGTTTCTGGCAATTTATATATCGTTTCTTTTGTCAGTTTCGTCACAATGTTAATGTCAAATTGGTCACAAATGCCACATTTTTCACAAATTTGTCACATTGTGACCACTTTGTGAAACGTCACAAAAGAACTCTAAAACGGCCATAACGACTTCACATTTTAGTCACTGCGACTTCACATCGACGTCACGTGACGTCACATCGACAATCGATGGTCACAAAGTCACAATGTGACTTCACAACGACGTTGCAGTGACGTCACCATGCTTTACGGGCGTTAGCTTTGTATATCTATTATACACACCATATATGCATTGATACACACTATATAATATGCATAAATTTACTGAAACTTCTAAGATCAAATCAAATTAAAAATGCATTTCATCAAACCATGGACCAACGTCGCTGATATACAATACTTCGGATAGAATATAGAAACTTGAAATCTCTTGTATGTGCCTGGAAAAGCTATGTACTTCGTATTATTGTTGTGAAATAGCTTTTATTAAGCCTAAGCGTGGTATATCAATTTTATTCTACATGAAATAATAGTTTAATATAATTGATATGTGGCGCAAACATCCCCCCGTTACAATTATGTAACAGAATTTGCGTATCGGTGTTAACGACGAAAAATAACTATTATTTTCACCGCATATCTTATATGTTTTACTGCACTTCGTAAATGCATATAAATTTTATGTTTCAGAATGTGTAATATGTTTTTAATTCATTTGAAACGATTTTTCCCATAAGATGTACTGTAACGGAATGCTTTTTTGAAAACTGTAAATAATCTAATCATGCTAGTAACTTTATTTGAAATAGGGTTCAAGGCAGAAAACCGTCTGAAACTTTCAAACTTTTCAGTACAATCCG
Source organism: Maratus speculifer (assembly GCA_964019185.1). NCBI lineage: Eukaryota > Metazoa > Arthropoda > Arachnida > Araneae > Salticidae > Maratus > Maratus speculifer. The sequence goes on from OZ025297.1 coordinate 37,105,030, forward strand.
AATAGATTTATGACAGTTAAAACGCATACAGACGGACATACGGGCAGACAAAAGAAAGACTTTAACTAAATTAATAAATACTTTTTAATTTTGTTGGAAAGTATTAGAAAAATTAATTTGAACTGTCAAAATCCTTCAGTGAAATGCTCTTTAACGTTACATAATGTAGAAAGTTGAATTCTTAAGTCTAAGGAAACTATTGCAAGCATCAATACAATAAAAATTGATGTTACAGAAGGATGGATTTTAGACTGTAAGTTGTTGCACAGCAGTCAAGGAAGCCAATGACCATGAGGCCAATTTGTTTAACTTTGAATATTCTTTCGTTAAAAAGAGACAGTTTATACATAAAGCTACAGAAGTTCGTGAGAAGAAAGCTCATGTAAGTTTTAGGCGTGGTCAAACGAAAGATATAAAATGCCATAACAACCAAACCGTTTGACTTTTGAATATTTCACCATGAAATAATCTAGCTGGACATCAACGGGCGCATTTGGAGCGCCCTGCGTCGTTATGTGCATGCATGGGCACTTGTGTAAGCACAAAACCACGCCGGACTTTCCAATCGCGATTTCTGATGTCTCACTAAGCTATTATTAACACAGCGCATTTAAATTCCAGACGGTTTGTTTGTTACAACGTTTTGTACTTTTTTTCCTTCGGACACAACTGGTAGTTTTACACCTCAATGTCAAAATTTTCAGTTATATATATATATACATATACGTGTATATATATATATATATATATATATATATATATTCACTATTTGTTGAGGCGATGTTTGCGATGTTTCTATATGAATGAAAATAATTTGGTTTCAGTTTTCAGCAGGATATAGGAAATTTTCTTCTCATTTTAATTATATTTATTTCATAAGAAACAACCAGTAATTAATGAAGCTGTCAATTATTTTTATAAATAATGTTTATTTTAAGTTTGGGATAGCATTGCCTCCTATTTATTGATTAAAGCAAAAAGAGAAATAGTGCAGCCTTCAAAATATGGTCTGTTTATATTAAATAAAAAAATAGATCCACACTGTAATAATACACTCCTGGCCATCGTAAATGCAACAACCTGAAGGAAGCATGCAAATAATATGAAATTTACAACATGCATTAGCTGAGGTGAGATATGCAAATGATTAGAATTTCAGCGCAGACGCATATCAAGCGTGCCTGTGGCGCCTCCTCAAAGCACTATTTAAGGCTTGGAGATTTCGATGGTTTCAAGTACAGCAATTGTGTTTTTCTTGCCTTTTTTTCAAAAAAAAAAAACGATAAATTATGCCTCGTAGGAAACAACGATCATCTTTTGATCAAGTATCCGAGTTTGACAGAGGAAGGATAGTGGCATACCGAGATTGTGGGTTATCTTTCAGGGAAATCGGTCGTCGTGTTGGACGAAACCAAACAACTGTGATGCGGATATGTGATCGTTGGGTGCAACAGGGTACGACGGACAGACGTGATCGACCGCATCGACCTCAGTGCACCACGTCACGTGATGACAGGCAGATTGTACGCATGGCAGTGACGGACCGCTCAGTCAAATCACGAACCATATCACAGCAGATTCAGTCTGTAACGCATCATCCAGTGTCTGCGCGTACCATTCGACGTCGTTTACAGCAGAATGGTCTGTCCGCAAGACGTCCGTTGCTTTGTCTACCTCTGACGCGGAACCACAGACGTCTCCGCCGCCAATGGTGCGATGAAAGAAGGATGTGGACGACAGAATGGAATGAAATTCTTTTTACTGACGAGTCACGCTTTTGTATGCAACTCCACGACGGTCGGATTCGAGTCTGGAAACACCGTGGAGAGAGAATGCTGAACAGCTACATTATGCACCGTGACACTGGTCCTGCACCGGGTATTATGGTATGGGGCGGTATCGGATATCTCTCTCGCACTCCTCTAGCATTGCCGGTACTTTAACCAGCCAGCGCTACATCTCCGAGGTGTTGGAGCCAGTTGTCCTTCCTTAACTTCAGGGCTTGCCAACAGCCATATTTCAGCAGGATAATGCACGGCCACACGTGGCACGCATTGTCCAAGGGTTCTTCGTCAATCACCAGATTGAATTGCTTCCCTGGCCGGCGCGCTCTCCGGATCTTTCGCCGATAGAAAACATGTGGTCCATGGTTGCTCAACGACTGACCCAGAGTTCATCCCCAGCTGTCACACCAGATCAACTTTGGCAACGTGTGGAAGCTCCTTGGTCTGCTGTACCCCAAGAACACATTCAAAGTCTCTTTGAATCAATGCCGAGGCGTGTGGCAGCTGTGATCTCCAACAACGGCGGCTACTCTGGGTACTGATTTTGGCAGGAACCACGCTTCATAGAATGCTGTAAATTTAATCATTTGCTACTTGGTCAACATGTTATCTACACAATAAATTTTGTTGTGATATCTCTTGTTTTTCTTGGTGTTGCAATTTGGGTGGCCAGCAGTGTAATTATGATCAAGAGTAGTGCAAACAACAAATTCATCCGTTTGCAAAATATACACTGTAATATAATAATAGTGAATGTGTATCAAGCTGTAACTGAACACGTATTTGACGAAAACTCATAGAAATGATTTTGGTATAAACTATTCATGTTCCTCGTGATTACTACGGCCTATTGGTATAACATTTTGAGAAATACACAAAAAATCTCAAAAGACGAATTATTTTAATCTGTCAACAATTTCGACGTATTTTCGTCAATGTTTTTTTTTTTCTGGACACTTTAATGTATTTAATATGCACTGCTGTATACCGTGTATTGACAAAGATATCATACAAATCTATATAAAAGATAAAAAGACAATTTCTAAATTGTGAAATAACAGAATTTTTTTTATGTCAATCATTGAAAATAATAAATAAGTTATTTTTACAGTTTCAGAACATGTTCACTTCACAAAAAAGCTCTAAAACGGCCATAACGACTTCACATTTTAGTTACTGTGACTTCACATTGACGTTACGTGACGTCACATTGACAATCGACAGTCACAAAGTCACAATGTGATTTCACAACGACGTTCCAGCGACGCCACCATGTCTTACGGGATATTGTCTAAATATTTGTCTATTTGAATGTTATATCAACATACAGTACATATAATACATTTTTTACTTTTTGTTGAATCTATATCATTTCAAAAAAAAAGTTATAGAAGAAAAAACAGTTTTCGTTAGTAGATAGGAACCAAACTTTAGCCAATAATTACTTCCGTCAATAGAATTTAGTTTAAGGAAAATCTTGTAAAAGAGAGAGTAAATACTGTAAGAGTGGAGAAAGCAAAGTGAGTAAATATGGCCCGAAGATAACTTTCTACATGGATTTAGGATTTTTTTTCTCATTCTCGGGAAACATTGATTTTTTTGTGGATATAATTACGCAAACACTTTATATAAGTTTAATTTTACTTTCTTTATATAAAATAAAGTTAACAAGTTCCAGTTTACACTGCATGTGTAATTAATTTCAACTTAAGATAGTTTTTGTTCATTGGTGAAATTGTGAAATTATATATATTTACATATTCCAATTATTGTCTGCTTAATAAAAACAAAAAAGTATTTTATTAATCTATATTTTTATAAATTATTTCAATTTAATTTAGAAACACATACACTGTAAAAAAAAATATGTGAAGGAACTAAATATTTTCTAGGAAATTGGGATTCCAAGAACTTTTCATGTAACGATAACAGGAAAAATTCATGTAATCGATTCTGAAACTTGAATTTTTGCTGTTACCGTTACAGGAAAAGTTCTTGGAATCCCAGTTTCCTAGAAAAGGTTTAGTAACTTTGCAGATTTTTTTTACAGTGTATATATATGGATATATTTTTACTATATTTTATAAAATACCTGTATTTAACATCGAATCTAAAATCACAACATACCTTAAAATTGCTTCATCTAGAAATAACAATCATTATCTATCAAATATTTTTTAAAAGTTATGTGATGTCTCAATTACAGTCTTTAAACTCGAACTTTAAAGTCGAAATATTTCGAATATATATTTTAGTCATTATTAATTATCATTACATATGGCTTTAGGCAAATATTTTTATTCTGATATATTTAGAATTAAAAAAAAATTATATGTTTATATCATTTAATTCAAACTCCGGAAAGAATTTTTTAATTTCATAAATTTCTGAATACGTCCCTTTGGCGAAATTTGAATTAGAGATAAATTTGAATTTTTTGACATACATTAGCATTGTAAATGGAAAGCATAAATGAACGTGAGTGATGAACAGTTTATAAAAATAATGTATATATATAACTAAATACATGAAAATTAATAATTTTTTATCAGAAAAATATCGCCAAAAAAAGTAAAACTTTCTATTATTATGTAATTTATTAACCGTTACATTAAAGTAAAACATAAAAAGTTTAATTATTTTAAAATAAATAATTATTGTAAAAAACTAATTATATTAAAAAACATTTATTAACGTACAGACAAAATAACTTTTTTACTAATTTTAGCTATTTAAAATTTCATATTTCTTAGTATTTAATTATCTCTTTTTATATTGATCGCAAAATGTTTAACAGAGCAATTAAAATGTTATAAAGATTATTTATCTACAGATTTCAGAAATTTCTAAATTATTATTATTATGTATGCAGAGCAAAGTGCTTCTTTATTTCATGCTTTTACAGTTATAACATTAAGATGCAGCTTTCGAATGCATTTTAGTATTTATACGCTAATGTATAAAATACAATATTATACATTCAGTAGTATACATTTTTAGATTATTTATATATATATTTCAGAAATTTATAAATTACTATTGTATGGTATAAATGCTGAAAAAAAGTGCTTTTTTATTCGATGCATTTACAGTTATAACATTAAGATGCAGCTTTCAAATGCATTTTAAAAGTATTTATACGCTAATGTATAAAATACAATATTATACATTCAGTGGTATATGTATATATATATATATATATATATATATTCTTTAAACATGTACAGAGTTTAAAAAATACATTTGAGATTACGTGTAATCTTCCTAAATTAATATAACATCCAAATAGACAAATATTTGGACAATATCCATTTTAAAGACTCTATCCTTTTTATATATGGTGAGTATTGTGAAATATTATTTGTTGAATCCATTTTTTACACGCCTTAATAGTTTCCAATACTAATACCCTGATATAATTACACAAGCAGTAAGATTATACAGTAAAATACACAAGATATAATTACACGAGTTCATAAAAGTTAAAACGCATTTATATGTAGTCTTCATCTGCCTTCCAACATTCATAAGTATGTTGAGCTTAGTAGGGTAAGTAGAATAAATTATTGAATACCACAAAATTCAAATCTGCAAACGACGCAGCAATTTTATTCTTTTAATCGGCCCGTAAAAGAATATGTTGTAATAAAGTACTTTTTTAAATATTTTGATTTCTTCATGAAGCCAAAATTTGCTGATGACATTTTTAAATGGACAAATAAAAGAAGAGAGACAGTCTTTGGTAATAATTGAAAAATACATAGAGAGATTTATTTATTTTTATTTTTATTTTTTGAGGGGGAGAGGGGGACTTCCAGATACTCTATAACTGCATGGTTAGAAAAAGATTCACAGAAATATCCCGATGCATTAGATTTGTTAATGTTGAATAAAACACAAATATTGATTTATAGATAAACTGTTACGGATTAATAATGTTATTCAACATTGAACTCATACATTTAAAGATGCGTAAGAGATAAATGTACCATCCTTCGAGCAATTTGTTCATTCAATGGTAAATCCTAATTTGGATAATATACTCAGTCAAAAGCAGGAAAGTATGGAAAAAAGTTATAGGTTGCTCGTGATAATGATTTTAGCTATGATACTTGAAGATCTTACAAATATGGATGACAAAAAATCTGCGGATGTTTGGAAACAAGAACATCTCCAAACTTTGAACAAAGGGAATGGAAATCGATAATTTAGTGACATATGTACTAAATGTTCAACTTTTGTCTGTAACAATGTACTGTCAATAACTTTATACACTGCAAAAGATTACAGTTTGAAATGGTGAGCTTAATTATTATACATATATCTTTAATAAATGAATATTTGCTTAATTATTATAAATGTTTCTTTCACTAAACATTTTTTTAAGCAAAAGTTTTTTGTTTTAATATATTTATGTTTTGATTACTTGTGTTGGGAGAAATAAGCATTTAAATTTGAATTTAGTCTAGCGAATCCCCAAAATTTCACTTTCTTTTACTGTTCAAAATTTCTAGCATATTGACAAGAGTGTATGTTAAAGAAATTCGATGGAGTTTTTTTTTAGATATTTAAATGATTTATTCCTAATGAAGCCTTTAAATATCCCTGTTTTTAAAGGTACAAAAGAGGAAAAAAGTTTCAAAGCAAAATAATTTTTCATTTTTTTTAACTGAAATTTTTTAAAAGTTATTATTTGTTGTTATTTTCGTAATGAAGATGAGTAAAACGCACTTTTAAATTACTTTGTTTTTGACGTTAAAAAATACCGAACCTATATCCCTTTTCTCTTAGAAATCTTTCAAAGAAAAAAAATCGCATTCTTATCAAAATGTTTTTAAGAATTTATAAGGTCAGAAATATAATGTTTATTGCAAATAGTTTTAATTTATTCCTTTAAAAATATTTCTTAGATAAGAATTAAAAACTATGTACAGATATATTAAAATATTTAAAACAAAACTTAATCAAATAATATACTCGCTATGATTTTTAAATTTATCATAAAATCGTAATTTCGTCCAAATAATATTAAAGATAATAAGAAAGAGTACTAAAATTAATTTTCATGTTTTCAAAGTACATTGAAACTGAAAGTGTTTTTAAATTACATATTAATTTATATGAAACTAAAATAAGATGTATAAAAATAATACTTAAAGGATTTTTGATATTGTTTATCGAATTGAATCTATGTATTATACATTTATTTCATATCATTTTGTTATAATTATGGTATAGTCAATTTCAAATCGGAATTTACGATAAAAACTTATGAACAGTTAAAGTTTATACAGAAGCCTGCAATTTAGTTACAATTTTCGAAACGTGAAAGAAAAAAATAAAAAAAGAAAATTACTGTACTAACTAAAATTGATTTTCGGTTCTTTCAAAATAAGTTTTTATTCAATTTACTAAAATATAAAAATTTAATTAGTTACATCGCTAAACTAATTTAAAAATGTAATTAGCTTTTAGATTGAAGTCTTTTCAAACGGAAACTTTTCATAACTCACTTTAAAATGCTTTTAAAGAACATAACTGAAATTTGCAAAAGAAATATCTCCCTTTAGACCTTTTAAATTTGCATGGTAAAGATTAGTAAAAAAAATCATTTCGTCATTAGAAATTATTTAATGATTCCATTTAAGATTTTTTTTCTTTTGGAGAAAAGTATTTGGATATTTTTATTGGGAATATATTCAAATTCATTAGAATGAAGGATATATGCATACATTTATTTATTTATTTTCTTAAGAGTTGTTACTATAATGTTTGTTAATTGATTTAGTTTTAAAATACAAATTGTTTAGTTGAAAAAGAAAGTATGGTATGTAAAAAGTGGTGTATTTAAAAAACTATGAATAATGAATATTTAAAAAAATAATCTTTAAACTTATTTATATATTAAAATGTAATAAAAATTACAAAATTGTATGGATATCTGAATGATAAATATACATTTTTTATGAAAATAAAAACACATTTTCAAAGTCAGTTATTCAATTAACATTGTGTCAACCTCTAAATATAATTAAACAGATTTTTTTTCATCCAGTGAACTTCCAAAGTCTCATGATATAAAATGTCAATGTTAAATACTTTTGTAAAAAGATTTATTTATTATAAATGTTTACATACCATTTTGTATTTGAATTTTTGTATTTGTATTTGAAAAATAACAAAAATATAATTTTAGTTTAGTTTGAAAAATATGTTAGAACAAATGCAACTAATAAAATAATTTTGATAAAAAAAACTTAAAATTTCAATTGAAGTTTATTATGTGAAAATATTTCAAAAATAAAATTGGTTTACATATGTGCGTATTCCCGTTATATAAGATGGTCTGGTGTAATAACGCCAAGTGCTAATATTATGCATAATTATGAAATAATCTGATAAATGACACCCATGTGCTCTGCGCAGAAGGGTTTTGAGTCATATAAATCGCAAAAACAGTTTCAAATTAATTTGTTTCATGTTTAGGTATTATTGTTTTTACAAGCAACTAAAATTAACGCTTGATCTAAAATTTGCGAGATACGTTTTGTGATGTGAAGACTATTTTTTTTTTTATCAGGAAATACTTTGTTAATTACATAAATTTGTAGTACATTTTATGGACTTTTAAAATGTTGTTGAAGATTTTGGATATCTTTTCGAGACAATTTTTTATTTAAAATATACAGCGCAATAACTATAACGGGGTAATAACGCCAATCCTTGGCATTAATACCCCGGATGATTCCCTACAGTGGCCGAGCTACATCATATATACTGATTAATATAAACACAGTTAAAACTGTGCAATGTTTCTAATAATTCTATTTAAGCGGTCCTTTTTAAGCAAAAACAAGCTCACGGTCTGATATTCTTTTGCCTCATCTTCCCCCCCACACCACACCTTTATTTTTCTTACACTTTCACAAAAAATTGAATATTTTCAACAGCTTAGAATGAAATTTGTCAATTTCTAAGTTTGTAGAGTTTGTATTTTTAGAATATGGCAATCTACATGCAATTATTCCATTTTATTTCATAGTTTTGTTTGCATGGCGTTATTACACATATAGGTGGGTAATAACGCCAAATAGCATTGGTCAAGAAATCACGCCATTACATTTTATGAATACATATCTGTTAAATTATTTTTTTATATAGATAGTCAACTAGTTGCTGTATCAAATCATATATTTGTTTGAAATATACAAACTAAAACTGAGCCGTGAAAATTAGTAGAACCATAACGTGACGTTATTACCCCATGGTACCTTATATAAAGTGGTAGAAATGCAAGACTTTACTTCCCTCCTTCACTCTTCTCTTTCTCTCTCTTTACTTATTTATTCATTCAAGTTACAATAATAATTTCTCGTGAATGAAAGCTTATTCGTCTTTCTGTGCTATTGTATTAAAAAATGTTTAAATTACAACTAATTTTTATATTGTTAAAATGTTTGAAAATCTAAATGTCTGAAAATATAATCTGAATTAATCACTGTAGTTTCATTATTATTATTTAATTGTTGTACTACCTGTAAACGCTTATAAGTTTAAGAGCAAACACTTTAATGTGTAACATCTGTAATGTAGTTCAACATTCCTATGCCCTCAACGCTTTTGCTACGAACATATTTTAGCGAATTTTTTATATTTTACCACAAGTTTATTAAAACAGGTGTTTTTTTTAAACTTTTTGACCCTAAAAAGTTAAACATGGCAAATTTCACAATAAAGCTGGAATTTACTGGTGATTATAATCAAGAATTCTGATCACCTTATACGGCACGCATATAGGTAACTCATTCCCAAAAACTTAAACAAATATTTCGGGGTTTTTTGGTATACATTTTCGTTAACTTAAATACTTTTAAGAATTTGAGTTGTACTATATTTTGTTTTACTTCGGTTAAACGTATGTTTATTTTTATTTATTTATTCTGTATAATTTATGTCTGAGTTACAGTAAATGTAAAGCGCTATCATCAATTTACACATTAAAGAATTTTTTAAGAACATCTAGTTTATTCAAAAAATACGTCATTATATATGTGTGTTAAAGAATTCTGTCAACTTTATTCTTCGCATTTTTCTATAGTTAAGAAACAACCTTCAATTTTTATTTGTATAAATGCATTTTCTATATACACCATTTTGCAAAAATGATTTGAAAACATTTTGATTTTCTGTTGCGTTATCAAAGCAACAAAAAAATAATAATAACTTTGAAACTTTTATTCTGCAGAACTATTGAACTCTTCTAAAAATCAATAAAGTTCCTGGACATAAAAGTTCTAAAATTGCATTTTTCAGTGCACCGCTTTAACAAACTAATTTGAATCATAAAAAAGATCTTTTCAAAACAACTTTAAAATAAGGTCTTCCGAGAGAAAATATTTTTTAAAAATATAAATTAAAGCACTTTTCTATAGGTTTCCGATAACAAGTGAAAGAGAAAAATAAATAAATTTCTTAAGAAAGTTAAAAAGGAATAAAGTACTCCTTATATGCCGATATAAAAAATTCTCGTTATGGAAGAACTTTTTTATTATTTACATCGTCTTTTGTTAAACTATTAAAATATTTAATATAGCATATTTTGTCTCAAAGGTATACCTCTATAATATATACGACCTTTTAATAAAAATAGTGTTTAATCTGTACGGTTTTTTCTTTAATGTTTCATTTAAAAATCAATTTTTCTCATATTTTTTATTACAAAATAATTTAAACATTTTGAGTGTGCTATTTGGTTAGTTTATGTTAGTTACTTAAACTGTATAACAGTTATTAAATAATATTTCACTAGGGGAAATTTAATTTATTATGTTTATATTTATTGCATTATGATTTCAATATATCTTGTTTCTTGGTTCATTTCTTGCTGTTATGTATAAGACTCTAAAATCATTAGCAATACAATCTTATTTTTTATCTTGCTATACTTTGAATTTAATTAATGGTTGGAGAAAAACATTTGCGCATTAAAAGAGATTCTCTGGGAATTTTGATTTGCTATCTGAGTCAGGTGTAGCAAATTAATTACTGGTAATTCATTAAACCGTGTTCACAAATTGCAAGCTGTGCATTCAGTGTGGTTTTTGAGCGATGCATAAGGTATATATATTAATGTGTCTATTTGATATTATCTTTGAAAACGAGCCAAATACCACATTTCCAATGCTTCGTAATTGTTCCAATATTGCCAACCCCTCTTGGTATGTTTTAGTTATTCTATATTCATTATAGAGGTTAAAGAGTGGTATTGTATAATGGTTCTATATATATATATATATATATATATATATACATATATATATATATATATACATACATATATATATATACAGGGTTAGCCATTAAGATCGAAATAATGGGCTATTTGTTTATATATTATGTTAGACACATACTTTCAAACGGAATGCTTCATAGAAAAGGAACAAAATTAATAACAGAAGCTCCAACTGAATGGATAGCCTGTTTCAGGAAATATAAAATAATTTTTGATAAACTAATTTTTTACGGAATATTTTTGGTTTACGTTAATTTCTTTCTCTGTCTGTCTGCTCCACAATAACAAACGCATCCTAATGACATGATCGTGACATGTTCATGAGGGAACCGACATTAAGTTTATACTTCGCTTTCATTTATTTCATTCATACTGAAAATGAAGAGCATTTGAATTTGCAGCATAATGCCTTTCTATGGCAGTTTAGACTATTTTCGTATTTGGAATTATGAAAGGTAAATATCATGTTTGATTAACGGACCTACATTGTAAATCATTTATACTTATATGTTTACATAAGGCTCTTAAATCATTACATTTGTTTTTAAATTTTACCATTATATTTGTAAAGTTTTGTTTAATTTAGATGCATCAATATAAATGTAATTTTATAGATGGATTACTGTAATATATATATATATATATTTCATTTTACTATTTCGAAATCAAAGATATTGTTTCATTTTTTAACAAATCCAATTGATTATTCATAAAACAATATTCTAATTATCACATTCCATGTCTTTTTTTTTTTTTTTTTTTTTTTTTTTTTTTTTCGGAGTATTTTAGTAAATTAATGCTATTCAGTAAATTAGGAACTATATAAACAAAATTTATTCCATGTTAAAAAAGGAAAAAAATCGCATTTAAAATGATAAAAATAATTTTTAATAATAAAAAAAATATGAGAATATGAAAAAAGCTATTTTAGAAAATAAAATACATTACAATAAAATAATTCACAGATATATTCACAAAAGACCCATTTAATTTAAGCGTCTGCCTGCCTTATAACTGTGATTTTTTAGTATTAGATTCAACCAAATCCATTTTGTTTCAATAATAATTCTTTATGAATATTGATATTAAAAATCGTGAATTGTGCATAATAAACACACCGATTTGTTTGTTAAATGGTATTTATATGTCTTTATGCATATTTTCTTTTTAGTATTAACATTATTTTAATGCTAATAAAGGAAATTATTTTGTGGATTTATATGCTCTATTAGAATGAGATTATTCATCTAACTTTGATCACCACCCAAACAGTTTTCTATAAGTGAAAATATTTAGTTATCTAGCTTTCATTTGCTTCTCTATGTATTTGTCTCGTATGTGAGATTTTATTGAACCTATTTCTCATTTGCAGGTGCTTCGTGGTCGACAGGTACAAAAATATATAATATTCAATCATTGTCTGGTCTGTTGCTTATCCTTAAAAGAAAAAAACAGAGAGTAGGTCGAAATTTAAGCTGTACTATGCACAAATAATAGAAATGTCCTAATGAAACTTTAATCATTATTTTTTTAATTTTATTACGGCAGGTTCAGTAGGGCAGACCCCACCTCATGAGACTTATCTAAAGAACATCAGGAATAAGTATTTTGACAGATTTCCGAATATCACTAAATAAAAATCTATTTTATTTAATATTTCTAATTTCCAGAAATATTCGAGGATTTTAAAGGTTTGTTAATATTTATCTAATTAATAATAAAAAAGATGGTTTTAGTATGTTAAATATTGTGAAATGTTACATTAAAATGCAATGACTCTAAGAGATGAAGTCGCGACACTTGTTCTGCAGACTATCTTTGTTTATGGAAATAAAAGGCCTATAAAGTGCTGTGTTAATAGAATTCTTCAATAAGTCTCTTGTGAAAAAATTATAAACGATTTACGTACCCTATTCAAGAAACACCATATTGTTTGTCAATATAAAGGCACAGTAGAATTATATTAAAAATTTTCAAATACTTGAATTCATGCCTTTTAAAAATGTGAGTATACGCGGAACATATTGATATTTCATGCATTTCCTTCATAAAATCATTACATAAGAATTTTGTAAGTAGAGGAAAGATTATATAGGTTGGATATATTATATTGTGTTTAAAGTATACTTTTAATATTCGTAATTCTATGTTATTAAGTAAATATATATATTGCTTATGTACATAAGTAAAGCTTAGATGCGGAAAATAAATTATTCTTAAAATGGTTTTCATGTGTTGCGATTTTTATAGAATCTGTGACAGTGTATTGGCTTATGCCTAGAGGCATAACCTGCTGATGTATTTTTTTAAAATGTTCTGAAAGTTTAAGCGATGAAAGGAAATTACTTTTTTGTGTATTGGAAGATAAAATCTTTACAAAAAGAACAGAGAAGTCTGTTACTTTAGGCTAATAAATGTACAATAGATGTATGCACTGATGTAGCAAGGAAGTTTCGAAATTTATTTTTCGATGTCAGGTGATAAATTCTCGTATATGTTATAAAATATCATGAATATTTTTATTTTTATTTATACCCCAAGAAAGGTAATCTTTCTCTAAAAATATCTGAATAGAAGTAACAAAAATATATTTAATAAATAAAAATGTATTTGAGACTGAAAAACATTTATGGCATATTATTTGTTTGGTTTAAACATTCTTAATCAATTTTATAATTTTCAGAATTGTAATTACGTGTGAAAGTTTTATAAATAAAAATTAAACCACTGGGAGGTAAATGCCGCAGTACATTTTAATGAATAATAAAAAAAGTTTTATTAAAGGAACATGTTGGAAAAGATTCTAAAGATGTCCTTATACGGAAATCCATGAATGAATTTGTCTCCGTTTTGCATTGTTCAAGTGCAGTTTAATATAATTTCGTATTTATGTAGTGTTATTGTAAAAAGCTAATGTAATTCTATTTACATCGTGTATTGTATAATATTTTGGATGTTATATTAAATCACACTTTACGTAGATTTCGTATGAAATACTACTTATTGCGGTCACTCCTATGTTGGAATTTTTGAAAAAAAAAAATACATATAAATGCAGATCTCAGCCAATCATGACCTCGAGACCCCAAAACTGTCATCAGAAAAAAAGTTTGTATGCATCTCTTTCTCTCTCTCTCTCTCTCTCTCTCTCTCTCTCTATATATATATATATATATATATATATAGATAGATAGATAGATAGAAAGAGAGAGAGATAACTTCTATAATTCTGATCCATTCTATTCTAAACTGGCATACAAACTCAAGGGGTATAAAATCTCGCTCGAGTTCGTTAGGTGGCAAAATCGGACCAAGGGGGTGAACATAGGGAGCGGTTTTGTGAAAACCCCTCCCTGAAAAAACGTCATAACTTCTTAATTAAAATAGATATCGAATCATTTTAATGTTTATATTACTTCTAGAAAATGGGCCAAAAGTTTATGCATGGCAGATTTTTGATAAAAAAGTTAAAAATAGGCTAAAAAGGCGAAGAAACAGGGTTTTTTGAAGAAAAAAATTCACAACTCCGTCAATTCTCAAATATTAAATCCAACTGATTTTTTTATAAATGCTCTCAAAATTATCTAAAACTTTTGTATTTACAAGTTTTCGATAGGGCTATTTCTTACCGATAAAAATAAAAACGGAAACAAAAAGAGGGATGAAAAAAAAAACATTCATGACTTCGTCAGTTCCTAAACTATCAAATCTAATTAAATTTATTTTACATCTTCTCAAGAATATCTACAACTTTTACACTGACAAGATTTTCATAGGACCCATTCTTTTAGCAAAAATAAATTAAACAGAAATAGGATTTAGAAAAAACCTCAAATCTAAGCTGCTTATATTCTGACTCATTTTTTAAAATTCATTTGGGATTTTAAACGCATCCAAATGACAGACCCTCTTATATAAAAACAATATAATGTGACGTATTGGCCAGTTTTTTTGATAAATGCAGAATATATTTTCAAAAAGGCTGCCAAAAAAGGTATTTTGAACATAATTACCGAAGTGATCGTGGTTGAAAATTGAGGAAGTATTCAATAACAAATTGCATTTTTTAGGACTCATTTATAATTCCATTTTTGCTCTCAAACGCATCCAATTTACATGTCCTCTTAGGAACTGTGTAATGTGAAGCATTGACCAGTTTATTTTATATATATATAAAGGCAGAATATATTTCAAAAAAGTTTGCTATAATGTATATTTTAAACAAAATTTACCGAAGCGATCAGGATTGAAAAATTAAGGTATTCAAATAACAAATTGCTTTTTTTCTTAATCATTTTTAAATTCAGTTCTGCTCTCAAACGCATCCAATTGACAGGTTCTTTTATTAAGGAATTGAATAATGTGCCTTATTGGACAGCTTTTTGATAAAGGCTGAATATATTTTTTAAAAAAGCTGTCAAAGTGTTCACTTCGCACAAAATTTTCTGAAGCGATCATGATTAAAGAGTTGAGGATGTATTCAAATTACAATTTTTTTTATTTTATGGCTCACTTTTAAATTGCGTTTTGTTCTCAAACGCATTAAATTGCCAGTTTTTTTATTATTTAGGAACTATATAATGTGCGTATTTGTCGATTTTTTTAATAAAGTCAAAGTATATTTCACAAATACTATACAACAAAATAATTTGTCAAAATAGGCATTTCGGCCGAATATCGCTGAGGAAGATTCTGATAAAACCACTTCTTAGAGAAAAATGAAATTAAAAATTTTTCAAAAGCGGCTCAAAATTTATGTTTATCTCTAATCATATATTATTTTTTCTTGTTGAAATGAGTAATTTTCTGTATCTACCTCCCCCTATAGGCCCAACTGACAGCGATTGTATTTAAATGCATGTTTGATTATGTTAGTTATTACACAAATACATTACCCAAACATAGTGGAAATAAAGAAATTGCCATACTAATTGCTGTTTAAAAATATTTATATTAGAGTTAAAATAAGCAGTGATGTATTTTAATTTCCCGATTCTTCTGTGGATTTTATATACTACCTCTGACAAAAAAGTTCGGTGAATGAATTTAGTACTGCCGATCTGGCGACACTGGGGAAACAAAACGATGCACCTGCATAGAGGCCAAGTGTTGACCATCTTGACTGTTGTTCAGTTGAGAGTCGTTTATGTTCTGTGTAAGACGTGCTTTACTAAGTGCTTGTTCAGTGTGTTGGTTCTTAAGTGAGCATAGGAAAATGAACGAGCAAAAGATAAGTTTAAAGTTTGGTTTTAAGCTTTGCAAGACACTGAAAGAAATTCATAAACGATGGTGCAAATTAAAATCCATCATACTCGCCAGATCTTAATCCTTCAGATTTCTTCCTATTTCCACGACTCAAACTCTCTTTGAAAGAGATTTGACACTATTGTTGACATCCAACGAAACGTGACGAAGCTTTTGAACTTCATCCCAAAAGAAGACTTCTTGCGAATTTCCCAGGACATGTATAGCAGATGTTAGTGGTGCGTAGCGAAGGGAGATGACTATTTTGAAGGATGGTACGGTAACTTTCATTAGTATTTCATCTACATTAATGTTACAGGACTATTCACTGAACTTTATTGTCAGGGGTAGAATTCAGAAACAGAAAAATAGAAACGCAGACATAATATTAAAAAAAAAGCTTTTTCCAATTTGAAACTTAATATTATAATTAAAAGTAAAATAATTTATTCTTTATTCATGCAAATATTATATAACAGATGTTTTAAAAAGATTTTTTAATGTATTTAAAAAAAACTGAACTATTATAAGATAATTTGTGCGTATTTTTGTCTATCGCTTGCATGTTTTATGAAATGTTATGATGCAGCTTCAGTAGAGCTGCATTCAAATGTATTTTTATTTTAATTTCACATATTGTAATTTCAGAACTATAATTGAAAATGTAATATAAAATATAACAACTCTTCCTTTATTTCCAAATTTACTGAAACTAAAATTTTGAAATAAATTGGAGTTGTAAATGTTTATTTAGATCTTCCAGAAAATCTATAGAGATTCCTTTAAGTCATATAATATTTTATTATTTTCTTGTTGCAAACAAATTTTAAATGTCAGGCGATCAACAAAAGAACTGAGAGACGCTTGAGGTGTTTACCGTCATGGAGCTTAAAAGAGCTTTTGATAATGGTTTTCGAAAAATATATTGGTAATTAGTTGAGATATAAAATTTTATCCCCTTGAGGACGAAAGACACGTATACGTGCAAAAAAGAGGCTTGAGAATCCTTTTTTATCCCCACCAGTAAAATTTTACTGTAATTTTTTTTCTTATTTAACACTAGAATTACCGCATTTCTTGTGTACCTAGAACTATCGGGCTGGGTCACCTCTGACCCATGGCTTTCAAAGAGGCTATTGTTGTTTTATATGGAAGATAAAGACAACCAATAAGTATTCACGAGGAATAAAATGATTTTTTAATTAATTTTAAATACAATTTAGCTTCTAGGCTATTACATAATATGAAATTTTGAGAACAGATATCACAAAGGAAATTTTTTATTTCTAATTTTAGAATAAATGATTTGAGGATTTTATACCTTCTTTAAATAATATATATATATATATATATATATATATATGATTTATAGACTTAAATTATGTAATAATGTTCCTACAAATTAGTTATATATTCAAACGGAATAAATTTTATTATATATACATATCCATGATTATTTTTTCTTTTTATACTGTTTATCATACACTCAATTCACATAAAATGCCATGGTCTTTTTTTTCTGCATATACTGCAGACACAAGTTATAAACAAAGTCCCCAAACAGTATTAGTCTTATTGTCTTAGCATTGTTTTACTTGGCAACATTTTTCGTTTGTTTGAAATTTCTATGCTGGTACTTGGACGGATATTTTCAAATCATTTTCAATGTATTTATCTATATTTTTAGAAAGAAAACTATTCTGTTTATATTAGAATCACTTTTATCTTCAAAAACTGCCCAAACATTTCTGACCATTAAATCTTGAATCATAAGATTTTGCATAGGTCAAAAATTATTGAACATTGCGGCTCTAACTTCCGTATAGTTCGATGTTCCAAATCACTTCCAAGAGTGATTTATTTTGGATTTTTCTCATTTTTCTCATTTTTTTCTTTTTTTTAAATTTTTTCATAATACGTATGATTTATTTGTATTTCATGAGTTTTTCCACAACAACTACTTGGCTATTTTCATTCAGCTTACTACTATTTGTATTGAATTCAAATAGTGGAATTTTACAGTC
Source organism: Maratus speculifer (assembly GCA_964019185.1). NCBI lineage: Eukaryota > Metazoa > Arthropoda > Arachnida > Araneae > Salticidae > Maratus > Maratus speculifer. Next base: position 37,123,374 of record OZ025297.1, read on the forward strand.
ATTTTTAAGAAAAATTGTTTTGACTATATTTCCAAGATTGCCAGGATTATCACATGATGACAATCTTGACTTCGTTACTAAATTTTGTCACTATAATCATTTAAAGACAGTTCGCTGTAAAATTTTAAAATTTCCTCATTCGAAAAACCTATGTCGTGACGCCAGACGCCATTACTATAAATGTGTGATTCTGGAATACCATAAACAATCTTTTTTTTTCGTCTTTTCAATCTTTTTTTTGTGTCTTTTATAAGAGTAAAAATATTCTTTTTAGTTGCTTTCCAAGGTGTAACGTTAACAACCATTTTCTAAAACATTCTAAAAATATCTTGAAATACGATAAAAAACACGCACATTTCATTTTCAAATGCATAACAGACATGTGATCATACCCCCCCCCCCCTCACACACACACACACCTGTACACATGCACATTCCTTTCTATCTTTTCTGCAAAGGAAGTATCCTTACACTATTCTTATTTAGAGTTAAAAATTCTGTTGAAATAAATGAAAAAATGCAATTATTTTGTTCGGGTCAGCGATGACCCAGCTTGGTAATTCCAGGTATAAATATGTGTATACAAAAAAGTTTCCGTTCGATTTCAACTAAATTCGTGTTAAGGCATTGTACTAAATATTTAGAAAAAGTCAATCAGTTTCAAAACGTTATTTTGAAAAACAACAATGATACGAGCAAAAAACCACGTCTTGGGTCACAGATGACCCGCCTCGGTAGTTCTAGTGTTAATCGGAGAATATTCTGGATTTGGTAAAGCACAAATTTTTGTTTTTAAAAACCGGTGACAAAACATTAAAATTTTCGTAAAAGGCTCCCGTCGGGGTTAAATACAAGGACTGCTTTGATATACAAAAAGACACGGGCAGGCATACTGAATTTATCATCGGCTTTTAAAGCCCATGTAACAATTTATTATTGTTTTAACAACGAATTTTATTAACGATTTTATTTTTATTTTTATTAATGATTACAGTTATATGTTAGCATATTTGTTTTACGAAACACGTGTATGCAAGTAAAACTCGCAATCCACAAATTATTCTTTATAATAGTTTATAACTATTTAAATTTAAAGTGAAAATCACATAATGTAAAAATCCAACAGTACTTTATTATTTTTTATTATATATTAAAAATCTTATTCACTAAAATGTTTCCTGGAAGTATTTATTTAAATTGACAGATTCCACAAGATTTATAAAAAAAATTATTTAAAATTAATATATCATTTGATAATTGAATTAAGTTTGCATTAATAAATTATTTTAATTACAATAAAATATATACTTAATAAAGATAACATAAAAAGTTTCTGGGATTACGATAACAAACTTTTTGATTAAAAATCCGCGGAAAGAAACTGTTGACGATAATCACTTCAGTCAACTGAAATTAGTTTATTGAGAAGTTCGTGAAAGAATGTGGGCAAATACACCGAAAGCTAACTTTTCTGATTTAGACTGTTTTTATTCTTTTGATAACATAGAAAGTACATTTAAATGTGTACTTTGTCTCACTAATGAAATCCAATTTTCCTTTTAGGTTGTTAATCCCAGTAACTACAATTTACTACAAACAACATAAGTTTACTTACTTATTGAAAACTGCTGTTAGCGTTTAAAGAGTCAATAAATATTCATTAAAAATATTTTTAAAATGTCGTAATGTCTGAGAAAAAGTACATGTAAGATATATTATAGTTTTTCAAAGTTATAGATTGAATATAAAAATATTCGATACATAAATTGCGAACAAAAAAAAAAAAGAATCTTGAAACTTAAGCCACGATCTTAATCTTAGAATGTTTTTTGATATTTTTACACTTTTAAACGGAAGAAGCGGGTAAGATTTGATTACGGGAGTGATGGCTCTTGCAGCTTAAAAATATTTAGAGATATCCCTTTATTTCTTCGTTCTTATAATGGTTTGACAGAAAGATTTTTTTCTACATAAAAAAAAACTTTTCTGTGCTCATACACGTAAGGCATGGTGGCGTCACTGCGACGTTGTTGTGAAGTCACATTGTGACTTTGTGACCATCGATTGTCGATGTGACGTCACGTGACGTCGACGTGAAGTCACAGTGACTAAAATGTGAAGTCGTTATGGCCGTTTTAGAGCTCGTTTGTGACGTTTCACAAAGTGGTCACAATGTGACAAATTTGTGAAAAATGTGTCATTTGTGACTAATTTGACAATAACATTGTGACGAAACTGTGACAAAAGCAACGATATTTAAATTGCTATAAACATGTTTTTTAAAGTAAATAACATGTTTTGAAGGATATTTATAATTTTCTAAATTTTTTTAATAAGGTCACATCTCAGTCACAATGAGACGTCACTGAGTGGTGGCATTTTGGTCACAGATGTCATGTGACCAAAGTGACTCACAGTGACGTCATTGTGACGTCACTGTGACCATGCATGCTATGAGGTTAATTGATCTAAAAATCTTACAATTGTTGAACAAGCTAGTAAGCTGGATGTTTTAGTACAAAATATACCTGTAAGTAGCAAATCCTTTGATTAACATGTATAAGGGCAAATTATCTATGTCCTAAAATGGCAAGACCTATTTACAACATAACAGTACAACAAAACGAATAATCGGATAAAAAATACCGAGAAAGGACTTACCCAGATCTGATGTGTATATTAAAAAAAAAGTATTATTAATACTGTTAATAACAACAACAACTAATGTAGCAATAAAAAAGAAGCATTACTAATGAATATTTAAGTTAGGACAATTTGACAGAAATTTCACTTTTATTCAGTAAATGCCAATTATTTTGTCTGGCACTGTATGCATAAATATATATATATACTATCTAACCCACCCGGCGTTGCTCAGGTCCGTGATAATGATATTAACGGAACCTGAAATTTGTGAATTTATTGCTAACTCGAAATACGTGGAATTACATTGTCTGAAGTACGCGGCCGCTGACTGCCTGAAAAATTGTTTTAAAAATGAACAAATAATATTTAGCGGTAAAAATATTCAAAACGACTGCAATGGGAAACGGGGGAATTACTCAGTTAATAATTAGAATTTTGAAAATCTGAATGTCAGGTACATCAGGAGAGACTTTGGTATACACCCAGGAAAATTTTGAGCCTTGTACGTGCCGGAGATTTTATTAGCTATCGCACCTAAACACACACGCACACAGACAGAGCGTTTTCTTATTTTATTAGTGTAGGTTACAGTATAGTTCAAAATAATTCATTTTCTCGTAATTCATTAGTTTTATGAATTTTGCTTTTTTTACATTAAATTTAAAAATAGTTAACATCACGATACGTGCAAAAATCTGTAATATTGACAAAACTGACAAAAAATCGATGATGAACGATCGAAAAATCGTTAAAAATCACACGCAAATTGTAGAATGAAAGTTTAAAACAAAAACCTTTTTATCAATAAAAAAAATAGCTGCAAAATATAAAAAAAATTACTAAAATCGCATTAAAATATTCGTTTAAAATTGAAAAATCACTGTACGAATTCCGAATAAACTTTATTGAAAAGAAAAAAAAATTAACACATTGGGTTAAAAGTATGAAACCGTATTCCTTTCACTAATGTGGAAAAATCGCCTAAAATCTAAATACAAAAATCTAATAAAAAAATCGAAAAACGGGCTTCGAGGAGCAAAATATCATGTATATAGGTACCTTCTCCCCCAAATTTTGTAACTCTACGAGCAGCGGTCTCTTCAGAACAGCGCTACAACACTCTCACAAACTTCTCTCTTTATTATAATAGAAGATTACTGTGAATATCCTTATTAATAACTTTATTGCTGATTCACTAATTTTTTGATTTTTGCCTTTCTTGTCTGCATGTAATTCAAAAATATATAAAATTATGATGCATGCAAAAATCTATAATATTGAAAAAAATGACAAAGATGACTGCTAAATGCACAAAAAAATCGTTAAAAATCACATCGAAAATCGCACTGAAAATCGCTCAAATTGAAAAGTCATAGAAGATGAAATTTATTAAATTAGTCTGAAAGTCCGAAACAATTTTCTTTTTATCATCGTCAAAAAATGGCCGTAGAATGTGAAAAAAAACTAAAAAATTTAATAAAAAATTCTTTAAAAATTCAAAAATCGCTGTACGAATTCCAAGTAAACTTTATTGAAAAGAGTACAAAATTTACTAAATTTTTTAAAAAGAATGAAATCATATTCCTTTCACTCATGTGAAAAAATCGCCTCGAAACATAAAAAGAACGCTAAAAATCGCCTAAAAAATTAAATACAAAAAATCTAATCAAAAAACACAAAGTCGAGCTTCGAGGTGCAAAACCTCATGTACAGATGTACCATTTCCCCCAAATTTTGTAATTGTACGTGCAGCGGTTTCTTCAGAATAGCGCTGTCACACTCACAAATTTGTCTCTTTATATATATATATATATATATATATATATATATATATATATATATATATATATATATATATATATATATATATATATATATGGGTGATTCTCAAAATAGGGGACAATTTCAAAAGTGAAAATTTAAAAAAAATACTGTTAGCAAAATTTCTGAAAAAAATAGGTGTTGTTAATATAGTATTAGGTATACTTTACATGTAGTCAGCAGAGCTAACTATTTAAAAATTCACTTAAAAAAATAATTAGTATTTTTTGAGCCATGCTAATGACAAAACAAATTGCATGGAATAAATATATTAAGAAATTTTTATTTTCTTCCTGTTTAAATATTTTTTCTATATTTATTACCCTTTCTTTTCAGCAAATGGTTTCCATTTTTACATATATACATATAAAGAGAATAAAAACATTACCAAAGAGCAAACTTTGTTTAGATGAGCAACATTCTGACACTAACAATGTAAGAAGGTGTCTTAGTTATTTTCTGACTTTAATGCATATTTTAGGGATAATAAATGTAATACCTAAATTTATATGTAAAATTAAACTTTATAAAAGATACAATATAAGCAATGGTTACATTTATGCACATAGGAGTCTTTAGCTTGGACAGAAAAACCATGCTAATGACAAAATTTAATTTAAATAAGATTATGAGCCATAATATAATCACAATGCAATAGTCCTTTCTGGGGCTTTTTAAAACACAAAAGTCCTATGCAAAAAAGTAAAATAAAAATTTTAATTATAAAAAAAAACATGAAAATTATTATCCATTCTAATGGCATACAATTGATGTACGCCCCTAATATTCAACTTCTATTCTTAAAATACAATACATGCTTCTATTTTCCGGCTGGGATAAAATGGGTACTTGTTGCCATGGAGAAACTTTATATTTTCAAACTATTGTCATATGTGAAAATGAAATTTTGATTAATAACCAGCTGTTATAGTATGACCTTGTTTTGAAAATAGAATATGGAGGACAAACTTTAATTCTTTTTTTTTATATACTATAATTTTATTTTTAAAAAGAAATTTATTGGATAAATCCTCTCCTTGATTAATTTAAAGAAATAATAACATTTGTTTTATTTTATAAACATTATATTAACTCTTGAAAAAGCTAGTATATACAAGGAACAGCTGCTGTGGACATCCATGCTAATGACATTTTGAACATTTATTATGTTATTTTAAGATGTTTTTAACTAAAAAGTGAGTAATTCTTGAGTGCAAATAATGAATAATATGAAGACAAACATATCTAAATATAAAAACATGACAGAAAACCTCTCAATTTTTTCTGTATGCCGAAAGACATAAATTGTCCCCTATTTTGAGAATCACCCATATATATATATATATATACAGGGTGTCCGAAAAGTCTGGAAACGGCCGAATAACTCGAGAAATACATATGAGATTGAAAAACGTAAATATACGTGTTAAATATTTTTAAATAAGCTACTCAGTGATACCAAATTTGACCTTCGAAACCGACCCCCTGGGGGTCAGAGGGGGTCAAACTTTGAAATTTTAAATTATAACCCCCATTTTTTTGCAGATTCGGATTCTACGGACAAAAATACGTAACTTTTGTATTTGATGTTTATTTCAAATCCCCGTTTATCACGGTGTAATCGAGCATATTAAATCGATACATATTTCGGCTTTTCCACCTGGATTTTCCCTAATCGAAACTGATTGGGCAGAATTTTTGACGTCAAATTCCTCGTCTTTTGTAGGAATAGCGTTTCCTGAAAATCACCCGTGGCGATTATTTCAATAGTGCTACACTGTTAAAAATTTGACCCATTTGCTGCAGCGTCACTCCACAGCTATTATAGAATATCTCTTTTGTGACCAATGAGAATGCTCCATAACACAGTAAAGTACACTGATAAAAATTTGCTGCATTTTGCTGCAACGCACTCCACCGCTTGTATATAATATCTCTATTCCAACCAATGAGAAAGCTCCATTCCACGGCCAAGTAACCGTTTTCTATACAAGCAGGGGAGTGCGTTGCAGCAAAATGCAGCAAATTTTTATAAGTGTCATCATTTTCTATAAAAGCGGTGGAGTGACGATGCAGCAAAAGGGTCACTTTTTTTACAGTGTACTTTACTGTGTTATGGAACATTCTCAATGGTCATGAAAGAGATATTCTATAAAAGCTGTGGAGTGACGCTACAGCAAATGGGTCAAATTTTTAACTGTGTAGCACTATCGAAATAATCGACACGGGTGATTTTCAGGAAATGCTATTCTTGCAAAAGACGAGGAATTTGATGTCATAAATTTTCCCCAATTAGTTTCGATTAGGGAAAATCCCGTTGGAAAAGCCGAAATATGTATCGATTTAATACGCTCGATTACACCGTGATAAACGAGGATTCGAAATAAACATCAAATACAAAAGTTACGTATTTTTGTCCGTAGAATCCGAATCTGCAATAAAAAATGGGGGTTATAATTTAAGATTTCAAAGTTGGACCCCCTCTGACCCCCAGGGGGTCGGTTACGAAGGTCAAATTTAGTATCACTGAGTAGCTTATTTAAAAATATTTAACATGTATATTTACGTTTTTCAATCTCACATGTATTTCTCGAGTTATTCGACCGTTTCCAGACTTTTCGGACACCCTGTATGTAATAAAATAAAAAAATCTTTGCTCCATTTTGCCCTCTCTGAGCTATTAATTCTAAATTTGTGGAACATATTTTTAATCTTAGTTTCGTAATGTATTAATATTTTAACAGCTAAAGTTCTTTTTTCTTATTTTATTTAACTTACTAGCTGTTGCCCGTGACGTCGTTCACGTAGCATTAAAAAAAAAAAAAGGATAAACGTTTTAATTAAACAAAACGTTTTATTAACAGCAATTTAAAACATATATACAGGGTGATTCCAAATTTTTTTTACAATAAAAGAGGGGTGATAGTACACATCAAGACAAACAATATTAAATAGGAGACCAAGGGTCCAAAACGTTTTCCTAAAGAAATAGCCGCCATTAAAGTTTAGGGACCAAAATTTCAAATAAACATAAAAAACGGAAAAATCGGTCGATTGATTTGCGGTTTTCACTAAAATTATTCTTTATGTCGGCATTTTCTTGAAATTAAATTATAAAGATAAATTTCAAAAAATGCCGATAGAGGGCGCTTTAGACTTTGGAGTAACGAACAACTATTTTTTGCCGGTATTTTTTGCATCTCATTAAATGTTTTCGTAAGCTTAGACTCAAACTTAAATTTTGAGCTCAAAATCTGCAGTTGGGAGTGGTTAAGTAACACAGACTGAGCTGTGTTCAGAGGGTTCAAATTTCAATTGATTATAAAAAAACGGAAAAATTGATCGATTGATTTGCGGTTTTCACTAAAACTATTCTTTATTTAGGTATTTTCGTGAAAATAAATTATAAAGATAAATTTCAAAAAATGCCGATAGAGGACGCTTTAGACTTTGGAGTAACGAAACACTCTTTTTTGGCGTTATTTTTTGCATCTCATTAAATGATTTCGTAAGCTTAGACTTGAACTTAAATTTTGAGCTCAAAATCTGAATAGTAGGGAGTGGTTAAGTAGCACAAACTGAACTGTGTTCAAGGGGGAGGGGGAGGTTCAAATTTAAAGTAATTATAGAAAATGGAAAGATTGGTCGATTCGTTTGCGGTTTAAAATAAAACTATTCTTTAAGTCAGTATCTTCTTGAAAATAATTTTTAAAGATAAATCTCAAAAATCCGTCAGAGGACGCCTTAAACTTCAGAGTAACCAACAATTCATTTTAACCATTATTTTTTGTTCTAATTAAATGCTTGCAAAAGCATTTTAAACGTTCTCGGAAGCTTACATTTAAACTTAAATTTTGAGCTCAAATCCTGAATCGTTATCAGGAGTTAAGAAGCGCAAACTGAAGTGTGTTCAGGAGTTGTAATTTAACCCTCTTTCCTCCTCGAACACAATTAAATTTTTCGCTACTTAAACACTCCCAACGATTCAGAATTTCAGCCCAAAATTTAAGTCTATGCATTTGAAAGCATTTAATGAGATTAAAAAAATAACATTTAAAAATAGTTGTACGCTACTCCAAAGTCTAAGGCACCCTCTATCGGCATTTTTTGAAATTTATCTTTAAAAATTATTTTCAAGAAAACACTGATTGATCAAGAAAACTGCTGATTTAAAAATTAGTTTTAGCAAAAACCGCAAACGAATCGACCAATTTTTTCCGTTTTTTACAATTATATGAAATTTGAACCCTCTGAACACAGCTAAGTTTGTCTACTTAACGACTTCCAGCTATTCAGATTTTGAGCTCAAAATTTAAGTTAAAGTTTAAGCTTTCGAAAGCATTTAGTAAGATGCAAAAAATAACGCCAAAAAAGAGTGTTTCGTTACTCCAAAGTCTAAAGCGCCCTCCATCGGCATTTTTTGAAATTTATCTTTATAATTTATTTTCACGAAAATACCTAAATAAAGAATAGTTTTTGTGAAAACCGCAAATCAATCGACCAATTTTTCCGTTTTTTATAATCAATTGAAATTTGAACCCTCTAAACACAGCTCAGTTTGTGTTACTTAACCACTCCCAACTACAGATTTTGAGCTCAAAATTTAAGTTTGAATCTAAGCTTACGAAAACATTTAATGAGATGCAAAAAATACCGGCAAAAAATAGTTGTTCGTTACTCGAAAGTCTAAAGCGCGCTCTATCGGCATTTTTTGAAATTTATCTTTATAATTTAATTTCAAGAAAATGCCGACATAAAGAAAAAATTTAGTGAAAACCGCAAATAAATCGACCGATTTTTCCGTTTTTTATGTTTATTTGAAATTTTGGTCCCTAAACTTTAATGGCGGCTATTTCCTTAGGAAAACGTTTTGGACCCTTGGTCTCCTATTTAATATTGTTTGTCTTGATGTGTACTATCACCCTCTTTTATTGTAAAAAAAATTTGGAATCACCCTGTATAACTAACACACATTTTATAGGAAACAATATAGTAGTTTTTCTTTACAGGGTACTTAAAGAACTCAGACAAATAAAAGGAAAATGTATTAGATAACATGAATAATCACGAAAATGAAATTGCTACCTCTTATACTGTAGAACCACTGTAACGCACCCCATGTTCTACAGAAATCACGTTATAGTGCTTTTTAGAATTCCATATCAAAGAAAGAAAAGTCATGTGTAAACCTAGGTAATAAAAAATATCCAACATTTCCATAATACATAACTTTGCCGGCCCATTCTTTTCTGCAGCTATGTACATGATATACATGTTTGTAAATATTCTAAATACAATGTTAAAATTTAGCTTAATTAGAAAAAGTATAAAGAAGATTAAAATTCACCTTTAGCAATTTTTAATAATAGACAGAAACGTACTTGAATTATTTTGTACAATCCTGTATATTAAGTGCAGATACTTATACGACCGCATATTTAGCTTAAATTATTAAAGCTTATATTAAAATTATTGAATTCATATTTCCGGGAATAGCTACTGCACAGATGACCATCTATCCAGTTTATTTTATATATTTTGGATTCAATATCTGAGATCTGGACACAGGTCCGAAATCTTTTATGTGTCTCTATAAATGAAAAATAAATGTGATGCAAATCATACTCAACTGCAATCATATTGTAGTAAATTTCAGTATTTATATATCAGTATATCAATTTCATCAAGTTTGAAATAGTGCAACGTAATTAAAATACGCTGGGAATATTTTTCCCCGTAGATTATTATATTACCGAACATTTTTTCTGTGATCCTGTAAATGAATGTTAAATCTTTGCCCTCATTTTCTACAGAAATCCTGTTTTAGTGCATTTCAGACACTGATATCAATTTCAGTATTTTTGTAACAGAGTAACACTATTAAAATACGTTGCAAATGATTTTTCTTCACAGACTATTATATATTGAAATATTTTTGAGTTGCCTGTACGCACACTATAAGTGCTACACTTAACATATTCGATAGTAACCATGTTCTTGGGTAATAAAATCCTTAAAAAATTATATAAATTTCATTAAATTTAAAGGTACGTAATACTATCAAAATACACCGCAAATGATTATTTTTTTTAGACCATAATGTAAAGTCTCCTCTTGAGTGCTCCTGTGATTCAGCTATGATTGCTACCCTCAGCATCTGGCATACAGACAGGTCGAAGTCGTAAACACTTTTAGAACACCATATTAGAAAATGCCAAAAAGGGTGTAGTCATCATGAAAATCAATGAATTTATTTTTGTAAAACGAAAAAAAAACAGTGTTAGGAAAAATCTACTACAAAACTGTGTTTTAGACGGTATTTTTGTATAATTTGTACATATATGCTTCGCATACTATAAAACTTTACAGAAATTTATTCTAGAAAAATATTTTTAAAAGTGACAGCCTATTTTTACCTTTTAAGAGCTAAAAGAAATGTGGAATTAAAATCCATCTACAAACCTGTTTCCGACGCACTTCGAGCACACTATGCGTAATTGAGATATTGACTGAGAAAATGATAGTATTTTCACGCAATTACATTAAATATTTAGGTTTTAAGCCCAAAAATACAATTTTTGATGTGATTTTTATTTTTATTTTCAGAATTGAATAATTTTAAGAATTAACACTTGTCAAAAATATTTTCTATTTTTTTTTTTTATTAGTTGAGCTTGATTTTACTTTTTAAGAATGATAAAAAGTATTTGTCATTGATCATTACGTCATTTACGACATGGATAAATTTGCGGTATAAACTAACATTTTCTAGTCATTTAATATTTATTTTTTTTTAAACTTTTTTTATTTTAAAATTAAATATTAAATATTTATTATTAACCATGCTCAGACGATAAACTTAATTTTCTTTAAATAATAACTTTTGATATCATAATTCAATCTCATTTCATTGCATTATCAGAGCATATCTATTTTATTTTCCATATGTGACGACACATTTGTCTCTTTTTAGCACTTATTCAAAATTCATATACCTTGTGTTATTAGAAATGAATACTTGAAAACTTATGCTTTGTTTCAAATATGACGTTACATTGATATTTTTTAAATTCTTAATTGGAAGTATTCTTGTGATGTCACAATTGTTAAATTTTTTAGCTTCGAACCGAAAGAAAGATCATTTCTTTACCGATTAATATCTGGAAAAAATGCTAAACTATTTATATATTTTAAGTGTAAAAGAAATTTTATATAATCGTCTGCTTGATATAAGTACAAAAAACAGTATTCCTGTGACGTCAAATTGGTAAAATTGCGGTACATAACCTCGAACCGAAACACAGAATAGGGTCCATTTATTTATTTAATTTTGTTTTATCACGTGAAAATCTTTCAATTGAAAATTAATTACAGAAGAGAAATAATTATTCCGTTTTTTTTTTTTTTTTTTTTTTTTTTGGCAACGAAAAAAGAAAGATGATTAAATATTATGGAAAAATTTTCAATTTATTCTGTATGAAAAATAGTGAAATGTTGAATTATTAACAAAAATATTTGAATAAAATAAATAAAAATTAGCCTATGTTCATTTCAGGCCAATAAGCTATCTATATACAAAAATTCAAAGACATCAATCCATCCGTTTTGAAGCCAAGTTCATTCCAATTTTCGGACACACTTTCACATTTATAATATATATAAGGATTAATAATCTATTGTTTGTTTCTCAAAAAGTGCGGGAAACTATTTCATAATATTTTTCCTTTTTAGCTCACAGGCTGTCATAGCCTGAGAGCTTAATGTGCCCGCCCGTTCTGTATGTACGTTCGTACGTTCGTGCGTAACGCGATAACTCATGATAAAAATATCGGATTTACTTGAAATTTTGTATATAGGTATATCCTGATAAGGCGCTTCCCTGATTAGTTTTTAGTGTTCATTCGAAATGTATAAGAGGGGGAACGGGGGGCTCATGCCCCTCCCCTTAATTGATTTAATGGATTTTTCATGCAGAATTAACAGTGTTCGTTCAAAAATTTAGATATAGGATCATTTTGATGAGGCAATTTTGTGACTATTATTAGGTGTTCATTGAATAAGTATAAACAGGGGGAACGGGATTTCTAATGCCCCTCCCCTTAATTGATAAAAAGGGTTTTTCAAGCAAAATTGTCAGATTTCGTTCAAATCTCTGAATAGTTTTGGAAGTTTAGTGGTTAAATATAAAAGAAAGGGATAGCTCCTCTTAAATTATATAAATGTTAAATGGGTTTTTATTAAGAATTATCCGATTTGCTCTGAATTTTGGATATAGATTTTTTATATGATAAAGCATGTTCTTGATAGTTTAGGCGGTTTAATGATTAAGTATAAAAAAGAGGAAAGGAGAGAGCTGTTTCCCTTTCTTATTTTTTTTTTCCAACGGAATTAACCCTTGAAAATATAAGGCTGTAATGTACAATTAGTATAACTGGGAAATATTCTTTTTTATTAGAATATTATCGGGATTTTAATTTTATTTTTTATTAAGATCGTCTGCTCTATGTTAATGCGCGGATTTAGCAGGTTAGTCTATTTGCGAGACAGTATGGAGTTCTTATGGGAAGGCCACGCCTCGAATAACAATCGGAGGTGAGGATTTCTGACGCGTAGCCTCGAAGTTAATCTTAATTGGATTTTCAATTAAGTGACGCAGACTGAGGTGGGGCTAGTTTTTTCGTGTGAGCGTTGGAGTTTCATTCTAGGTTTTCGGAACAGTGAGAATGCATCTGTCTCTTGAACTGCTAGGACGCCCGTTAAATTTTTCCCGATAAATTGTAAGATGGAATGAGGTAGCTTAGTTCACAAAGTTGGGAGTATTCGATGTGTGCCAAGGTAACTGCTGGTATAACTTCACGTATTTTATGTGTTCCAATAAATATGAATTCAAGGTTGAGTGATTTAATTTTTTTTACGGGGAAATTCTCAAAGACCGAAATCCACTGCTTGGTAAGTTACACTACAGTTTCTGAACCTGCTGTTGATATATATATAGATGCAATGCCATTTTAGATGGAATGCCGCCAAAAATATGATTTTAATTTTTACCTTACATATGGAAAGCCGGCAGATTTTTGAAATGGGCCGGCGTGCATCTCTGTAGAAATATTAAGTTCTCATGGCTTGCCAACTGCAGACTGACCTTGCTTGAGAAACGTTTTGATCACAGCGATGAATATGTGCTCGCCATGTTCGATGAAACATTCGATGAACGCCATGTTCGCCATGTTCGATGAACGATTGCTCCCTGAAACATCTGCTGTGATTGTTTTATTCTTGGCGCAACCAAGTCACCAAAGTAATGCCAATGATGTGGCAAGGAATGTCGAAAGAAAAAGGGAGCCCAGTTACATCCAAATTTATTTGTGAAATGTGTCTCCAGTATATTTTTTAATATAATTAACCTCTACGAAAATATCTGATGATTATCCAGCTAAAGAACATCTGTAAAGACCGCGAATAATAAATGAACAACACAAAAAAAATCTTTCTTTTTCCTTCCAAATAAAGTCTAGGTTCCGTTATTCTTTTTTAGAGAACAAAATTGTAAGTTATTATTTGTTATTTATCTTATTTTGTTATTGTTTACGAAATTTTAATAATAATTTCTTTATTTAAATTGTTGATTTTATTATTCTTATTATAGATATTAAAAAATAATTTTGTTCTTAACCCGCGAGTAGTCGCGACTTTTTTCACAACGTCATTAGTCGCGCTCGGTCTTTTCGCCGCTGCCCCCCCGCATACCAAATATGTAAAATAAGAAATATTTTTCATCTAATATACGAAAATAACATTACAACGGAAATATAAATTTGCAGTTTTCTTAAATTGTGCATTTTATTCATGAGATCTGAGATAATTGGAAAAAGTAAAAATGAACTCCATTAGTGACTTTTACGTAGACGTTTTTGCCAATTTCAACTTTGTTTGTTAAAATCTACCTGAAAGAAAAACAAAGGTGTCCTGTTACTTCACTAAGGTGCTCGAGAAAGCTTCAAAGTCAGCTATATGGTAGATCTCCGCTGTATTTGTAATGTGATATAAGATAAGAGAAGATAAGTTATACGGGCGGCGAAAAGACCGACACGCGACTAATGACGGGTTAATTTATTAATTGAAATTTTCTGCTCATAGAAAGTGTTCTTAGTACTAAAGAGGAAATTATTTGTGTTCTTAAAAAAATATTTGTTGTGTATTTCCTATGTTATTGAAACTGTGATATTTATTTATTTATTACTTATTTATTTATTATTTATTTATTCCACATGAATTCAAAGAAAGAGTTGTTTTATTTATTAATTATTTTTATTGTTATTTATCGTGATTGAATTATAGCATTTAAATATTTTCCCGTATGAATAATCCCTCTTTTATGCTGTTAAGATCGGGATTAGTAAAAGAGGATAAAATGACTGAAAATAAACTTGATATTGTCTCATTTGACTTTGAATCGGGCATGAAAATTTTTTCGTGGTTCAAGCATTTTGATAAAGAATGTTCTGTAGAAAAAAAAGATGATGATTGGAAAAAACTCAGAATATTTTTGTAAAGATTGCACAAACCATTTTAGTTATACAGCTGTTGCCGAAGTGGTAACACCTTGCAAGAACAGCATTGATAATCGCAGTGAGAAGAGCATTGCTGAGGTGCTGCCATCAAAACTCATAAGAAAGGTTTAAAGTAGCCATTAGAGTAGTTTTTGAAATATTCATGGAGTGTTTGTGTTTATAAACAGGGCTAACTTTAGGTTTTGCCGACCCGGCAACACTGCGCCGGAAAGGGTTAATTTAACTTATGGATTGTTTACGATTTTTTTCAAATACATTTTTTTTTCACAATTAAATAAATTCATGAATTCCGTGTCGAATAATTGAAATAAAATTTATATAACTCTGATATTTTGTGCGAATTTGATTTAAGAGTTTATAGCATCACTTAGTCCAACAAATGCTTCAATTTGCCTTCAATTTGCGTGAACTTGACTGATTATAACAGCTAATTAGAAGTTGAATAAAACTGTTTTATTGATGAATGAACACCGTTATATTAAATTTTGCCATACTGCTAAGACCGTAATGTAAAAATCCATAAATAATGCTACAAGGTGAATTATGTTAAATGACTCATCATGGCATGTATGAGTTGTTTGCATTGATTGAGGCAAAATGAAAAGCAACATGAGATCCGTGGAGCTCAAAAACTGTAAACAATTCTGTCCGAATCAAGTGGCAAATAGAAGCGTGATGCAATTCCGCAGTTTATAATTTATTCCGCAGTGTTTCTGTTACGAAAAACATGTTTTAGTAAGATAAGGAAATATATTCGTTGATTTTAGCTGTTTTGAACCACAAAAGTAATGCAATAATTGAATAATTTTAAGATTACTTTTTTCAATAAGACTAACTCTAAACGAAATCTCCTGAGAATACGTGCTTCGTGCGCTGCACATCTTAACAAACCCTACGAAAACTTAAAATTAGTAATTACCTAATTCACTACTGTTTCAGGATTGTTCTATGGATGTATTTTATAGAGCAATTGTAAATACTCCTGGAAAAATAAAATCATCAAAACAGGAAAATTTTATAAATACGTGTGCTATTTGTTGCTATCATTCAGCAATTAAATGAAATATTTAAATGCCATATTTACCGCTCTCATTGGCTAGTTGCTTCGATGCCGCGGATTGGTGGCTACCTGCAAATAGCCTCTAACCTGGTTCAAAGCTGCAAATATAATCTTATCTAGTAAGTTTTAACTGAAATTTAAAATCTGGTTGCAAGTGAATTTTTCAATGTTAACATACAAACATGACAAAACTTTCAGACACCTGAGTGTTATAATTTCAGCGTTATCTGCGATCAGGCAGGCAGACATCTCTTATTTTATATATATAGATTACTTCGAATATTCTAAATAATTCCTTCATTGCTGATTCATTACTTTTATGGGTTTTTTTTTTCTTTTTACATGCAATATAAATCATTAGACCAAGATGCATACAAAAAATTGTAATATTGACAAAAAAGGCAAAAAATCGATGCTAAACACACAAAAAATCAAAAGAATCGTTAAAAAATCACATTACAAATCGCAGTGAAAATCGCATTGCAAATCGCTAAAATTTAAAAATCATAGCAAACAAAATTTAGACACACTCATAAAATTGTCTCTTTATTATTAGTACTTTCCAACAAAGTTCAAACGTGCTTATGGATTTGGTTTGTCTGGCCGTCTGTCCATCTGTCCGTCTGTCCGTCTGCCCGTCTCCCCGCGCTCTAATTCATGTAAATATACTCGGATTGCCATGAAATTTAAGGACGTTATTGACGTTTACCTTAGCACGAGCCCTATTTAAAATGAAGTTTCTATCATGATAAGTTTATCTACACAAAAATTTCCCATTACATTATGGACTATGGGGAAAATCGTTTCAAAAGAATTAAAAAAAGTGTTATTCCCTGTCAAACATATTAAAATTTATATGCTTTTACGAGGTGCATTAAAATATGCATTCTATAAAATATAAGAAGAAAATGTAGCTATTATTCATTTGCAGGGCCACGCAAAAGAATTCCATTAGATAATGGTAAAAAGGGGAATTGTGTGTGACATATTTTAAATATATTAAACTGTTCCATGTATAATAAAATTGATGTATTTCAATGAGGCTTAGTATAAATTATACGATACTGCCTTTCCTAATATAAAGTACAATGTTATTTACAGGGAAACACAGAAGATTTTAAATAGTACATTCTTTCCGAAGTACTGTATATGTATCCGATGATAGCTGATGGATGGATGAAATGCATTTTAATTATGATATTCGTATAAGTTTCACTAAATTTATGCATATTATATGGTGTGTATAAATGCTATAGTTAATATACAGCGTTACCCAAAAGAGCTCGCCAACGTTACTGAATAGGAGCACAAATTACTAAACGTGATTCTTAAATGAATTATGCATTTTTACGCTGAACTGCAATAAATTTACAAAGAAATGTTTGCAGAATATAGATAAAATGATATACAGGGCCACACAAAGAATTGGGTACATGGAGCCTATGAATAATAATTTATGAGAAAGTGATTTCAGTTGTTTTAAGAGTGGTTTAGTTTAAAATAAATTTTAGCTTAACACTGATGTTTAATAAAGGTATCAGGCAAACTACAAGGCTGAACAAAGTATTTAAGTATATTTCCATCTATTAATATAAATTGCTGAAAAAGAAATTTCAAGCTACTAGGCACTTTTTGCTAAACTAATTTTTCCCTTTTTGGCTTTATATCCTTATTTACTTAAATAACGAAATTTTGTTAAAGATTTCATGAAGCGTTGAAAAGTGCTTCATAATCTATGCTTAACGCATGATTTTTCTTACTTGTTATTATATGTATGGCTTCTTAGATACTATCTCTAAATCACAAAAATATATTTAAATAAAACAATCTCAAATCTAAGTTACAAAAGACTTTTTATTATATATATGCTTCGTCCTGAAGCAAAATATTTTTATAAGTATATATTTTTAAAATATTAAGAAGGAAAATTTAAAATTGATTTTTTTCTGTGGATTTGTTTTCTTAATATCTTAATACAAATAAAGTGCTTTAGTTTAATACTGGAGCATTTCAGCGCATCTCCTTAAACATATTTCAATACTAATTAAAAAAGAAGATAAAGCAGTTTAAAAATATTATTTTTGCGACGCAGAATAACTTTTCGAAAACACAAACAAAAAAAAGTATTTCTGTAAAAATTTCCAATACTCTGCGAAAAAAGGAAAAATGACTTACAATTAAATATTATTCCCAAAAGGAAATAAGTACAAAAAAAAAATTTCTTATCCAGAATACAGATATTTTAAAAATAGTATATTCTCGATGCAATTTTTATTATAATGTGATCAATATACTGATAATAAATAAACTGTCATATTTTATCTGATAAGACAATGCTTTTATTGCGTATGGCTAAATCTTACGAAAGTTCATTTTAAGAAGTAGAAGATAATCTTTGTTTTACAAACATTAAATCCATAAATGTGTTTCGATTTTTTATTGGTCACTTTATCCGGTTAATATGTATTTTTAATAAAAAAAAATATTTTAGGAATAAAAATATTTTGTATTGCTTTTTTCCAAAATTTCCTCAATTTTGTAGCAAAAATGCTGTGTAAATATTTATAACTAGCCTTTTAGATTTAAATGTATTTTTTAATAATAATCATACACTTTTAATTTTTAAACAGTCTTTCTTAAACTTTCCGAAATATCTAAATTCATTTTTAGTTTTGTAAAATATCAGAATTGCAAAAGGAGTGTTTTTTAGAAAATTCTTCAAACAAAGAAAGGGAATTTTTTTCATGTAGAATGTAGATGATTTTTTTATGAGTTTTTAAATACTTATATCATAATTTCATCACTTATTTTTTTCATTTTATGATATTTTTTTTACACGTCATTTTTAATTAATACAAAATCTCTAATTTAATAATTTTTAATGTTTGCGAATGATTTCGTATTATTTTTTTTTAAAAAAATGTTTTGTATTTATTTATCTATCTTCGAAACATTTAAAATGTTACTTATAAATATTTAAAACATTTCTCCACCGCTGCAATGGTTTTACTGATTTTTGAAATTTAGAAATTTAGGTAAATAATATGAAAAGTTTTTTCTTAAATAAAACAATATTTAATTCTTACTAAATCTGAACTTATTCAGAAGCGGGAAAAATAATTTTTTAATATTGTTTCCTTCTATCTATAAAGCACTGCACTTTTTGCTGCTGTTATTTTATATATAACTGTATTAACTCGTATGTCTGTAAAAATATATTGTTTACTTTCACTAGGTCATATTATACGAATTGAATATTTCCAACTGAGCGAAAAACTGCCCAGGACGGGAATCGAACCCAGATATTTCGCTTAAAAGGCCAATGCTTTTATCTGCTTAGCTAACTGGGCGATATCCGGCTGGGATTTTTCGCTCTGAAAACCTTATTGGTCACTATATCTGGTCTGTCACTTAGATAGCTCGGCAGAATAAACAGCAAAATTCAAAAATATTCAATTCGTATGACAAATTTACCAATCAGTTTCATTGTGTTAAAATAATAGTATATCTACGTATCCATCGTTATGTGGAGTTTTATTACCTGTGGTTTATTCTGCCGAGCTGTCTAAAAGGCAGACTTAATGTAATGACGAATAAGGTTATCTGTAAGAAAAATCACTGCCGGCTATCGCCCAGTTAGCTTAACATGTAAAACCATTGGCCTTGTAAGCCAACTATCTGGGTTCGATTCCCAGACTGGGAAATTTTTCGCTAAGTTGGAAATATTCAATTCGAATGATAAATTTACCAATCAGTTTGATTGTGTTAAAATAATAGTAGGTCATATTAGCTCTTATTTTATTTAACCCTTATTTATTCTTTTTTTATTTTACACTTTCTTTACATACCTAAATTCTTCTTATAATAGCCTACACTTATATATAAATTTTATTTCAAAATTTAACTTGAATAAAGTAAAATGAATTATTCATTCAGTACATGTATTATTGTTACATGCAATGAAAATAATCTTAAGAATTTTTTCCTTATCATAATATATAATCTGTATAAACAATTTAAGTAAAACTAACAAGGGGACCACCAAACATGGTGCTCACAGATTTTGATGAATTCAAAGTATATTGTAGGGGTCATATCATTAATTATTCGGCTAAAAGGATTCTTTCAAATGGGCCTTAGTTTTTGAGAAATTGGGGGGGGGGTCAAAGTTCAGCGTATATTTTAAGTACTTATTAGTAAAGCTATTTGTCAACAGCTTCGTGGCTTCGCGGTAAAGCACGAGATTCCAGACCCGGAGGTGGCGGGTTCAACTCCAAGTTGGAGCTTTATTTTTCTTCTTCTTTATATGTTTCGTATATGTTAAATTTTTTAAGCAGAATTGGAAATTCTACAGCTTTCAACTTATTAATATTTTCTTATGCGGATAGTTTACTTTTTTAATTTTTTTATTATTTAAAAAAATATGATTCAAATGATAAACTAATTACACTTCAAAATTCATGAAATAAATAAAAATAAATAAAAAATGCATATATAATTAAAATTTTCAAAAGTATAAAAATTTTGAATGTTTTAAAATCCCTTCTACTTTAAATATTAATAATTTTGCTCAATTACATTTATATATATTGCTAAGTAAAAAAAAAAAAAAAAAGTTGACGTTTTTTTTTTTCTTTCTTTATATATTTTTTACATGCTACATATTTTAAGCACAATTGGGAATTCTACAGCTTTGAACTTTTTGATATTTTCTTAATAAAGTAAATTTATATTTTCGAATGTATTTCATGAAAATTTCTTTTTATCTGCAATTTTTAAACTAATGTTTTTATTGACAAAACTGCATAACGAATTTATGTCTTTAACCTTTTTTTATTAATTATTATGTAATTTCTTTTCTAAGCACAAATCTGAAATAATAAATTTTCTTTTTTCTATCGCATTTTTTTGTGGAATATTTTAAATGAAAATTTATCCTTTTTTCTATAAATTATACAAAATAATTTTCAGGTGCAATTTCCCAAACATTTATAGGATTAGTTAATTCAAATAATGCATACCTTCGAAAGTGTAATAAAATATTAATGCAGTAGTGCTAAAATATTATCCAAATTTTTACTGATCTTTAAATACATTTATCTCTAACGTTTAATAAAAAAAAATAACTAGATTGGAAAGTCGTCTGCTAATGAAATTACAATTTACGATACATAAAATGATATATATTTATTTTATTCGTCTGCTTTTATTTTCTCGGTAAAATCAAGCAAAAATAGAAATTGTTTTTGCTGTTGTCATTTTGTTTCTTTTGCAGACAAATAAAATATTTGAAATATTGGTATGTATATGTATAGCTGAAATTATGGTATGAAAATTCAGTATGCAATTGGTAGATTTGTATCGAATGCTAAAAATGGGTTGAATGCTAAAAATACTGTAATAGAAGGAAGCAGCACTAGTACAGAAAACTTTCGTTTGGAAAAGGAACAAAAAGGCGAAATTCAAATGCATTAAAATATTGCGAGATGTTGTTACGAAATGATAATCTGCTTACAAATTCCCAACCGGATAATATTTCCTTTTCTTCTATTGCTATAGCTGAAGAATTTCATAATTCAATATTAGAAATATGAGATAATCGACAATTTATCGAGGCAGATGAACGTATATTGAATGAAGAATGTGAATTTAATAAATTTACAAAGATATGATTTTTTTTTTTTTACTTAGCAATATATATAAACGTAATTGAGCAAAATTATTAATATTTAAAGTAGAAGGGATTTTAAAACATTCAAATTTTTTATACTTTTGAAAATTTTAATTATATATGCATTTTTTATTTATTTTTACTTATTTCATGAATTTTGAAGTGTAATTAGTTTATCATTTGAGCCATATTTTTTTAAATAAGAAAAAAAAATGAAAAAAGTAAACTATCCCCATAAGAAAATATTAATAAGTTGAAAGCTGCAGAATTTCCAATTCTGCTTAAAAAATTTAACATATACGAAACATATAAAGAAGAAGAAAAAAAAAAAAGCTCCAACTTGGAGTTGAACCCGCCACCTCTGGGTCTGGAATCTCGTGCTTTACCGCGGAGCCACGAAGCTGTTGACAGTCAGCTTTACTAATAAGTACTTAAAATATACGCTGAACTTTGACCCCCAATTTCTCAAAAACCAAGGCCCATTTGAAAGAACCCTTTCAGCCGAATAATTAATGATATGACCCCTAGAATATACTTTGAATTCATCGAAATCTGTGAGCACCATGTTTGGTGGTCCCCTTGTAAGTGTAGCAGAATCAGAAATTTCTTTTCAATTATTACTACTTATAGCTTGTAAATTTTGCAAAATCTTCCTCACTTCTTTCTACATGATCTATATACACAATGTAGAAATAAAAAAGGGTGTATTTAAAACCGAATACCGAAGCATGTTTGCCGTGATATTTTCTATTTTAACTTAGTCATTATGTTTATCACGTGATTTCAAGGTATTCAAAATATCACAATATTATTAAAATGCACATAAAACGATCTTCCCTTTTTAGGTAGATTTCGTAAGAAATACTACCTATTGCAATCGCACCAGTTTATCTATCTATCTATCTATCTATCTATTTATCTATCTATCTATATATATATATATATATATCACTTTTTTATGGACACGATAACTTCTATAATTCCCCACCAATCTCCACCAAACTCGTAAATAAAATCAAAGGGGATAAAATCTCGGCTAAGTTCGTTAATGGGCAAAATTGGACCAAGGGGGTCGAAATAGGGGGCGTTTTTGTGAAAACAGAAAAAAGGCCATAACTTCTTAATGAAAATAGATATCGAATCAGTTTAAAGTTTATATTACTTCTAAATAACGGGCCAAAAGTTTATGCATGACAGATTTTTGATAAAGTTAAAAATGGGCCCAAGGGACGAAAAAATAGTGTTTTTGGGAGAAAAAAAAATCATAACATTGTCAATTCTCAAGATATCCAATCCATCTAAATTTTTTATAAATATTCTCAAAATTATCTAAAACTTTTGTATTTGCAAGTTTTTGATAGGCCTAACTCTTACCAGTAAAAAAAATTATAAACGAAAATAAAAAGGGCTTTCGAAAAAGAAAAAAATCCATAACTTTGTCAATTCTTAAACTATCAAATCCAATGAAATTTATTTTACATCTTCACAATAATATTTACAACTTTTATGTTGTCAAGTTTTTCATAGGATCAATTCTTATATTAAGAATAAATTAAACAAAAAATAGAGTTGGAGAAAAAAACCTCTAATCCAAACTGCTTACATTCTGAATCGTTTTATAAATTCATTTTTTATTTTAAACGCATCCAAATGGCAGATCCTCTTATTTAGGAACTATATTATGTGAAACATTGGCCAGATTTTCGATAAAGACAGAATATATTTCAAAAAAGGCTGCCAAAAAGGGTATTTTGAACAGAATTTCCCGAAGTGACAGTGATAGGAAATTTGAAGAAGTATTCAAATAACAAATTGCGTTTTTCCTGACTCATTTTTAAATCCATTTTTACTCTCAAACGCATCCAGTTTACAAGTCCTCTTATTTAGGAACTGTATAATATGACGCATTGGTCAATGTTTTGATAAAGACAGAATATATTTCAAAAAAGGCTACCAAAAAGGGTATTTTGAACAGATTTCCTGAAGTGACAGTGATAGGAAATTTGAAGAAGTATTCAAATAACAAATTGCGTTTTTCTTGACTCATTTTTAAATCCATGTTTACTCTCAAACGCATCCAATTTACAAGTCCTCTTATTTTGGAACTGTATAATGTGACGCGTTGGTCAATTTTTTGATAAAGACAGAATATATTTCAAAAAAGACTGCCAAAAAGGGTATTTTGAACAGAATTTCGTGAAGTTGTGATTGAAAATTTAAGGAAGCATTGAAATAACAAACTGCGTTTTTTCTGACTAATTTTTTAAATTCTGTTTTGCTCTCAAACGCATCCAGTTGACAGGTTGTCTTATATAGGAGCTGTATAATGTCCCGTATTGGTCAGTTTTTTGATACAGGCTGAATATATTTTTTTTTAAATGCTGTCGAATTGGGCACTTCGCGCAAAATTTCCCGAAGCTATCATGATTAAGAATTGAGGTTATATTCAAAATTGGTTATTTTATAACTCATTTTTAAATTTAATTTTGCTCTCAAACGCATTCAATTGACAGTCTTTTGTTATTCAGGAACTATATAATCTGCCATATTAGTTGATATTTTTTAATAAAGTCAGAATTATTTCAAAATAGGTTGTCAAAATGGGCATTTGATCCGAATTTAGCTTAAGATGATTCTGATAAAACCAGTCCTTACAGAAAAATGAAATTAAAATTTTTTCAAAAGAGGACAAATAAAGTTGTCAAACTGGGTTTATCTGTAATCAAATTTATTTTTTTGTTGTTGAAATGAGCACTCTTCGAAATCTACCTCCGCCTATAGGCCAAGCCGACAGGGATTTTGCAATAATATAACGGGATTTTCGGTGCGTCGCTCTAAATTAATTTCAAATACCTCAACTCTTATTTTTAATAGCGTAAGCTCTATAATATACCTCAAAAATATACATTAAAAAATAAATAAAAAAATATATAAAATACTAATGACAGACGGCAGTCATATCTATCAAAATAATAAATATTTTTAAATTGTGCTTATAAATGATACAAAAAGTACCATTTAAAATTATTTTATTTAAAAAAAATATTAGTTATAAAAAATAAGCACCTTGAAAGTATTTCTTTAACTTTATCTTGTAAACACCAATTAAAATAAAACATAGAAATGAAATTTAGATACAATCGTCTGTTCTGTTATTTTACACGTACAGGGTGTCCAGCAAATAACACCCTGATTTCAAATTTAAATTTCTCAAAAACAAAAATCGATAAAACTACTCGGTAAACGGTTTCTTTATTAGGTAAGCTGTAAAAATGGTATACTAATGTTTCGAACGGTGAATATTTTAAAAGGATTATGTTCTGATTGCAAAGAATGCTCGACTTGACGTTTTTATTGCTTTAGATTGCTTGTAGAGAACGAGGTTTTCGGGAGTACTTAGCCATATTTTTAGAACAAAATCTTTGAAATTTCTGAAGTTTCAAAAAGTTTGTTCCAAAACACATTAAAATATGACGTTGTCCGCCCAAAATATCATTCAAACCAAGCAATTTAAAGCAAGAAAAATGTTAAGTCAAGCATTCTTTGCAATTAGAACATAATCTTTTCAAAATATCCACCCTTCGAAACTTTTGTGCAGCATTTTTACAGCTTTCCTAATAATCAAACCGATTACCGCATAATTCTATCGATATTTGTTTTTGAGAAATTTGAATTTGAAATCAGGGTGTTATTTGCTGGATACCCTGTATATGACCATCATTATGAATATGGCATTACATTATTTAAAAATTTACATGAACAAAATCCACAATCACGAAATTAATAGCTCATAAAATTTTCAGTTAAAGCATGTATAAGTTCACAGCATGCAGCAACAGTATTTACCTGATAATATTTAGAAGTTAGTTTAATTGAACTGCCGACCACAAACAGTCTCAGCATATAGAAGACGAAAACAACTGATGAATTAAATTACATAAGAGTAAAAAAAAGAAAAAAGAAACAAAATTTGGCATAAATATGCACATAGTTGCATATTTCCAAATATTAAAATCATAGGATGAACATAAATTTCGCAGCATGTGATAATTTTAAAATACACATCCGAACTCTAGGGGTTATATATAAAATATTTTCATTACGATCTTCTTTTCATCTTATCACATTCTTGATAGATTTAGATTTTTGAAAACCATTTTTACGGTAAATCTTTTTGTGTGATATTTTAAAATCATATGTGTTGTCAGGAATAGTAAAATAGATCCTAGCAAAGGTTTACCGGCTAATATTGCAACGTAATTCATGCTGTTTCAAACATTTTTATTGTTTTTCGCATCTTAACCCTGATATAGAATATTTTGGTACAATTTTTTTAATTAATAGGCGCATCATAAGCTCCGCCTCATTCGTACTCACATGCAGAATGTAGATTAATTATAACAAAATTAATAAACTTAGGAGAGAAAAATAATACGTTTATTCATATTAAAGGAACATGCAGCATAATTTTGTTCAAATATCTGAGCTTCCAACTACTGGTCTAAAAAATTGAGCTTAAAGACTATGTCTGTAATTCATTATAGTCCTAAAATATTATGATGCTGGAAAGTTTTAGAATCATTGATATTATGCATTATGGGTTTGTATATTTTAATGATTTTTTCTCGAAATGTATCTTTTTATTCTTTGGTATATTTTTCTAAATTTCTATTGTAGGTAAACAGTCGGAACTTTCCAAAATTATGTAACTGACTTGTTTCCTTAAAAATATCAAACATTATACGTCTCAGTGATCATTATTTCATTGATTATTATGTTCTCTTTTTTTGTATTTATTTTCATTTTTATTCAAAATAAAAATTTCTTCTTATTAGATTCATATATAATGTTTTTGACACTACAGCAAAATAGACGGTGATATAAAGAGCAGTTTATTAGAAAAGTGTACCGAACAGTCACATTGTTTAAAATTTTTCATAAAGGTGTACAAAAAGTTGAATAGTTTTTAACAAACATTCTATCATGAAATTAATTTCTTAGGATTTGTTTGTGGGCTATCATATGTATAAATACTGTAAAAATAAACAATTTATTTCTATCTTTTTTTAATGTAAAATACATGATGTTAAGTATTTTGCTAAAACTGATTTATTTTGCTTGTGGAAAAATTCCATATGCCTTTAAATCTATGAAAAAGTTTCTTATTTTTTCAAAAATAACAGCACCACACTCGGACGACAATTTCTTGGATGCACAGATCATCAGATTTAATTTTACAATTTTCTAATTATTTTCCTCGGATAATATGGGTAAAGCAAAATTTAAAATATAAAATATGAATTCCCTCCTTTTGGCCTGCATTACATTTTTTTCTCTTTCTCAAATTTTTTATAACACGTGAATCTGGAAAAAAGCATGTTTCTAGTAAGTTTTTTACTAATTTTTTTTTTTAAAAAAGCAAAAATATGTTTTTTGGAATCATTGACCCCTAAAACTTCTAAATATGTCAAAACACAGAATTCGAAAAATTTCGCGAATTTAATATTTTTTTCTTGTAAAAATAAAAGGAAGTAAAAATGCAAATCTCCACCAAAATTTACTATGATAGAAGTGTTTGTAAACGCTTCACATTTCTAAATTTTGTGTCATTTTATATCCTGAATGTTATGCCTTTTAGTTTTTGTTAATAACTAACGTTTTTAAGAAAATTACTTAAGGTTTTAAAGAAAGGTTCTTAGTCTATTTATCACTTCAAGATTTTTTTAGATAATAAGCTATTGTTTTATAAAATGCTACTATTAAAAGTTCATTTCCACCGTCTTAGATGACATGACTTATGAAATATATCACGAAAGTCTGGCAAACAGAGATTAAAGCGTCAATTTCTTGATTTAATCATGATTTATAACTGATCATTGTGATGTTTTAAAATTTATGAAGGGAATAAAACTGCATATAAAGTATTTTTATTTTTAAAATAAAAAAGTAACGCATTAAGCACTTTAAATTTTATACTGACGTTATAATAAGCTTTTTAACGCAATTTTGTGTAATTTTTATTTTTTATTTATTTTTTAAATTTTTTATTATTTATTTTTTATTTATTTTTTTTACACTTAAAATAAATGCGTTTTTATTAAAATTAAATCTTTAAACTTTCTTTATTTTAAAAAGTGATAACATTTTCGCCAAGTAAGAAAGTTTTACAATTTAAATTCGTTGGTTATATTATTATTTGGACTTTTCAACTGTATCAAAATTTCCTGCCGTTAATATCCTTTAAAACACACACACAAAAAAATCTATTTATTATTTTGAAGATTCCTTTCTCTTTTTAAAATTTATATTTCAATACATTATATGTTTATTTTGCAATTATTTCTAAAGAATGCAAATCTCTACCAAAATGTACTATGTATCAGTAAGCGTTTTCTATCATGCATATTGTGCCTTTTAGTTTTTGTGAAAAACCAACGTTTTTAAGAAAAGTACTTAAGAACACTAATGCATTCATCACTTCAAAATTGTTTTTAGATAATAAGTTGTTTTTTTTACTAAATGCTCTTATTAAAAATCATTTCCATCGTCTTGAATGACATGAATAATAAAATATATCCAAAAAGTCTGGCAAAGAGAGATTAAAGCACCAGTTTCTCCTTTCTTGATTTAATAACGATTTATAACTGATCTTTGTGATGTCTTAGAATTTATGAAAAAAGTATGTGGATTTTTTTTCTATTTTAGTAAAAAAATATCATATTAAACACTTTAAATATTGTAATATACAGGGTTGTTATAATTAAAGTTCGCCTATTCAGAAGGCTCTGGAGTCGGTTCTATTGCTCCAAACGAAACAAAATTTCACTAGTATATAGTTGAAGAGATGCGCTCTGCGAAAATCGAAAAAAAAATTTGTAAATTTTTTTGTTGCTAGGTGGCGCTGCGCCAATTTTTAAGGCGATGTTTGCAGATTCATTATATGAATATCAGTCAATCCAGACGAAACACACAAATTTAAAAGTTTCAACAAACTTCGACGAACTGCGAATTGTTATAATTAAGTTCACCTAATCAGACAGCTCTAGAGCCTAACCTATGCCTCCAAACAATACAGAAAAATGAATAGCATTTCATGTGATATAATCTGCATCAACAAAAATAAAACATGTCGCACAGCAGTAAGGAAATAACGAAGAATAACATGACGCATGCTCAATGAATCCTCCGCCATTTTTAATAATGCATTCCATTATCAGAATTGTGCTTTCTACTGCATTGCGTAAACTGTCCTGTAAGATTGAGCGAATATAAAGTCTAATACTGTCTTTCAGATCAGACATTGTCTGACATCTGTCTTTAGATACAGAATCTTACAAAACTCCCCAGAAAATAAAGGAATCCTCAAATATCGGCTTAAATATTGGCACAGCGCCACCTACTGACAAAATTTTTAACTAATTTTTTTTCGATTTTCGCAGAGCGCATGTCTTCAACTACGTACTAGTGAAATTCTGATTTGTTTGGAGCCATAGAACCGGCTCTAGAGCCTTCTGAATAGGCGAACTTTAATTATAACAACCCTGTATGTTTAATTTTACACATCCCCACACAGATATAAATGTATAAATAAAGAGATTTTTTCTAAGATTAGTAATAATAGTAAGCAGTTGAGAGAAGAACATTCAAAAGCATTGTAGATGTATTTTCTGTTAAATTTTAATTGAATTCTTTAACTGTTTTTTAATGTAAGTTTTCTATTCCATTTTAATAAAGAGTTCAAAAGAACATTTTTTGTGCATTAGAGTCTCTTTTATCCGAATCTAAGTTAAACGAAATCCTTTTCTAATCCGTGTGTTGTTGCTGTTTTTGTTTTACTGTCAGATTTTTTGTGTGCAAAATCCATTTAAAAGCATTTTTTTTAATATTATATATCTTGTATAAAAGTAATACTTTTCAAATTACAAGTGCATATAAGTATCTTCGAATGTCTTTCTTTGAATTTAATTGGAGTTTCCGTGATCTGTGGAATGAAATGAACAAAGCAAACGCGCAAATTTGTAATTCTCAATCATTGATTGTTTGTAAAAGCTCTAGCATGGTTGGAACAACAGAAAATCTGTGGTGAACTAATAATATAAAAAAACACCATGATTTCAAAGCACAAGTAATCGAAACTGTGACAAAAAAAAATGGTTTCAAATCCTTGTGAAATATATAATAGATACTTAATTACAAAATTAAATTTTTGTTAATCTATTTCAGCTTCTATTTTTATTGCTTTATTTTTATTAAGCAACTAGCTGACCCGCCCGGCTTTGCCCTGGTCTGTATTAACAATATTAAACGAACTTGAAATTTGCATGATTTTATCATTAACTCGAAGCATTCAGAAATACATTCTCTGAAATACGTGGCAGCTGACAGTGTGGAAAATCAGTTTAAAAAACAACAACTAATATTAAGCTCTAAAAATACTTAAAATGAACAATGAGAAACGCGAGAGGGAATATGTATCCAACGATTGCGTTTTTTTCGTGTTAAAGTGGTAATATTTACCCGTAAAAATCACTGTTAAGTCACGTAACTAATTATTATTTTTTCACATAGAAATCTCAAGTGAAATATTTTGAATTTCAAACTAATTATATTACTCTTAAATCTGACTATACCGTGAATGAAATCGATACTCGATGATAAAATGTTGGTATATAGTATTATAATTTCAGAGCCATTTAACAAAAGTAAGTGCATATTTTTAATCAAAGCATGCGTAATATTCACTCTGTAGACAAATTCCTAACAGTAAACCTTTGTACCGTAACCGTAACCTAACTGCGACTTAACAGTACCCTACCGTAACTTAAATTTAACAGAAATTTAACCTAGCCGTCACTTTATTGTAACCTATCCTTATTCTAACCATAACATAAATGCAATTTAACTTTAAACTAACTTTAAGTTAAATAAATCCGTGATCTAACTGTAACCTAACGTGAAATTAAATAAAATCAAAGACTTACCGTGATGTAATTGCAACCTAATCACAACCCAAATGTTACCTAACCATATATTGGGTTCATGTCCATGGAAATTATTTTGTCTTGTTTGGATATTGGTTATGATTCATTAGAATATTTTCGGCGGGTTCAGATTCGGTTCGATTCAGATTTCATGTATTTTTTGAAAGTCGATTTAAATGTTCGGGTCGGATTCAGGTCCATGGAAATTATTTTGCCTTGCTCGGATCCAGTTATGGCTCTGTGAAATATTTTTGTCGGGAACAGATTTGGTTCAATTCAGATTTCGGCGTTTTCTTAAAAGGGAATTTTCGGGTTCAGGTCTTCCTGCATTTCCACGGAACTTTCTCTATCTGATTCGAAAAGAGACATGTTTCACTGGAATATTTTTGGTCAAGTTCCGACTTGGTTTAATTCAGATATCGGCTTTTTCTTCAAATGTAATTTTTGGGTTCGTGTATTCTTGCGTGTTCACGGAAATTATTTTGCCTTGTTCGAAATAAGAACATGTTTCACTGGAATATTTTTTTCAAGTTCAGATTTGGTTCATTTCAGATTTCGAGATTTTTTCAAAGAATTTCTTTAGGTTCAGATTCGGTTCATGTGCATGGAAACTTTTTTGGCTTATTCGGATCCGGTTACGGTTCTTTGGAATATTTTTTCAGGTTGAGATTTGGTTCGATTCAATTTTCAGATATTTTTTCGAATGGAAGTTTTAGGTTCGTATCGAGTTCATGTCCACGGAAATTATTTTGTCATACCCGAGTCCGGTTACGATTTTTAGGTAGCTTTCATTACAAAAAGTAAAAAGCTACCTATTGCAGCCGTCCGGAGGAAAGCACTTCCAGAAAATTTTGGTATATTTTCACCAATCATGACCCCCCAGACCCCAAAACCATCCTCCGTTCAAATGTTGACATATATATATACATATATATATATATATATATATCTGATTTTTGTCATGCGATAACTAACGTATTTATGAACCGATTTGAATGAAACTTGGTATGTACATAGTACATACAAATATCTCGACCGAGTTCGTTGGCCAGCATCATCCGCCATCTTGTTTCAAAATGGCGGCCATTTAAAAAATTTTTAAAAATTTAAAATTTAAAATTAAATGCGAAAAAATTAAAAGTTGAAAAATATTTTTATTTTATGTGTTAGATATTAAAACACCAATTCCAGAACACTTTTTACTTTGTCTATATCTTAAAAAATGATCGAGTTATAGCACTTTGAATTTTTCTTATGGCTGACATTTTGAAACGATCTGATTTTTGTCATTCTATAACTAACGTATTTATGAACCGATGTGAATGAAACTTGGTATGTACATAGTACATACAAATATCTCGACCGAGTGCGTTGGCCAATATCATCCGCCATCTTGTTTCAAAATGGCGGCCATTTAAAATTTTTTAAAAAATTTAAAATTTAAAATTAAATGCGAAAAAATTAAAAGTTGAAAAATATTTTTATTTTATGCGTTAACTCTTAAAACACCATATCCAGAACACTTTTTACTTTGTCTATATCTTAAAAAATGATTGAGTTATAGCACTTTGAATTTTTCTTATGGCTGACATTTTGAAACTATCTGATTTTTGTCACGTGATAACACGCGTATTTTTGAATCGATTTGGATGTAACTCATTGTGTACATAGTAAGTAATAAGACCTGGACCGAGCTCGTTAACCAGTAACCTCGCCATCTTGTTTCAAAATGGCAGCCATTTGAATTTTTTAAAAAAATTTAAAATTTAAAATTAGGTACAAAAAAGTGAGAAATTGAAAAATATTCTTCTTTTATGCATTTGACCTTGATACAAAGATTCCAGAGCATTTTTTGTTTCGTCTGTATCTTTAAAAATGGCTAAGCACTTTTAATTTCTAGTGTTGCTCCCATTTTGAAATGATCTGATTTTCGTCACGTGATAAAACGCGTATTTATAAACCGATTTGGATGAAACTTGGTGCGTACTTAGTACATACCAATTTCTGGACCGAGTTCGTTGGCCAGTTCCACCCGCCATTTTGAAAAAAGATGGCGGCCATTTAATTTTTTTTTTAATTTTAAAATTAGGTGCAAAAAAGTAAGAAATTGAAAAGATTTTTCTTTTGTGTGTTTGGACTTGATACAAAGATTCCAGATCATTTTTTGTTTTATCTATATCTTGAAAAATGGCTGAATTATAGTATTTTCAATTTCCAGTGTGGTTGACATTTTGAAATGGTCTGAAATGGTCTGAAAGGGCATACACTTCATGATATCGTGGAATTTGGCGACTCTTTAAATCGCTGAAAATAAAACCAGGTTGAATAAAAGATGACTAATTTCTAAAAATTCCTATTAATATTCAGTATTGACGAAAACTAGTATTCAATCTTATAAAATCGGGTTCCACTAATTTGATCGTCGTATGTTATAATAATGTAACTTGATTTAAAATAAATAAATATGTATATGAAAGCTACCTCTTCCTCCCGGCATTGCCGGAAGGACTTTTTCAAATGTTGCGGTCGTATTTAGATGTGGTTTGGGTCAAATTTCAGGTTTTTTCAAATCGAATTTTTTATGTTTGAGTCGGGTTTATGGCCGCGGAAAGTATTTTGTCTTGCTAGGGTCGGGTTATTGTTCTCCGGCATATTTTTATCGGTTTCAGATTTTATTCGGGTGTTATTTCGAGTTTTTTTAAAGAAAATATTTAGGTTCGGGTCAGGTTTCATGCCCACTAAAATTATTTTTCCTTGTTTAGATCGAGTTATGCTTCATTTGAATATTTTTACGGGATTGAGATTTGGTT
This sequence comes from Maratus speculifer, assembly GCA_964019185.1. NCBI lineage: Eukaryota > Metazoa > Arthropoda > Arachnida > Araneae > Salticidae > Maratus > Maratus speculifer. The sequence goes on from OZ025297.1 coordinate 37,156,934, forward strand.
CGGGTTAGTTATCAAATTCATAGTTTTTTTGTTTTTTTGTTTTTTTTTTTTCAAAACAGAATTTTCAGGTTCGGGTTGGGTTTATACTCACGAAAATTTTGTCTATCACGGATCGGAGTGTGGTCTGTTTTTTCTGGTTAGAATTTGTTTATGTGTTAATTAGTCTAAACATTATGGTTATAATCAGTTTTGCTACTATTCTTTTTATGGCTACTTCTGATAAATAATTTACTTTGGTATTTGATAATTTATTATGGTGTATGAATCGTTTGCGGATTCAAACAATTGTACGCCAAACGACTATTATATTTTTGTTTTAAAAAACAAATTAAAGCCATAATACAATTTTAAATTGAATAGAATACGTTTAAATTTTATCAATGATGAAAAATAAACTCCTAAAAAACTGTTAACTGTTAAATTTTTAAACTGCAACACAGCTAATTACGCCTGCATACTAAATGGTCCAAATTCCAAAAATCTGCGCACAACCATACAGTAAAAAGAAATTAATTGAGTGGAAGTATAATGTCTTGGGGTGACGCTAAAAATGTAACCTAAAATCTGCTACATTAAGTCCAAATAAGCACCAACAAAACCATGTGCTTTGACACGCCGAGAAATTCAAACTGGTATAAAACCGTATTTCTTTGTTTTTATTTTTTACCTTTTAAACTCTTATTGAATAGATGACTAAAATTTCGTTTAAAAAATAACGTTTTGTTCCATTATTGGCTGTAATACACGATCGGAATGCATAAAAGATACAAATATATCAATCATAGGCAAGAAGTATTTGATTATTTTTATCATATGACTTTGAAATATCAATATAGAAGCATCATTTAAGATTTTGCTTGAAAAGTTAACATTCTTTCGTTAATGTCTTAAAATCGTCTCCACACTGAAACTAAATTTTAGATTAATATTTGTTATTTAAGTTTTCATGCATGATTTTAAAAGAATGTTTTCATCAATATATTTTATATTGTTGCAGCGTATATAGGGTTATTTTGATCTTATGGTTAGACAACTTCAAACTCTTGCTTATAGAAAAGTAGAAAATAATTTATTTACAGAACTTCAGAACAACAGTCTTCGAAACTCACAAATATTTCTAGATATTCAAAAATAATTGTTCAAATCTATCGTATAAGTGCAGATATAGGTTCCAGAAACTCTTTATACAATGTCTCAACACTAAATCACGTTCAAAATAACGTAAATAAGACTTAAGCAAACTTGCTTAACAAACGCGTTGTTCACTCAATGACTGACTGGTAAATAATAACAACAGCTCGCATCGCTTCTCTTCTTATATAGGCTCGCAGCATGTGCGGGAAATTTCTAGAACCATCTCGAAAAATCAACGGAACAACAAACAATGTATCAGTATATCTAAGGGGGGTTACCATAGAGAGGAAAGGGTTACCATCGCCAACAATCGCCAAGTTTGTCGCCAACTTGGCGATACATCGCAAAATTTGGCGACCATAATTAGTCGCCAAAAGTGACGCCAACTTGGCGATATCTGTATTATTTCGCCAATCTGCCGTAGACATACACTGAAAATAAGAATACACACTGAAGTTTGCTTGATAACAGAGACAATGTAACAAAAACTAATATTAGTAAAGGATTGGAGCTTAATAAGATTATTTACATTATTTTACAGTACAAACACTAACTATTTTACAAAATTCGTAACACTACCCCCTCCTCAAAAACTGCACGTCCCGGGCAGTGCAATCCTTGAGTTAGAGGAAAACACTTAAAATAAATAAACAAATAAATAAATAAATAAATAAATAATAATAAAATTTACTTAAATAAGAACTAATTACTATTTACATATTTACAAAAAGTGACTTTTATGACCATGGTCTGAAATTACAGTTTTGAATTTCTAATCACTTTGGCCAAAATAAGGGGCTAGCCGGTTATAATGTACGACCTTGGGCTTGGTGTGTGGTGATTTTCGTATGCGAACGACGACGTCATTCAGCCTGTTGACGACTGTGTAAGGACCGTCCCAGTTTCTTTGTAATTTTGGCGACAGTCCCTTACGACGTATGGGATTCCACAACCAAACTTTGTCACCTTCGTTGAACTCATGTCCAGTTGCCTTTGTGTCGTACCGTGTCTTCATCTTTTCTGATTCCAGTCCGATTCGGTTCCTCGCTAGACAATGAACCTCCTCTATCCGTGCCTGGAGTCCATCCACGTATTCTTCAGGCGACAAAGGAGCGTCAGGAAGACGGCCAAACAAAAGATCCGCAGACAGACGAAGATCACGACCAAAGAGCATTTGAGAAGGGGAGTAACCAGTGGCCTCATGAGTGGCACTCCTGTAGGCAAGCGGAAAAGAGGCAATTTCTTGTCCCAGTCCTGTTGGTCTCTAGACACCAGGAGAGAGAGGCTATTTAGGATGGTACGATTGAACCGCTCCACCATGCCGTCCGATTGAGGGTGTAGAGGTGTTATTCGAGTTTTGTCCATGCCAAGTAGTTCACAGATTTCCTTGAACACAGCCGAATCAAAATTTCTTCCTTGATCAGAATGGATTTGAAGAGGAACTCCGTATCTGGAAACCCAGTGTTGAACCAGTATGTCTGCTACGGTTACCGCCTCTTGATTAGGTATGACGTAGGCTTCAGGCCACTTGGTGAAGTAGTTCATGACAACGAGGATGTACTTATTGCCATTAGATGTTCTAGGAAGAGGACCCAGGATGTCTAGAGCAATTCGTTCGAAAGGAGCTCCTACATTATAACGTTGCAATCGTCCACGGGTGCGTCTCTTAGGACCTTTACGTGCTACACAGGTGTCACAAGTTTGACACCACTTCTCCACGTCACTGCGAACATTATTCCAGTAGAAACGCTCTCGAATCTTTTGCAGGGTCTTCATTACACCAAAATGAATTCCTGTGGGACTTCCATGCAGTTCTTGAAGGACCATAGAAATTCTCGACTTAGGGAGTAGTAGTTGCCATCTACATGTCTTTCCATCGTCAGACTCCCATTTTCGGTACAAGATACCGTTCTTCAAATGTAGGGAATCCCAGAGAGCCCAATAACGTTTAGTCGTAGGATGGTAATGGGCCATGTCTTGCCAGCTGGGCTTCCTGTTGGACTCCTCTTTCAGCTGTAGAATTGGCTTAATTTCAGGATCAGCAAGTTGATCTTTACGCAGGCTCTCGTTACTCCACGGATCTTGCGATGATGTAGACCCAGTTGTAAATTGTCTTACTATAGGACCTTTGACATTAAATTTCTTCTCAACCCGGTCGCAGTACCTACAATTCTCTGAGCAGGGTCTTCTTGAGAGAGCATCTGCATTTCCATGTGATGAGCTTTTCGATGGCGTATCTCCATATCGTACTCTTGAAGCTTTTGTATCCACCTGGCTATCTGGCCTTCTGGGTTCTTAAAATTCAATAGCCAAGTTAGAGAAGCATGATCAGTTCGGATCAGGAGTCTTCGACCGTAAAGATAGTGATGAAAATGGTCTATGGCTTTCACTACAGCAAGAAGCTCTTTTCTTGTTACGCAGTAGTTTCGCTCTGCTTTTGACAAGCACTTGCTGAAATAGGCGATAACACGCTCCTGGCCGTCGATTTCCTGGGACAATACAGCGCCAATGCTTTCGTTACTTGCATCCGTATCAAGTATAAACTGTTTATCGAATTGAGGATATGGCAGAATTGTAGTGGATGTTAAGGCCTCCTTAAGCTTTTCGAAAGCAGCGTCACATTCCTGTGTCCTCATAAATTTTTGATTGGCTTCTGTTAATTTATGAAGTGGTCTTGCAATCATCGAGAAGCCTTTGACGAATTTCCTGTAATAGGTACATAATCCTAGAAAACTCCGAAGCTGGTGAATATCTGCTGGACGACTCCAATTTTTCACAGCAGATATCTTCTCCGGATCAGTCCTAACTCCTTCCGCCGAAATGATGTGTCCAAGGTATGCGACATCATTGCGAAATAAGCTGCACTTCGAAGGGCTTAACTTCAAATTAGCTTCCTTCAATTTTTGTAGCTCCCGCCTGAGGTTGTTCAGATGTTCATCAAAAGATTTTTCTATGATTATGATATCGTCTAAATAAACAAGACATGCTTCATATGACAGTCCCCGGAGAACCGTTTCCATAAGCCGTTCGAAAGTTGCAGGTGCGTTACATAGACCAAAAGGCATTACTTTGAACTGCCATAATCCTTGTCCCGTTGTAAAGGCTGTCTTCTCGCGGTCGTCCGGATGGATCTCTACCTGCCAGTAACCACTCTTCAGATCCAGAGCGTCGAGAACCAAGTGTTGCCCGGAAGTGTGTCGAGAGTGTCGTCGATGCTTGGTAGAGGGTAACTATCCTTTTTAGTGGCGTCATTCAGTCGGCGGTAGTCTACACAAAATCTTGTAGAACCATCCTTCTTTCTTACTAATACAATCGGAGACGCCCATGGACTTGTCGATGGTTCGATGATGTCATTTCCTTCCATATCCTTAATTAAATTCTGCACCTCTTCTTGCTTGGCAAAAGGTAATCGTCTAGGGTGCTGTTTAATAGGAGAGTGATCTCCCGTGTCAATTCGGTGTTGTGCCATTTTAGTTCGTCCAAAGTCTTCAGATGTTTGAGAAAATAAACTTTGGAATTCCCTAATTAAACTTTCCGCAGCATCCCTTTGTTTTGGATCTAAGTCTGTATTTTGTAACAAATCCTTGACTAAATTATCTGAAGATTTCTCAGAGTGACTGGAATTTTGACTTATGCACGTCACAGGAGCACATGACGCTATCACCTCTCCTTTCTTGATAGTCCTCGCCTTATCACTGATGTTAGCAATTCTGACTGGAATGGTCTTCTTCGAGAGGTCCACCACAGATGAAGCCACCAATACTCCTGCTTGTTTACTATTGTCCTCGGGATAATCTATATCGTCAAATCGATAATTAGTTTCATTGTTAATTACAGCTGGAACTAAAAATTCTGCTCTTGGACCTAGATTGATGTCTTCTTTGGCTATTACTGTTTGTTTATATTCAATTTCGTTATTTAATCCAAAAAGGCTTATTTCTTCAAATTTAGATAGCATTTCATTGTTTTTAAAATCAAGTTTGAAGCGAAACTTCTTCAGAAAATCTAGCCCGATTATGCAAGGATCTGTTATGTCAGCCACATGAGCCGTATGATAATATTTGCTTCCTCCAAATTTGATGGTTAAATTGGCCTTTCCATATATGCCTATCTTGTCGCCCGTCACAGTTTGCAGGGTAACGCATGGTGGAGTCCAGATGAGTTTACATTTCAATTTTCGAGCCAAATCTTCTCTTATTATTGTCACATTGGCTCCTGTATCGACAATCATACGGCATTGAATTCCGTTAATAAAGCCTATCACATATAATTCATTATCACCGCCACTCATTTTTGATATCTGGAGGATCTTCAGATGGGGCTTTTCATTCTCTGGCAACCTCCGCCCCGCGAGATGGCCAAAATTTAGTTTCCCTGCTGACTGTTTGAATTTATCTCACGTTCGTGGATTTTGGGGCAATTTCTTCGGAGATGTCCTGTATCACCGCATCCCCAGCACGTGAGATTCTGTCTTCTTGAACTTGTTCTTCCGTATTTTAAAGCTTCAATCTCTTGATATATTTTCCTAATTTCTTTCAAGACGTCGTTCTCAGTGTCTGAGCTTTTGTTCACCGTTGCCCCTCGGACTGAATGACGATCTCTTCGGCTGGCTTGTGTGGCTGCTTCCAACTTTAAGGCATATAGTAATGCAGCCTTTAAATCTTGCACATCTGCCATTGGTACCGCTCTCTGCACTTCTGGATATTTTATTCCGTCTACAAAGTACTGCAGTGAGAGCATCTCCCGTACATTTGTTGGACAGTCAATAAATGCTAAATTTGCAAGCCGTTGAATTTCCGAGGCAAACTCTTGAAGGGTTATACTCGATTTTTGATGGCGGCTCTTCATTTGTATTCTCGTATAATCCTTGAAGAATTTTTCGCCGAATCTCATTTCAAGTGCACAACTTAGAGTCTCAAAATTCAGTTGCGTCATATCGGGCAATGTTTGCAGCACGTCGGCGGCTTCTCCTCTCAAAGATGCTGCCTTTCACCTCGTCACTCCATTTTTTCGCTTCGGCTACAATGGTGAATTGGGTCTTGTAAACTTGCCAGGAACTCTTCCCGTCGTATGTCGACAGCTTGATGTGCACGGGAGAAGCAGGCGGATTTCTAATTTCTTCATAATTACCACTGGACGCTGAAAGCTTCTTCTCAAGATCTTGTACATTTTTTAATAGCTTTTCATCTACTTCACCTAGTATTTTCTCTTCTACTTTTGCCATTTTCCTTTCCATTTTCTGTTCAACCTTACTAACTTCATTCTGAATTTTCTCTTCTACTTCCTCTATTTTCTCTTCTACCGAGCCTATTCTTCTCTCTACCGACGAGAACTTTTCTTCTAAAGTTTTCTTCATTTCTTCTTGGCCTTTATTAATCTTTTCAGTCACATCTTCTTGGCATTTGTCAATTTTATTTGTCAACTGTTCCATTCTTTCTTCGTTTTTATTCATTTTTTCCGCCAACTCTTCTTGGCTTTTATTAATCTTTTCAGTCACATCTTCTTGGCATTTGTCAATTTTATTTGTCAACTGTTCCATTCTTTCTTTTTTTATTCATTTTTTCCGCCAACTCTTCTTGGCCTTTATTCATTTTATTTGATAATCCATTAATAGCTTTCAACAACTCATTCAGTTGCTCTTCCGTTGCTCTCGTTTTCGCCATAAGATCCCAAATTCTGACACCAAATGTTGCAGCGTATATAGGGTTCTTTTGATCTTATGGTTAGACAACTTCAAACTCTTGCTTATAGAAAAGTAGAAAATAATTTATTTACAGAACTTCAGAACAACAGAGTCTTCGAAACTCACAAATATTTCTAGATATTCAAAAATAATTGTTCAAATCTATCGTATAAGTGCAGATATAGGTTCCAGAGAATCTTTATACAATGCCTCAACACTAAATCACATTCAAAATAACGTAAATAAGACTCAAGCAAACTTGCTTAACAAACGCGTTGTTCACTCAATGACTGACTGGTAAATAATAACAACAGCTCGCATCGCTTCTCTTCTTATATAGGCTTGCAGCATGTGCGGGAAATTTCTAGAACCATCTCGAAAAATCCACGGAACAACAAACAATGTATCAGTATATCTAAGGAGGGTTACCAATGAGAGGAAAGGGTTACCATCGCCAACAATCGCCAAATTTGTCGCCAACTTGGCGATACTTCGCCAAATTTGGCGACCAAAATTAGTCGCCAAAAGTGACGCCAACTTGGCGATATCTTTATAATTTCGCCAATCTGCCGTAGACATACACTGAAAATAATGGACAAGTTTGCTTGATAACAGAGACAATGTAACAAAAACTAATATTAGTAAAGGAATGGAGCTTAATAAGATTATTTACATTATTTTACAGTACAAACACTAACTATTTACAAAATTCGTAACAATATATTGACATAGAATTATTAATATGATTTTTAATATGTTGTTAAATCATAAACATTTTTCATTTGTGTTATAAAGTATTAAAAAGTTCTGAAAAAAAAACTTTTAGTAATACAATTTTTAGTTCAAATCAAATGTTTTCAATATTTTAATTAATTTTATTTTGACTTTTAATTATTTCTAATTTTCCAATTTCAATTATTTTAAAAGCAAATATTTTTTTAAATACATAAAATAATAGAAAAAAGATTATTTAAAAAATTACTATTTCTTCGTAAAATATACTTTAGCTGCAATTCATTTCTTACAATTCGTCTTATTAATACAAAATCCCTTCTATATGCTTTTGTTTGGAACATTAAAATGTGAGCGATAATTGGTTTCATATTGCAAACCTTTTTAACGGTTTACCGCAAACTCCACCTATATTTTACCTCCATGGCGTACTACGCTGTGATAAAAAAAATCGTCATTTAAACTGGTAGTTCGCCAGTTTATGAATTTTAAACGTCTGTCCCAGCTTTTTTAATTATTTCTGCGAAAATTTTATGCAACCAGCCAACCATAAGCATCATGAAAGAGGAAAAAAAAATATTTTTTCAAGATTTAATTGTATCATTTCTGCAGTTTTAAATTCATTTAAATTGATTTTCAAACACTGTTAATTGTTTGAAGCTGTTTAGAAAACAGTTTAACCGTAAAATAATATTCTCAATCAAATATTATTAATAAAAAAAACATTAAAGTATTATTTTCTATACATGCTCAAGTTTTTGATGAATAATAATGTTTTATCAAAAATAAATTTATTTTTTTCGAAATTCTGTTTTTACTTTCTACTTAAATGCTAAGAATTCAAAAATGTGTTCCTAATTGTAATAACAATGCACGGTTTTGGTAAATGCTGCAGCAGATCTTTGCAGTCAGTTACAGTATGGACTTTTTTTAAAATTCATAATCAATCTAATAAATCAAGTCACAAAAGCATGTTTAAATAACTAAAGATAAATCATTGATGAACAAGGAACCGCAAAAATTATTCATCACCTATATCATCTATACAAAGCAAAATATGTTTATCTATAGGTTTCCAAATGAAGTTATAAAGTACATTCAGAATACTATTACTTTTTAGCATATTTAGAGGCTATTTAAAAAAAAAAAAAAAAAAAAAAAAAAAAAAAAAAAAAAAAACGACAAGAAAACTGTCTAAAATTAATACTAAATTACAATTTTCTAAAAGCTGTAATGAAAATGAATATTTGAAAAAATTGGAGTTATTATTCACAAATAATTTAAAAATGTGCTATTTTTGTTTGTCTATCTTAGATATCAAACCATATTCCTACGCATTTTTTAAGTGCGCTCGTATTTATGTAAATACGTAGCTTCTATAGTTTTCGTACAGTTCAACGTCTGTCCGTCTGCCTGCATATAGCAAATCAAAAACTAAATAACCGAATTATTTGAAACTTAAAATATATAATTGTTGTAAAATTGTGTCGAGTTATTTAAAATTTTATGAAAATCGGTTGTATAGTTTGATTACAGGAACAGTCAAATTATTCCGTTGCATTACGGACAATAGGAAAAAATGTTTCAAATTTATTTTAATGGTGTAAAATTAAAATGGCAAAGTAAATTGTAAAGTAATGATAAAGTAAAAGTAAAATTTTAATAGTGGCCTTTCAAACAGGATAAAACTGATGTGCATTTATTGAAATGTACTAAATTATACATTCTGTGCAATATGTGGTGTAATAATGTATGTTATTCAGTTAAAGAGCTGCACAAAAAATTCCGTCACATAATAATATATGCGAAAACATTGTTTTCGGTATGTTTCAAATATTTTAAATTATTTATATATAATGGAATTGATATAATTTGCTAAGATTTATTAGCAGTTACTTCCTGTATAATAGAAAATTGTAAAAGTATTTACAAGGACTCACAAAGTATTTTGGATACTATACTGTGATAGAAATACTGTATGTTACAGATATTTGCTGGAAGTGCATTTTTAGTTGTGATATGAGTTTTTAAGTTTCTATTTTTTCGTCTTCCGTTGTATGTACAAATGCTGTAAATCATATAAAGAATAACGCAACAAAATCTATAAGAGTTATTGAGTATGAATGAACGTTGCTTAAAAGTAAGTTTCGAATGAGTTATATATTTGCACGATATCCCATGATAGGTAAAGATTCTTGATTTCCAAGGTTGATTACGTCCTATTTAAGATGAAGTCCTTATATTTTTACATTGTTGAATTAAACTTATATAACCGTATGAAATTTCGTTTTCATGCATTTTGCATTCATGCATTTAACAGCTAAAGATAATTACAGGGTCTGATAGGACCCGAAACATGCACCATAAATGCAGAAATGTACCACGAAATGCTGCAAACATTTGTTATTGCACAACTTCAGCAAAGAAATCGTCTCGAATGGAATATGTTTATGCAGAATGGTGCTCCGACACCCATATATACTAATTAAAGAACATAACTCTGTGTGTGTGTGTTTGTGTGTCTGCGATGGCTAGCGAAATATGTAGCACGTATGAGGTTCAAAAATTTTTCGAGAGTAGCTCAAAATCCTTCCTTATTTACCTGATATTCAATTTCAAAATTCTAATTATTAACTAAGTAATTAATTAAAATCTAGAGGTCATTCTCATAAAAATATCAACTTTTTCTCACTATTTTCTCTTTCGCTTACTTACGGTTGGTTGGTTGCATAAAATTTTCATAGAGTTAATTTAAAAAGCTGAGACAGAATTAAAGAAACCAATTTGAGTTTTTAATATTCCAAAAGTGACTGTTTTTTTTGTTTTTTTCAAAGACCTTTAAAATTCATAGATCGGCAAACTGCCAGTTCAACTTAGGATTTTTGAACAAAGCTGTTGTACGTCAGACTGGTATTTCGTACATTAAAATGTATGAGTGGTTAGCCGTGTTGCAGTAATATATATATATATATATATATATATATATATATATATATATATATATATACGAGGTTTTTCTAGCAGTTTTTTTTAATCATTGACTAAATTTGAATGTATTTCATTTAATTTAAAATTTTATTACGGCTTTAGTTTGATTTTAAATCTTAAATGAAACGGTTGCTTGGTGTACAATTGTTCGAATCCGCAGACGATTCATACACAATAATAAATTATCAAATAGCAACGTAAATTATATATCAGAAACAGCCACTAAAAGAATAGTAGCAAAACTGGTTTCAAACATAATGTTTAGGCTTAGACATAACCTGATCCCAACCCGAAAAAAAAAACATACTCCGATCCAAGCAAGACAGAAAGTCCATGAGCATAAACCCAAACCGAACCTAAAAATTCCATTAGAAAAAATCTATGAATTTGATATCTGATCCGAACCAAATCTGAGTCCCCAAAAAATATTCAAATGAAACATAACCTGTTCAAAACAAGGAAAAATAATTTTCATGGTTATGCAACCCGACCCTAACCTTAAAAAAATAGATCAGAGCGATATGTGAAATTGATAAAAAATATTGCAAAGAACTATAGCCCGAAAAGAGCAAGATAAAATAATTTCTTGAACATAGACTCGAACCTAAAAAATTCGATTTGAAAAAAATCTGAAATTTTATCCAAACCACATCTGAATCCAACCAAAATATTTCAAATCCCTTTAACCGGATTCAAGTAAGACAAAATAATTTTTGTGGACATGAACCCGATCCGAACCTGAAAATTCCATTTGGAAAAAAAAACCTGAATTTTGAATCTAACTGAATATGAAACTAACAAAAATATCCAAAAGTACCATACCCGGATCCGAACAAGACCAAAAATTTACATGGCCATGAATCCAATCCGAGCCTAAATAATTTCTTTGAAAAAAATCACGAAATCCAAACTAAACCAAATCTGAACCTGACAAAAATATTCCAGAGAAGCACATCATCATTCGGACAACACAGATTAATTTCCTTGGAAACGCAACCCGACCCGAACCTAAAAATTCCCTTAAAAAACACCGAAATCTTAAGCCGAGAAAAATATTCCAACGAACTATAACTTGATTCTAGCAAGGCAAAATAATTTCCTTGGGCATGAATCAGACCCAAACCCTAAAAATCAATACGGAAAAATACCTGAAATCCGAATCGAACCAAATCTGAATCCGGCGAATATATTCCAAACAACCATAACTAGATCCGAAGAAGACAATATAATTTACATGGACATGCTCTCAATCCGAACAAATTAAAAAAAAATCCCAAAACTTGAACCAAATCAAACCTGAATCTGGCAAAAATATTCCAGAGACGCATAACCTGATTTAAAGTAGCCAAAAAAATTTCTAAGGAAGTACAACCCGACCAAAACCTAAAAAGAAAACAAAACACGAAATTTAAATTGAACCGAATTTAAATCCGACAAAAATATTCCAAGCAACCATAACGGGACCTGAAGAAAACAAAATAATTTCCATGGACATGAATCCAATCTGAACCTAAAACTCGGATGTTCCACAAAACATAATGCGCCTTCCGGGGTGGAAAGTGAAAATAAGCCCTTTATACAGCGTGATGGTTAAAATATTTAGTTTATAGTTAGTGTTAAGTTAGTATTTGGTTACTGTTACACTGTAAAACATTTGGTGTAACGTTACTCCATAAAAATGGTGGCAGCATTGCTGCCTCCAGTCTTATGGTGGTATGTAACCGATATAAATGGAGTAACATTACTCATGCCTTATGTAAGTGTACACCATATTATGAGTAAGGTTACACCACTCCTGTGTAAGGTGACACCACAATTACCTGTAAGCTTACACAGAAGCTGTGTGTAAGGTTACACAGTAGTTGCGTGTAAGGTTACGCCATAATATTATGAAATATAGCACAAGTTCCTGTGTAAGGTTACACTACATGTGTCTGTAATCTTACACATTAACTGTGTGTAATATTATACGATGATATTGTGAAACATCACACAAATTACTGTGTAAGGTTACACTCCAATTATCTGTAAGCTTTCATAGTAATTTCGTGTAAGGTTACACATCTGTTGGAGTAAGCTTTCACCACATTTGTTTGTAAACTTACACAGTAATTGCTTGTAAGGTTACACCATAATATTGTGAAACATAAGACAAATTCCTGGGTAAGGTTAGACCAAATATGTCTGTAATCTTACACAGTTATTTTGCGTTAGGCTTCACCACAATATTGTGAAACATAACACAATTCCTGCGTAAGGTTCACACTGCAATTGTCTGTAATCTTCCACATTAATAGTTTGTAAGGTTACACATCTGTTGGAGTAAGCTTCCCCTACATATTTCTGTAATGTCACACAGTCATTGCGTGTAAGTTTATACATTAGTAGGGTAAGTTTTCCCCACACTTGCCTAGAAAGTTATCCATTTTTATGTGTAAGTATTAATAACATTTGACTGTGCAGTTTCACATCATGTAGGCAAGGTTATACAGTATATTTTAGTAAGGTAAAACTAATTACCTGTAACTTCTCACAGTATTCGACATATTTCACTATATATTTTTTGTATAGTTACGAAACATGTGTGTATAGACAACAGTATTTTTATGTTTGATTAAACTAGATTTATTTGTTTAGCTATAGAAAAATATTACCCTAAAAATAATCAATTTTTTCATTAAATCTGAAAAATGTGGAACAATTTATAATTTTCCTTAGACTGAAAATTACTTCTTAAAATGTCTATATCTCATCAAATATTTTGTTTTAATTAAAATATGACGTTTTACAGTTAAATTAATTTTTTTTAAATTTGGTATGAATTTGGTTGTTTGTATTTTGCACAGAAATGATACCATGTTTCTGAATTTGCATGTCATGCTTACAAGATTACCAATCAGGACCCACATAGTCATTTGTTTCAGTGATAGACCAATTTGAGCATTTTTCATTACATCGGTTAGTAGATATACTTTATATTTCCATTTATTATACTCTATTTTCCGTCGCCATTAAAACTTCATTGAAAAAAAAACTATCATATTGTATATTCCACAATTTCAAGGATGTTCCTTTTAATTCCTCAATAGAGTTTCAATAAATATAGATATTTGATAAATTGTGTAATATCGAATGCCACTAAATATTACAACTTGATTGTGCAATTTCAAAAATGTCTGAAGGTCAAAGTACAATAAAAATATTAATTTTATAGCCTATCATATTGTATACTAATGTTCTTTTATAATACAAATTCCCTAGGGTTATAGTTTTTTTTAGTCTTGGAATCTTGCAATTTCTATAAAATGGAGATATAAGCGATCACGTTTCCTACTTGCTATTTATGTGTTAAAAATCTATCCAATTTATCCTGTACTAAAATAATTTTAACACAGTTTTTCTAATTGGTAAATAGCTATATTAACTGTAAACTTCTAATTTTGTTTTCGAGTTTTAAAAATGTTTGATACTGAATTCAGTATTTGACTTTATTACCTGAAACTGTCAATTACTTCTGGACCAATCTGGAAAACTTAATTCACCCAGCTAACCTTATTGATTAAAGCATTTGGTCAGCTCAACAGAATGATTTTCAGGTAGTATAAATCCAGTAAATGGTGGATAAGCAATTGAACTAAAATAATTTTAATACAATCATTTTAATTGTGAATGAATGATTTTAATTGTAATTTTCCCCTTGGCTGAAAATATCTGGGCCAGTAAGAAAATTACAATTAATGCTAATCTGTACTTTTGCTACCTATGATTCAGTAAACAGTACATTTCTAAATTTTTAATAGTTGGTTCAAGTACTTTCCTTCATGTGTGCTTAAATAGTAGGTATTTAGTACCTGTTGTTTGGTGTTAAAAATAATACAATTCTCATTTGTTTTGTGTATACTTTGGGATACCTTTATTATCACATTCAATGAATTCTCTCTTATCTCTCCAGTGGGTCTACAACAGAAAAATGCAAAGGAGCACATTGAAAATAAAAGAACATCTTTACAGTGTATTGAGATCATATACCTTTATTTTTGTTTGCAATAAACCCAAAAGCAGAAAGTTTAAGATGGGCGACCGAATGTCGCAATCCTTTTCTCTTTTGCAGATTTTAGTTTTCAACAGACCTTTTTCAGGATTTATAGTATTGCTTAGCTCTTTAATACTTAATTTTATTATAAATTTAAGTTAACAAAATGCATAAAGATAGTACAATTATGTGATTCTTTAAATAATTAACTGTTCAATTGTAACATTTTACATGCAGATTATTTTCTAGCCATAAAATGTCTGTCGCAGATACTTGCAGAATTTTCAGCTACTGGAGATATAAATAACTTATAATCTAATCTTTTAAGATTACATTAATTTAGAATACAGCTAAGTATTACTAATAAAAAAAAGCAATTGCGGGATTTATTTTTTTTTAATGAAATGATTAAAATAAAAATCAGCGTAGTCTGTGTTGCAGAAAGAAACATATATATTATGTCAATTAATGAAAAATGATCCAGTTTACATGAAATTGCAGTTTCTTGCACCAACAAATGGACCTTTTTAAAAGTTATAGAATTTATTTTATATCTTAAGCAATTAAAAAGGAATTTGGAACATTCTGTATATTTGTAAGATATATACTCCTTTAGTTCTGTTTCAAATAGAGAAATTGCTTTTATTAATTATATAATTTATATCATATTTATGGGATTCCTAAACAATTGTACTTTCATCTAAATGTTTTTTAACAGGCAACTTTGATTTTTATCAACTATCTGAGATTGCTTTGCCCTGTAAATTAAGATTCTATGTCCACAGTCAACATAAGGACTTATAGGCCAATAATGTTATGAGTCAACATCCTGCATATGAGCTGGCCGACAAGTTAGTTTTAACAAAGCTTTAAAAGATTCGAGATAGATGGAAAAATATTTATATGCCAGATTGGTTCCAGATGATGGACTCTGAATCCATTAAAAAAAAAGTTGCATAGGGTTATCTTCTATAACCCCGATAGACTGTAGCCAAGTGGTTGATAAGAAAAAAAAATCTGCATACCGTCTTACTGGGCAGATAGCCCATTAACATGTTAGAAAATTCTGGGTGCAACACAATCTGTAAAAAATATTCCATTGAAAATAATACAGTCATTTCATTTCTTAACAAACACATTAAAATAAGGAATGCAATGAAAATCAATTTAAGACAAATATTGAATATTTGAACAATACTGATACTAAATATCTATTAAAATTAATCACAGTGAATTATTTTGCAAAATTGTTTATTCAAGTAACAACTAGATTGCCTTTAGTTTTAAATATTTCTGTAACTGTGAAAAAGATTTAATGAACAAAAAGTTACTTTGAAGAATCTATAAAAATTTAAAAGTATATTTTGTTTTAAAACATAATATTTAGCAAATTTTTATAATATAATTTTTAAAACTTAAAGACATATCTGAAAATTTTCATTGTTTCTAAATAATTTATATGTTTTAATCTATATGTGATTTTTTTGTTATTATGGTTGATACACGAGTAGTATATGGTACCAACTATGGAACACTTTTTATATTCCACTAAACGCAAATATTTAACGATTTTTGTAAGATTTTCATCAAAAAGTTTGTCTGTCTAAATATCGAATATTGTACCTATAATTGTAAGATTTTCATCGAAAAGTTTGACTATCGAACAATGTTTCATAATTCGAAATAATCCATACAATATTAATATTTAATGAGATGAAAAAGTTTGACTGTCTAAATATCGAAGAAATGATGAATATAACCATAATTTGTATATTCCCATCTATCCGGTTGTTTAGTGCGGGTCCGCCTAGGAAGAGTCTCAGATTTGAGATTTTCGTTCTTCGCTTCGGGGAAGTTCCGGCGCCAGTCTCGTATGACGGAGTGCAACCGGCTGAGCGGGAGCGTGCGCTTACTGTCGGAACAAACTTTCAGCATATATGTAGAGCTAGTGTGTGTCGAAAGACGACAGTTCTGATTTATGTTAATATTATTGGATGAAATTGTGGAGCAAATGATGATTATAAAATAGTATTTGAATGGACCCACTAAATGCTAATATATAACGATTACTGTGATCAAAAAGTTTGAATGACGCATTTTCTTAATAATAAACCAGGTTGAGAATAGTATAATTATTAGAGTTATCGATGCTATGGTTTGTGATAATGGGGTCAAATTTAAAATAATGAAAGGTAGGCGAAAGACAATTAAAGAGTACTTATGACAAACTATTGTAACATTTATTTAGAAAAAAAATTTCTATAGATGATATTAAATAAAACCCATTCGAACAAAGTTTAGACAGATGAAATAAATAAGCTAAGATAATATTAATATCAATTGCATCGTATTGAAGTCTGAAAATAAAAGTTAAATGATTTTTATCACATTTTAATAGATACCCAATTCTTTTTACTTACTGTTATAAATACTAATCTGGTAGTTTGATATTTTCATAGTTCGATAAAATTAAAAAAAATAGTTTGTGTCGAAATGAACACATCTTTGACAGCAAGAAATTTATTTTGAATTTCAGTAAATATTATTTAGGGGTTTGAAATTTTCATAGATCGATAAATGGCCCATTCGATTATTGTAAGATTTAAAACAAATTGTAGGATTAAGCTTTTTCTAATTCATAATCATAAAAGCCGTCATTATTTTTTCCTTTAAAATGAAAGATATAACCACCTTCATTCAGTTTTGTTATTGCATTTTCAGAAATTTTTCCATGACTCTTTTTAAGAAAATAATCTTTTTCTACATCATTAACTTCTAATCTTGCAATAGTCGTATTTCCAAATTTTGTTTGAATTTTCTTCAACGAAATCAGCTTGTATTTCCCTGTCTCTAAATCTTTTAACTTATGAGTTACAGGGTACGATCTGAGACTGTTGAATTCTTCCATTTATTCAGAAACAATTTTTGAAAGACAATTTTTATAGTACAGACATCTGTACATAGAGCAGCCAGGTCCTAGGATTCTTACACATCTCGGTACTTCTAATATTTTTATAGGAATTCCCCATTCTTCAAAGGTACTTTTCGGAAAAACGCCTCCTTTAAAAGCAAATGTACCTCCGTATATCTGATGCAATTGTATGAAATAATCTTTTACATTGTCACTACTAATCCATAAGCCTGTATTATCTGAATATCTTTTAAATCTTAAACCATGGATATCGTTAGTACATCTACGAACTATTCCATGGTCTTGATCACTCAATTCATAGTTAGGTGTAAACACAGAAATAGTTTCACCTATTCCCTGTTTTAAATGAACCCAGCTTATTTCTCTCGCTATAGATTTAAAAGGAAGTATAAAACCTTGAACATTTACGATAAGGGTGACATCGTCCATTTATTAGAAAACAATTTTTATAAATTAAGGATTCGGTTTAAAATCCAAATGGTACAGTATCAAAGTTATCTAAAATTCTTCTTTTATCATATCCAAACATATATCTTTTATTCATTTTATTCACTTTAATATTTCTGTCTTTTTGTATCTGAAATTGATTTATTTCTACATCTATATGGTCAATTTCCCCAGTTATTGTTTTCATTCTCTCGTCAAAATTGAGCTTAGTTTCGCTCTCATAACTCATTTTAAATCCTTTTACTTTTCCTTTTACAGAACCATCGTTCAGAATATAACCATAATCTTTACTTGCGCCAGATATCCACGATTTCATATATTTATCTTCTCCTAATTCATCTGTCCATTCGCCTAACATACAATCTGTTTTTACTTTATTAGATCCATCATCGATATAAACAATACTATCTGTATCGTAATACATTACTTTATCTCCTAATTTATCCAGCATTTGATATAATCTTATTCTAGCCGAACTGGTTGTAAAAGCCGCTATATAAATATTCGTATTAAAGTTATTCTTGACATATTCATCTTTCATCTTACAATCCATTTGCACACACTCATCATTTAAAAATATCATATTCAAGTCTTTAATGCGGTCGTTCAGTATAATTCTATAAAAATCTGCCAATTCTGTTACATTCTCTGTTTGTTTCATATTTTTTCTCTGTCCGAACTTACCCCATAAAGAGTTTAAACAAATTTTGGATATAAATCTCATTCCAGGGTTTTCTTTGATTTCTCCTAACCTTATACCCAATTTCTTTTCTACACAACTTTTATATTCTTTTTCAGTTTTGAAATTTTCAGACCATTTATCATCTGTTTCTAATTTGATTTTCAAAAACATTTTAACATAATCCTTAAATAATGTATTAGATTTTTTTTCAAAATGCCAAACTTCATAGATATTTAAAATCTTATAACCTTTTTCAATAGCCAGTTCAACTTCGGTAGTTGTCCATGTACCAGTAAAACTTCTTTCGTCATCCGTATGATTACATTCTTTATTCCGTATTTCATAACATTTTTTACATTGTTTCTTTTCGCATTTTATAGGATTTGAACATAATTTACACAAACTAAATATTAATTTTTCTCCTTTATAAGGTAAAACAGGATGATAGAGCTTTCTAGATGGAAGTACTTTGCATTGTATCAAACCATACCAATTCTTATCATATTTTTCCGGATTATAAATCTTTATCGGATGACCAACAGGATAGTAATCAAAGTAATTCACTGTTGGATAAAGTGAACAAACATCGATATATCTGCCCTTTTCGTTTTCTTTCATTTCGTATATTAATTTGGTAGGTTCACACCTACCTCCGCTGAATGCGTTTCTAGGATTTAAAGGTTCTACAAAATCTCTTTTCCATTCATTTTTCATATATTTTTTAATTTCTTTGTCACTATCAAAATCACATTCCCATATTTCAATCAATTCAAATCCTTTATCTTTTATTTTTTTATTTATTTTTTGAGTTCTTTCATACAAATCTTTCATACATATCTGATTTTGAAGATTGACAGTGGATTCTGTAAAACAGCGAGGACAACCGTGCCAATGACATCCTTGAAACTGATAAACAGTATTATTATAAAAACCGTCTACTTTATAAATTTTATCACCTAATTTCAGTTTTTTCTCACCACCGTTTAAAGCATGCTGTATTTTGATATTGTGTTTTTTGGACAGATAGTCTAACCAAATGATCGATTTCTTACTGTATTGATCCTTTTGAATACACTCCTCATCTATCGCTATTGTATTCACTGGAATGAATTTATCTCTGTATATAGCCATACAAACGCCAGCTAAAGTGATATATTTAAAAGGATCAATATCAGCAATATTTAGAAATAATCTTCGCAATTCCAAACATCCTTTTCTTAAAATATCAACATCAGATCTACAATATTTTATAATTTCTTTTTGAAAATCAAATGTTTCGTTTTTTACCGATTTATACCATTTATCAAAAGTTTTTCTTTGATCTAAAGTCATAGTATCATAACCATAATGGTATTTTTCAGGATATTTTCCTACATAATTTTGATTTTCCATAGTGTTAAACAAATGAGGAAAATACCCTTTTGCCAATTCCGTTAGTCCAAACGTTTTAGGAAATTTTCTTAACGGAATCAGTGTAAAATTTATAGAATCGATAAACCTTATATTATATTCGTTTGCTTGCATATATATGAGTTTATTTCCTTGATATATTGTAAACACTTTAATTTTATTTTTAAAGCAGTATTTAGCTAGAAATTGAAAATCGAATCCTTTTCCATAATGCGCTAATACTGTATAACCGCAATGTTTCTTTTGGAATAACCATTTACAATATTCATTTTCATTCTGAAATATTTTTTCTTTTCCGTTAAAATCATGATTTATAACTAGATTGACTTGGTGATTTCCTGTCTCTTGATTCGTTTCAACGTCAAAAAACATATATTTTTCTGTAAATTCTGATCTTTTACATTTCTCACACCATTCCTTTCTATCTTTTATATTTTTGGGACAGATATTTTTACAAGTTCCTCCCTTAGATTCTTTCCTACGTATATAACATTTATGATCTTCCAAAATCCACTTTCTGCAGTTTTTACATTGTTTTTCTCCGCATTTATGATCTTTCGGTCCTCTTTCACTTCTACTGATATTTCTCTTACATTTTAAACATTTCCACAGTGTTTCACAGACTGAGTGATTTTTATGATTTTTGAAACAATTTTTTCCTTTAAAACATCTAAAACAATCATTACACTGAATATCATCGCCTTCGCAATTACTCTCTTTCCTAAAACATCTATTGCATTTTAAAGAACATTTATGTTGATCACTTCTACTATAACTGACTTTACAATAATCACAAAAATGGTTTTTTCCTAAAAATCCTGTAACCTTTGTAATGACATCAAAATGATTTCTATTTTTTTAAATGTAAACAAAATTAGATTTATAGGCGCCGCTGTATATTCTTTCGTTAAAATTTTCTCTGCAAAATATAGTTATTTGAATATCTAAAAAAAATTCGAATTGTTTAACATGCTCTAAATTACACATTTCTAACGGAATATCACACATTTCATGCAATTTTATCGCTAAACTTTTTTGTAATTTTCTACCCATTTTTATGTATTTAACATCTAAATCTGTAAGTTTTTCTAGATTCAATTTTTCGCATAAAATTTTACGATTTTGAATAGCCAGGGCTGTAACGATGGATCTAGCCAAACAGATATTATCGTCATTTTTAATTTGAATTATACTTCTTTTATCGACAACATCGTTATCGTTCAGTAATTTCAAATGTTTACCACCTTTAGGCAAATCAACGACTGTAAAAATAAATTCACAGTCTTTAATATCCAACTCTTTGTATTCAATTTTATGCATTAAAACATCTAAATAGGTCTCATAGGCTTCTTTCGTTGACATCATTTTAGGGTGAAAGGGCTGTGTCAAATAGGGATTGAATACAATTATATCTACCTTTCCTTCGATTTTTCCAATTGCTCTTCTGAATAAATCTTTTAAGATACTATAATACTGGCCAGGTGTGAGTTTGTTTATTTGTCTTATTTTATAAACATATCTATAAGTATTAAATTTTTTTACAAATTTTTTATCTTTCTCAACAATTTCATAATCGGGTCTAAACAGATTTTCCAAATTTGTTTGTAATTTGACTTTTTTTTCTGTCTTTTTGATCAATTTTTCATCTTTATATTTCAAGCCGTAATAATCAAAGAGTTTTTTAAGTTTTGGACGGTTTTTCGGTTCATTTATAAATTGTTTCAATTTTTCATTCAAATCAGGAAATAATTTGTTAAGGTTTACCACTGTTTTTATCTTTTTTTCTTCGTTATTTTTTGGAATAAATTCTGCTGTGTTATTGTTAAATTTTAAATCAAAAGAATCGAATATTTTTTTCAACTTATTTCTTTTCTTAGGATTTTTGATAAATTCTCTCTTCATTTCATTTAAATAATCTGTGATGTCTAAATTTAATAAATCTACTAAAACATATTTATATTCGCCTGTTCTTTTTATGTATCTCATTATCAATCTAATTAATTCATCTTTTTTACAACCTTTGGGTTGTTTTATATTTAAAACTTTTGCAGTGTGTCTCAATTTTGAAACAGATATCAATCTTAGAGTTTCCTCCATTTATATAGAAGAAATTTTATGAATACTTTTTGCTACACATTTTTAATAGTTATCTATAAATCCAAATTCGGTAGCAGGTAATTTTAGATTAAGCGATTTAAAATGAATTGAAGAATTTCTGAAAACGACTATTAAAAAATATATTTCAGAAATAAGATCGTTTACTCAAAAGGACTAATTGCAGTCCATTGAAAGAAATCTAAATTTTTTTCTACAGGTTCGCCATTCAATTTTAAACATTCAAATCGAAATCCGTTTTTATCTATTTCTGTTATTCTAACGAAAAATGGTTCGCTGTATTTACATACAGGTGTTATATGAACATTGGGATGAACATTAAAGGTATGATTCCAATCTACATTTATTCTTTCAGTTGTACAGTTACCTGTCAAAATCTTTGTACTTTTTGAATTACCCATTTATTTAGCCTAAAAATCACTGTCATAATCAGGCACCTTTAAATTCTAAATAAAATTTTTCTGATAGATTTGAATATAAAATGCCAATCTACTCTGTCTTGGAACTTTTCTATAAATGGTTCTGAACACTTTTTCCCTCACAATTCTAATTTTGAAACTATCAGGTCCAATATTTCTGAAAATGCAACATTCAATATAATATTTTAAACAAGAAAAAACTACATCGTGTTCTATTTTTGAAACGAGTAAAAATACTACATCGTGTTCTATTTTTGAAACGAGTAAAAATACTACATCGTGTTCTATTTTTGAAACGAGTAAAAAAACTACATCGTGTTCTATTTATGAAACGCGTAAAAAAACTACATCGTGTTCTATTTTTGAAACGAGAAAAAACTTTCGTGATCTTTTTTTTAAACAAGAAAAACATTCAATATGATATTTTCAACTGAAAAATACGTTCAATTTAAAACATAACATTGACTATATTATTTTCAACTAAAATGCAACATTCAATATAATACTTTCAACTTAAAACACAACATTCTGTATAATACATTCAATTTAAAACACAATATCATAAATTTATTTTGATGTTCGTTTGATATGATAATTGCTTTTTAAATGTCTCTTTTTATGAGCTAGAGTATATTTTTTACCACATTCGCAATCAATTTTTTTATTTTTCATAGCTAAATGACAACTTTTGCAATTAGCGTAACGTTCTATTTTGCCGTAACGAAATCGAGTATAAAATTGGTCTAAATTTTTTGTCATCTCACAATGCTTACAACTTTTAGACAGCTCCATTTATTAAGAAATATTTTTTAGAAAGCTATTCCAAACGTCTTCGTTTTTCTTATTAAATTTTACTTTCAAATTATTATCAATATTATTATAATCTAATATTTTCTTTATGAAATATAGGTAATTTATCGACTTTTTATAGTACACTAAATCTAAAAACTGAATAAACATTTCTTCAGCTTTATATGGAATATTTAACTTCAATTTCCACTTCAATGCTTTAAAACGACTTATTCGGGATTTGCGTCTTTCGCTTAAAAAAACATCTATATTTTTATAGGTAAAATATTCACCGTCCGAATCGTACATTATTTCACATTTTTTCATCTGGTCATAAATCTTTAGATAGTTTTCAGGCATTTCATATTTTTTTACTTTGTCAAAAGTTTGTGATAAGCTTGATTCGTTATCATCTATTAGAATGTCTTTAAAAAAGTCGTAATTCATTTATTTAATCTTATATTCTAGCAATACGTCGATTAAAGCAGACCTTTTTTCTACCAAAGACGTCATTTCCTTCCAAGTGCAAAATATAACGGGTGAGTACGAATGTTGACGCTCGCTCTAATTTGAACTTCATTTATAGGTCAACGCTTTCATTCAGTGGCCTTCCTGATAAAGATATTAAGTTACGTTTTACTTACGGAGTATTTAGAAACATATTTTTCGACCGTTCGAACTTGATATTCAACATAATACAAAGCAGATATTTATGATTATTAAAATTAGATACTATTCTTTATTTATAAAATCATAGAAATTTTTTTAATTAAAATGCTAAAAGTCACTTAAAGCAGAGCCATTCATTTACTTTTTAAAATTGAATAATTTCTGAAAATATAAAAGAAAAGTTATTTCTACATAATTAGTTTTAAGTATGGACTTGTTTTATTAACATAGTTTGATATTTTACCATGTTTATATTTTAATACTTGATTACCCCGCCTAGACGGGACCTGCATAGACGGAAGTTTTTTTCTCGTTCTAAAAAAGGATCACGATACATATATTTTACTCGTTTTAAAAATAGATCACGATGTAGTTTTTTTACTCGTTTAAAAATTAAATTGACTTGATATCTTTTTCGTCAACCCAAGAATTGAATTCGTCGGAATAATTTAACCATTTAACTAGACATTTATTTCCTTTCTTTTTTAATATTTTCTTCACTTTAAACAAATTATTTTTTTTATTATATTCACATAATTCCTGTTCATAATATGTTCCTTTTATTTCGTTTCCATTCAAATCCTTTATTCTGTAAGTAATGGGGTCAGTCTTTAATATTTCTGAAACGATGAAAATTTCTTCCGTAAAAGTGGGTTGGTATCCGCGGGTGAAAGCAGTCTGGTATTTCGAAATTCTTATTCTATCGCCAACCTTGAATTTTGGTTTTCTTATTATTTTTTCTTCGTATAAATTTTTATAAACTTCGGATTCATTTTCTTCCCTACTGGCTTCGGTAGGCGTCATTTTGATAGACCTATGCTTGGTATTATTATAATTTTTAACTAATTGATCCAAAACATCTATATATCTTTTAGTATTGTTGGCCGCTAGATAGGTTCTAATTTTTTTATTAATTGTCCTGTTAAAACGTTCGACTACAGAACATTTTATTTCAACATTTTCAGTTGTAAACCACTGAATATTATGATCTTTAAACAACTTTAAAGTTAACTTATTTAAAAATTCTGTGCCTTTGTCCGTCTGCAGTTTTTCAGGAATTCTTTCTTTAAATATCTTTTTAAATGCTTCCGTTACTTCTTGTCCAGTTTTTCTTTTTATCGGAATAGCCCAAGCATATTTACTAAATACATCTATCACTGTCAATAAGTAATTAGTTCCGTTATTATATTTACTAAAAGGTTTGATAAACAATAAATCTGCTTGCCATTGATCATCGATATGACTTACATAAATGCGTCTTCGTTTAAATTTACGAATTAAAGGCTTATGTCTGGTATAAACATCTTGGCTATGTAAAAAATCTGTAATTTGCTTTTGACTAAAACCTGTTTTCCGTTTTAATTCATTGATCCCACAATAACCACTTTCAGGATGATAATATATTTTTTCTAAGATATTTTTAGGACCTAAGGTTTTCCTAAAAAAACACTCTTTTTAGAACCACAATCTAAACAAATACCTTTCATCATTGGCCTGTTATTTTTAGACATTGTATTTTTAATATCTTTTGTTTCTGTGTAGTTTTTACATTTTAAACAATAGATCTGTGTATTTCCCATACCAAAAGATTTTTTAGCTTTAATAATCGGTTTTACAATTCCTCTTTCAATTCTTTCTCTAATCGTTGGATTTTCAATATTATCTAGTTCATCAATCATATTCTTATCGCATACTTCATTTCTACTTTTTGTGTCTTTATTTTCTAAATAACATTTGTCATGTTTATATGCAATTTCATCTACTCTGTTAACAGGTTTAGATGAATTTTTATACGTTAAATCTGGATTTAATCGTGTTTTTCCCCATAATAACTGTGTCCCCGGGCCGGAAAAAGAATGGCCTGGTAAATGCATTTCGAAAGGTAAATTACTAATGACTTTATTCAGAAAACCCGATCCCGTTTGTCCGCATTTTAAACATCCACCTTTAAAATTACCCTTTTTAGTTAAAGACGTCACAACAAATTTTTTACATTTACAACTCATTTATTAGGCAGCAAAAAGTTGACGCTTTCTAAGAAGAATATTTATATCCATTCAACTGTACTTTATTCACATACTTTTCGATTGGGAAGTATACTAAATTATTTATAAAATCTTGTTCTCTTACATACACTTCTTCTTCTGAAATTTTTTTAGCTTTCAACAAATTTAATTGTTGTTTATAAAAATTATAACATTGCTTGTATTCTTCTTTTCGTTCTAAAATATTTAAAGATTTCTCAATAACTTCTACGATTCCAACTGTCAAACTCAATGCAGCCAGTGGTATTAATACAAAAGCTGATAATCCCGAAGCACTTAGCATAAATTTACTGACAGATAAGGAAATACTTATCTTTTGATACAAATTGTAACTTTTCCGATAAACATATAATCTCTTTTCTAAATATTCTTCCATATTTATATAGGTTCAAAATTTCTTTTGTATCTCATTTCAGAATTTACTAAGTCTAGCATAAAGAAGTTACCCTTACAAGAATTATATTTTTCTAGAAATTCCTTTTTCGTTAGATTTCCGTCTATTTCTCTGATTATCTGATTGATTTCCCTAGGCTGTAGCTTAAAAAATATGAAGTAATTACAATTTTTTCTAATATCTGGAGGAGTTGAGTAATAAGACTGCGTTAAATAAATAATGGATGCATTTTTCTTTCGACCTCTTATAAACAAATCTACTATAACTTTCTGGTCTTTCTCTGTAACACAATCGTCAAACACAACAAGATTTTTTTCTGAGGAATCTAGATCGTCGACAGTAATAAATTCACTCAAATCTGAAGAAAATAATACATTCTTTTTATATTTATCATACAATTTTAATATTTCCGTTTTTTTATTTTTATTTATTTTTTTACATTTTAAAATATCGTCTCTTTCAACACCTTCAAACAGTGTATAATCTTCTTGTAATTTAGAATACTTTGGCTCGAAAATATCTTTTGCGCATAAATATAGCGCGTCGAAATCTAATCTTACATTACTAGGATTCTCAAAACCGTTTAATAAATTTATTAGTAAATTTGTCTTTCCACAACCTGATGGGCCGATTATTAATAATCTAAAAGGATGTCTGGGTAAAAAACGATGTTGTTTAGGGTCCGGCAATTCTTCCGGTTCTGTGTAATTTTTAATTTTAATCATTTATTTACTGAGAAAGTTTACAGCTAGTAAAAAATAAAATTACTGCTAGTAAAAACACTGCTAGTACTGCTAGCTGTCAGTAAAAATAGACGTCTGTGCTATCGCTTCTAATTAGCTTCAGCTTTTCACTGTCTATAAATGGATAAAATAAACGATTTAGAAAAAAATCGAAATAAGAAACAAAAAGAAGAATTAAAAAATGCAATAAAACTTGTCAAATTACAAGCAGATATTAGAAAAAATAATGAAGAACAGCGTGATAGAAAGCTAGGTATAGACAAAAGTTTAACTGAATTTCATAAACCTGTCACTAAAAAATTAGAAGAACAGGATAAAAGTAGAAAAGAAAATATTAAAGCTATCAATGATAAATTGGACGAATTAAATATATCTTTACAGCCTATTGCAGAATCATCTAGAATTATTCCTGAAGCGATCGAAGATGTCAAAGAATTATATAAAGAACCGCCGCTTACTTATAACGTTGATCAAAATTTAGATCTAAGCTATTTAAAATCTGTACAATTATACAGACCTTCGAAACTCCTAGACAATCAAGAAAAATTAGATGAAATGTATACAAAGGCAAAGCATTTAAAAGAAGAATTATCGAGGAAAAAAGGCAACTTACAAAGTACAATTACGAGGGCTAAAAATCTTTCGGAGGAGGAATTAAGTCAGAAAAAGGTTGAATATAAAGCAGTTGAATATAATGAAGGGGAGCTACAAAAATATATGGCTAGATTAACTACAATTCGAGGTAGCGAAGTAATGAAAGTCGGTAAAGGATTAGGTTTATTATCTGAATTGCTGGATAAAATATGTCAAGGTAGCAAGTCGAAAAAATTAAAAAATGAAATCAAACTGCTAATAGACAAACTCATTAAAGCTAAAAAAATAACTAATGGAGATAAAGAACGATTATACAACCAATTTCTTCTTTGAAAGCGTCAGCTTTTTGCTGCCTAATAAATGAGTTATGTAAAAAAGAAGATTCATTTGAGTGACGGGCAGATTAGTAAATTGAAATCCGCTCTTAGAAAAAAAGAAGAACTGACACTGCAGATAGACAATTCTAAACCTCCTAATTATGAAATGTATTTAACTAAAACACAGATTAATCAGATTAGTAAAGGTAAAAGAATAAATATAAGCAAAACTCAATTAGATAAAAACGGTGGATTTTTACCCTTTTTAATTCCTATTTTAACATCCCTAGGACACGGTGCCGCGAGTGGGGCAGCAGGTTGGGGAACTAAAAAAATCCTGGATAAAATTTCGGGATCTGGAGTTTATCAGCCTTGGGAAAACAAAGGATCTGGTCTAAAAGCGTCAGCTTCCCTGTCTAAAAAAAAAAAAATTCCGATAACAAAATGGGGTATATCGGATAAAACGATTAAAGAAAATATGAAAGATGAAAAAGGATTTAGGGATGCTTTCACTTCCGATTTACTTCCTAAAAAGATTGGAAAGTTTGAAAGTGGGATTATTGATTTAGATATCTCCACCGGCCCAGGAACACACTGGGTTTGTTACTATAATGACCCGAAATATAACTATGTAGAATATTTCGATCCTTTTGGGGAACATATATATAAAAATATTAAACTCAAAGAAAAATATATTCCTGAAAATATTATGAAATTTCTTAAACTTTCCAATAAAAAAGTCAATATAGCTCACAATGATAGTTTTTTACAAAAACCTACTTCTGTAAACTGTGGATTATTTTGTATGAAATATATAAAGGAAAGAAATAAAGGCAAATGTCCAGAATGTGTACTTAATTCATTTACTCAACAGCCTAGCGATTATAACGAAAAGCTTGTTTTTCATCTTTAAAGATTTTTTCTGTCTAATAAATGATCAAATTGAAACCAAAAATTCATGAAAAATCAGAGGATTTCACTGTTGAATTTCCAAAACCTCTTAAATTAAAAAAATTAGCATTGCAATCTTTTACTATGACAGTTTCATGGTTTAACATAACAGATAAAACTAATACATTTGACGTATACACAGATGAGAATAATGTTAAATCTATCACTATTCCTTATGGTAATAAAAATGTTGAAGATTTAAATATAGATGTAATGAAAGCGTTTGGTTCAGACGATCCTCCGGTAAAATTTGGTAGAATACAATCTAGACTAAGAATGCTTATTAAATTAACTAAAGGTTGGAATATCGACTTAACAAAAAGCGATTTTCATAAGTTAATAGGCTTTGAAAAAAAAGTTTACGAAAGTCATGATGAAGAGACTGTAATAGAAGGTGAAAATATAGCGGATATAACAAACGGAAACGACATTATATATATTCATTGTGATGTAGTGAATGGATCTTTAATCAACCAGAATAATTCAGAAGTTATTTATTCTTTTACACCGAGAGATGTACCGGGTGTTATCATTTCGAAAGAATTCAATAATTTAATATATTATCCTGTGAAAAATAGGGATTCAATTCGTAGAATAAGGATGACAGTTACGAATCAAAATGGCGAATTAATTGATTTAAATAAAGGTTTAATTGAGTATAATTTTAGAGTCGTAGAGGAAAAAGAAGACTATGTTGAAAAAATATATCAATTGATATTAACTAAATTTTCTCAATAAATAAATGAATCAACACAGATTATATAGGAAAAGTAAAAGAATTCAAGGAAAAGGATTTTTTAAATCTAAAAAAGTAGATTTGACAGTTGTTGACAAATTGACTGATGCTGACATATTGAAAGAAATATTTTCAAAAAAGATGAAAGGAACAGGTCTGAAAATTCTTCCTAAATAAATGGAAAAAATTTATGATCTGAGAGATACTCATTATTATTATAATAACGATATAAAAAGTAGCGAATTAAAAAAAATAAGATTGCCTAGTACAAGCCATAATGACAAAAAAGAAAATACTACGTTTCATTTCGAAATTACAGATACCAATGATCCTATTTCATTATCGGAGAGTTATCTGGAGACAAAGTGGAAAATTATAAAATCCATTGGCGATTCTATAAACGACGATAATGTCGCAGCTGTAGGTTCTATGAAAGGCGTAAAACTTCAGATAGGTAAACAAATAATCGAATCAGTTGGAGACTATCACTCCTACATTCTGCAGGTTAAGAGACTGAAGGATTATACCAGAGATTATTCAACATCAGAGGCCACCAATATAGGTTTTTATCCAGATACCAGTGATAGTGCTGATAGAAATAAAAGTTTACTTGAAAGCGATGGTACGATAACGGCTACAACCTCTGTAACAGATATCGTCAATAAATTAAAAATTGTAAAAAATGAAAACTACAATAAAGGATTTAAAAAAAGATGGGAATTGTCGAAAAATAGTAATTCAGTTACAACATGGACACCTTTAAAGGAAATTTTTGATTTCGTCGCAGAATATAAAAAAGCCATTTCTGGTTTCATAATAAGAATGGAATTCCAAAGAGACGATAGTAGAAATATGATTTACACAGACGTTGCAAATCCAGATTATAAAGTAGAAATTGAAGACATAGCGCTCTGGGTGAGATACGTCGATTTTAAAAATGGAGCGGAGATTCTCTATAATGAATTAAAATTATCTAATACGGATATAGACATAAACTGGAATCAGTATGAAATTAACAGATCTAGTCCTATTAATAAATATAAAAGCGGTTCCGATTCTATATCAGCTACATCCGATGAAGTTTTAAGATTATTCGTCATACCGCAATATTTCGAAAGAAATGAAAATCCTAAAAAAAATAATATGATATTTGATAATTTGGATATGATCGAATGTTGGTTGATGATTAACAGATCGCCATTACCTGCAGAGCGATATACTATGGATTTTGATAAAAAGGAATATAATAGATTATATGAATCTTTTCTGGAATCAGGTCTCAATAATCTAAATACAGAAACCGGTTGTATGGTCAATTATTCAGATTTTGGTAAATTATATCCCATAATTCATTTTGATTTGTCAAATCATGTAAACTATACCACTCTTGAAAATTTGAGAATAGAATTCAATTGGAAATTAGAAAAAGAAACAACCAAAGAATATGTATTTTACTATATTTTAGAAGTAAGAAAGAAATGTATATTAAATATGAATAAAAAAGAAATTACTATGATTAAAACGTTAGGAGAATAACATTTTTTAGTCTTTATAAATGGCTGTTTATTATCCGCCGTATGATAATCCAGTGCGAAAAGGCCCTATCGGGCCCCCCGGTATAGGTTTTAAATTAACGCCGGATGGAAATTTCGATATGGATAATAAGATATTAAAAAATGCTTCAGATCCCATCGATGATTTAGATTTAACCCCTAAACGTTTCGTTTTGAATAAAATAGAAAATAATCATTTTGAACTAAGAGATTTTATACAGAAAAATAATATTAATTACGATAGTAATTTTTTAACTTTCACAGAAGAAACGGGTAAGAGAATACAAGAACTCGATGAAAATACTTTACATCTAATCGACGGAAAAGCTTACGACGCCAAAGGAAAAAGAATAGGAAACGTCGCAGATCCAAAAGATGATAAAAATGTTGTGAATAAACGATATTTAGAAAAAAATGCATTAATATTAAAGAATGATAAATTTGATGCCAAAAATAAAATAATTACGAATGTTTCAGAACCCGAAAACGATAAAGACGTAGTCAATAAAATATATATTGACAGTAAAGATATCTGGGTTACTATAAAAGATAATTTTCAGACTTTTACAGATAAAGAATTTACCAAAGTAAATTTTGACTTAATGAGTTCTAAATTACTGGATCAAGAAATGCGATTTTCTACAGATATGCATATGAAAATTACTATATATTTAATATATAATAGTTTAATCGGCAAAAATAGGGCTACAGTGATAGAACTAAAAATCGAAGATAAAATAATTTTAAGCGGAGAAATGTTTGATGATTATTCCGTAACTCGTTTTGATTATGGAAAAAGTGGTGACATGATTACATTTTTGATAAAATCCAAAAGTAATTTTCCAGTCACCTTAAAACCTTGGATGCATATTGAAAAAATTCCTTTTTAAAAATATTTCATTATTAAATGGATATCAACTGGGACGAATTTTCTAAGACGAAAAATTTATCCGAAGATGTCCTTCGAAATTTGAAGGATAAACTCAATTGGAAGTTAGTTTGTAGATATTCCGTATTATCCGAATGTTTTATGGAAGAACTCATAGATTATATCGAATGGAATGTTATATGCATTTTTCAAAAACTTTCGGGAAAATTTATAGAAAAATATAAAGAAGAATTAGACTGGAATTTAGTTTGTAAAAATCAGAAGCTGTCTGAGGAATTTATATTAAAACATTCGAATTATATAAATTGGGTTGTTATATCTCAATATCAAACCTTAAGTGACGAATTTATTCAAACCTATCATGAAAAATTAGATTTACATAAAGTATCTCAATTTCAACAGCTTGCAGAAAATACTATGTGCACATTGGAAGAAGGACTTAATTGGCTATTAATAACCCGTTTTCAAACATTTGGTGAAAGATTTTTAGAAAAGTATATGCATAAACTAGATTTTTGTAATCTCATTGAATATAAGTTTGATCAATTACCAGATAATTTTTACAACGATAAATGGAAAAAAATTCTTTCCGTTCAACTGGGTGAATTAAATAAAAAATTTGGCCATTATTACGAAGAAGAACTACCGAACAGAGAAAAATTAATGGATGAAATTTTCGAATTAAAAAATATTTTAATACGATTTATTAATGAATTGAGACAACTTTTGAATAAAGACGAAAAATAAAAGTGTTTATAAAATTGCTTCGATATAAAATGGTGTTGGCTCAAAGATTAGACGATATTATAATTCATAAATATAAAGATTTATTTGTCGAATTATCGCAATGTAAAGAATTTTACACATTTATTTCATTATATATCAATAAAATTAATTTTCATTTAAGTGAAAAAGTTATGAAATTACCCATTGAATTTATAAGAAAATTTAAAGATAAACTTGACTGGGATTGTATATCACAGAATGAAAAAATATCAGAAGATTTTATTAGAGAATTTCAAGATAAAGTTAATTGGTATTATATATCGTTTCGTCAGACACTATCAGAAGATTTTATTAGAGAATTTCAAAATAAAGTTGATTGGGAAGGAATATCCTTTCGTCAAATATTATCCCATAATTTTTTAAAAGAATTTGAAGATAAAATTGATTGGGAATGGATATCATATATAAATGGTTTTTAAATAAAATTTCAATTTTAAGCCGAAGGATTATATCCTTTATTTGACGAACTTTCTGATAACACAATAATCAAATGGATTCTACTCAATACCATTTATTGAACTATGAAAGTATCAAAATAATATTCACATTAAAAAACATATGATAAAAAGCATTTAACTTTTATTTCAGACTTCAATGTAATGCAATTGATAATAATATTATACAATGCAGCTCTTTGCTTTTCCTATCAAGACTATCCTAGAGGAAGATTGTTCATTACCATTTGGTAGACTAAGGGCGTCAGGCAAAATTTTTTCATCAATACAATAATTAAATATTAGCTTTTAAAATTGATAAATATTTCATCTCAATTGATTACGTTATTATTTATAATCATGATTCTTTATTCCATAACCCTTTCTTAAAACTTCGTCTTTACATAATTTAGTAGAAAAAATAAAATATCCAACCAATGCAAATCATGCAATATTTTATCATCATTTGCTCCATAAATCGTACTAAAATCGTTACATCCTCTATATTTAGACAGACAAACTTTTTGATGAAAATCTTACAAAAATCGTTAAATATTTGCGTTTAGTGGAATATAAAAAGTGTTCCATAGTTGGTACCATATACTACTTACACGTTTTTTAGTTAATGCTTAAATTTAATAGTCAGATATTAAGAAGGAAAAAAAATATTTGGCTTTCTATCCTGTTACTATTAATAAAATATTCGTTGCACCTCTAAATTGAAATTGTAATAAGTTTTCACATTTCACTCAAATTTCTTTAAGTTAGTTTAGAGTACCTCTGGACTGCTATTCATAGAAATCCTGAAATATAAGCATAAGGTACCCACATAAAATCTTGTTTTTCTACAGCTTAGGTATGAATATCAAATCTGA
Organism: Maratus speculifer; assembly: GCA_964019185.1. Classification (NCBI taxonomy): domain Eukaryota; kingdom Metazoa; phylum Arthropoda; class Arachnida; order Araneae; family Salticidae; genus Maratus; species Maratus speculifer. The sequence continues at coordinate 37,191,284 of OZ025297.1, forward strand.
TTATTTTTAAAGCACAGAAAACGTATTAACATTTCATTTTTAATATACAAAAAATTAAATAAATAAAAAAATAAACAAGAAAACATCTACATTTATGAAAGCAGCTTGCACAATTAGTTATTTCAAATTGAAACATATTTTCACACCACACACAAAATATTAACATAAATTTCCATTCCATCGTTTTTTTATTTAAAAAAATTCTTCCAAATTGTTTAAGAAAACATCTACATTTATGAAAACCAGCTACCAGCATTGTTTATTTAAAATTTAAAGAAATTCACACACCATACACAAAAATAATTCTGAACAAATGTGTACAGTCTCGCTTTCACCATAAATTTTAAACAGGGGGGAGGGATAGGGAAGAACAAACATATAACATAAAATACAAGTCTATCATTATTAAAACTCTACAAGAAAAATTAAAGTTCAATAACATGACCAAAAAATTGACACACTGAAGTGCAAACAAATTATGGGGTAGCAAAACTCAATAGCTTTTTTTCTTCTTTTAAATTCGGTTATCAGTGTGCATGCACGTTTATTAGATATGATAAGATATGTTGATTGCAACTTCACTATCAGGCACAGTTTCGGGAAATTTCTACAAAATTTATGCTGCATTTCATGCGTGCCATCTCCAGAAGGTTATCTTAACCTGGGGTATTTGCTTCCAAAAGCGATAGCAATGTTATTTCTTTGCACAGAATTTGGGTTGTCCGTGTACAATATTTCTCCATTTATCGTTTTTTTTCTTTTACTCACTGGAAAAATTTTCATAGCAGAGGGTGAAAGGCGACGGCCACGGCAATCTTCCAAATTTGCGACACCTAGTTAAATGAAGCATCATAATTAGCTTATTGCACCTTAATAAAATGTTTAGTTTTGATATACTTTAAATTAACTTTATTTTGATTAAATAATAAATTTCAAAAGTTAGAATGCCCCAAAATAGCAATGTGATTAGCTTGAGCTAATTTAATTATATTATGTACTAGAATATTTACGGGGAGGGAGGTTATGAAATTTAGGACAAATCTACTTCAAATACAATTTTCAAATACAATCATCACCTCACTACTACATCATATAGTAGATACTATATGAAATACAATCTCTGGACAAATACGATTATCAACTGTTAGCTTTCTTAGAAACAAAGTTGAAAAAAAAAGCAAATTTTAAAATTGAAAACGATTTTTTTATCGTAATTTTGTCTGATATAAACATTTATGAGTATCTCAGCAAAAGTACTAGTGGAAGGTGTCATTTAATATCTTTTTAAAGTTTTGATTTATGTTTATTTTTCTTGTTCTTTAAGCATTAAAAATAATAATCATCAAAAAATAACTTTTCAATGCATTAAGGTGAATGTTTACCTTTTCAGAAATTTATATTTCTTTTTAATAACATGGTTCAAATGATAAACTCAATGCATTTTGATTTTCTACTAAAAGTACATTCTGAAAAACTGCATATTAAAAATAAAATTATTGAAAAATTTTAAGTTTTTTAAGATTTATACTACTTTAAATATTTATATTTTTTTACCTTTTAAAACATTTTTAAATGTGTACTATACAAGATTGCAAATGGGTTTTTAGATAAATCTATTATTGCATTTAATACTTTTTTTCACTGAAACATACATAATGAAAAATGGAATTTCAGACATCTTCATATACTTTTATTTTTTTTTTAAAAAGAAGAAAATTTGAATGCTAATTCCATGTATATATTTATCAAGTGTATAATAAAGAAAATGTATAAAAACGGTCAAATCTCTATTTCAAATAGAAAAAAAGCCTTGTTATTTTTAAAACATGAAAGTAATAAAATATAAAGTTCAGAAAAAGTCAATTAAGCCGGGAAGCAAATAAACAAACACTCAACGTCCCAGCGCGCTTCACGCCAACCCCTCTCGCCAACCGCTTTGGCGAAAAAATGAAGTTCGGCGTGCATAGTGCATGCTACATTCTATTCTAGTACCCTAGTTTGATGTTTACATGTGCAAATATTTATATCCAGTTAACTTGAATATTTTGGATACAAAATATTCAAGTAAAAGAATTTTTCTTTTTCAAAGAAAATGCTTTTGAACTTGCAAATTAATTTAAGTCTACACAAGTTGTTATTGATTAGACTAAAACGAATACTGATGCTGTTACAATAACATTACACTGTTGTAAAGTAAAGGTTGATGCTGAAAAATTTAAACTGCATATTTCAAGTGCTTTGAAAGTATAATGGTTGAAAAAATAGTTAACTTAGTTCATCAAGATATTTCAACATAGTTCAAAAGTATTTACGAACTTGATTTGTCCTACATGTTTTGGGGTTTACGAGGAAATACTCATTACAGAAAATAAATATTTTTAAAAGTATTTACGGTTCCCTTACACGGATACTAAAAGGAATTTCGATTTGTACGATCTGTGGTTGAAAAATCGTTTGCGGTGTGTTTTATTTAACTAATATTTAAGTATAATTTCGTTTATTGATGGCAATTTTAAAGGAGATTTTTAACTTTGTTAACTAAACTACGTTTAACTAAATTAACTTTTAGCATACTATGTATTAAATATACACATATAGATTATATACAGGAAGTTCAGAAAAAACTGGTATTTTTAAAATTATTGAAGGTAGTTGCAGAAATTGGGTTTTCAAATTGTTTATTTAGATATCATGTTTCAGCTTAATAAATTGCAAAATATTGTTACAGTATTCTGAAAGTGTTGGAAAATGTTTCATAGTCTATACTGGATGCATGGTTTTTCGTTCTTTTTTTCTTTTCTTTTTCATTTTCAGAAAATAATAGATTTATTTTTATACAGTTTGTTATTATTGATAGTATAAAGTACATTCTAAAGGAATAATGCAGAATTGCAAGAATACCACAAATTCAATAACGAGCATGCTTAGATTTTTAGTTTTTCAAATTCCTCATAATTAAGTATAATTTTTATTTTTCCGAAAATAAATTCGGTAGTAGCTCCTAAAAGAGAAGTAAGTGAGCATTCCATTAATATATACTGGTTTTGCAATCTTTAAAATTAACACAATTTTGTAAATTACAGCAAAAATAAAATTCAAAGTTTTCTATCATTATGAAAAAAAAAAAAATCTGCTTCCAGACTGATTTAATCAAGAATATCATCATAGCAGCATCGTAGCGTACAAGGAGGATTCTGAAAGAAACTGAATAAAGGTTAAATTTTTATTTCCTAATTATTTATGAACCAAACACTTTGAAGAGAGGTGATTGTGTCAATTATTGTATATTTTTAACCTGTTATCAATCAGCAACAAAGCACTTATTATAACATATTCATAACCGTTAACTAATTTGATTATAAATTATATTATTATTATAAAGTTCAACTTACAGAGCATTCATAATGCATATATAATTTTTCTTAAGGTGAGATAAGCATTTTTTAATTCGCACTTGTATCTTACAAATATTCCATAAACAAGACGTACACAGTCAAATGGATGAAATATGAAAAATCGAAGCAACTTCGGGCTTGCATGCTCTTCGAAGTTTTTTCCCAACAAAGCGCTTGGCTACGGAGGTTGGCGTGGAGCGCGCTGGGACGTTGAGTGTTTGTTTATTTGCAGCCGGGAAAACACGCGCCGGGTCTTTTTGACCCGGAGTGCGTATGATTTTTGCAATTGTAATAATTTATCTTTTTAAAGTAACCTTCAACTTATTTTATCACAAAATTTGTAAGGATTGTCTCTGCCTAAATAAAATGACGGTTATAACTTGATTTTGTTGGTGACAAAGTTAAAACCATTTCTATACTGGGTAAGCGCGTGTTCTCCATGGTTAAAGTTTTAATTTGTGGGGGCAATTGTGTTGCGTGTATTTACAACATCTCGAGACATAATTTCTTTTTGGATAAAAATGAAATATCAAAATATCCTCAATTAAATAGATTTTCATATATATATATGTGACGATTTAAGGAGAACTCGAATTATTTCCACTGGTTAAAAAGAAACACACAGTCATGGCAAGCGAGGGAAAAAACAAAATAAATAAATGTTCAAGATCCAATAATTAGTCATGGGCTGCTGTAAATTCATTTATTAAATTCGTAATAATGAGGAAGGAAAAGCTCCTTTTGCAAAAATTCCATCATTATTTCAGCGAGCTGTCCTCATCGAAGAAGCAACCCAAGAAATCTTCTTTTTCATCTCGAGACTTCCACCTTTCTAAAACTAAAAAGAAAGTTCTGGAACATTCTGTAACCTCAAACCATCATTCTTTTATGTAAACAGAATTCTTGTCCAGCTACGAGATTATTTTCCACAGACGATAAATTTATTTTAAAAAAAATATATTATTTAACCAATTTATAATTGACTCAGAATTTTAAATATCTTAGGCAGACGATTTTTATAAATGATTAATTTTAAGAGAAAAAGAAAAGAAATGAATTTATTAATATGCACACATCAAAGGTTGACGTAGGAAAAATAAATAAATAGATAAAATAAAATAATGATATTTTTTGAAAGGTATGGTTTTGGAATAAATTTAATAAGACTTTCTTAAAAAGGATTGATAAAAACATAGAAGAAATCAGTTTTTTTTTGGAATATTAAGAAATAAAGTTAATTAAGAATATTTTTAATTTAGAGCCATCTTTTTAAATTTACGCATACTGGAATAATGTTTTTTAAGGCAAATTAAGAATTTATATCGTCTGCATAAGGATTAACAGATTAGATTTAGAAACAAGATTTTAATTTAATAATTTGAAGTAAGTACGGAATATTATTATAAGAAAATTAAGATAGTATAAAGGTTAGTTTTGGCGAAAAAATTTTAAATTTGTAATATATATATATATATATATATATATATATATATATATATATATATATATATATATATATATATATATATATATATATATATATATATATTTAAAGCAAAAAATAAATTTTTTGATCAGTTTTGAAATACGCTATTTCTTTAAAAATGATTTGAATTCAATCTAGAAAATACAAATGAAAAACAATAAATCAATACCCGTTATAAATAATGTTGAAGTTTTACTTTACGGTACTGGTATACATATATACTAATAAAATAAAAAAAATCTCTGTGAATATCTGCGATGGCTAGCAAAATCTACCGCACGTAGAAGTCTGAAAATTTAGGTAAAGATATTCCCAGACAGAGCCTGATGCATCAGAGACTCAGACTTTTAATATTTTAAGGGTCAAGATCTCTGGACCCCTTAACATTTTTATGCACTAAATTGTTAGTAACGCGACCCTTTTTTATTTAATCTTTTTCATTTTGAGGAACCTTTCTTCACTTAGTTATGTTTGCTATTTTATTTTTCAGTATTGACGCTGGATCCTTGGGACCCGTTTCACGCCCCCTTGAAGTTTTTGTGATAATAAATTGATTCCATTCAATCCGATCTTCATTTTTGGAAATTCTGTTCCATTTAGATACTTTCAAGATTTTACATTCCATAATGCACTGGAGCCCCCTAGGGAATAATATACACCGATACTGGGGCCTTTGAACTTTTTGTACGCGAAAAATTTTTCACCCCCTTAATTTCTCACCATCCCAGAGCAAAATTTTAAAATTGAGTTTTTTACTATTTTTTCCAGAGTCAACACCCTCACACTCTTACTCGGGCTCTAGTGCTTTTTTTAAACATTTACCCAATCAATTTGTGCATTTCTTTAAAATATTATTTTAACGAATAATTCATATCCTATGCTTAATTTTTACTACTGTAAATATATTGCGCTAAGTACTATGACATTTTAACATGTTTTCCTGTTAAGGCCCTGTTTTTTACTGTTAGTTGGTCTCTTTAGGGCATCTATTACACATCCTTTAAAAATGATCCAATTGACTAGCATTTTTTTCAACAACTTAAGTCCTTCATCAACTGCATCAACAACAAAAAACTCAGACTTTGAACTACTACGAGTTTTGAATATTAATCGCGTTCTTGGGCCCTTGGTGCAACTTTTTAAAAATGATCCAATTTTTTTTTAGTTTCAGCATCCTTCCATTACTTTAATAATTACAAAAAATGATATCCAACTACATGCGAAAGAAATTCTTAGCTTCTTTGACCATGGCACAGGGACCCTTGATGTTTTTGTACCATAAATTGCTATTAAATTGCGCCCTCTTAATTTTTCTTTTTTGAATCCTTTTTCCTTTAGTTTTTTCCAATTTCTTACATTCCATTAAAGACCCTAGGGCTCTCAGTGTCCCATATGGCCCTTGAATATTTTTGTTCGCCATGCATCTTCCACCCCCTACTTTTCCCACCTTTTCAGTGCATAACTTTAAAGTTAAGTTTTGGACTCTTCTTCCAGGACTTACAACATGATATTTTATTGGGGTCCTAGGGCTTTTTTTAAAGCAATTTTTTCATTTTTTTTATAAATTTCTTTAAAGTATTATTCTAACGAATAATTCATAACCTAAGCTTATTTTTGATTAATTGTAAATGTAAAGTGTTAAGTACAAAGGAATTTTAAAATTTTTGATGTTAGGATCTTATTTTTAACTTACAGTTGTTCCTTTTTGGGTCCTTTATTATAGCTCCCTTAAAAAAGGTCCTATTTGCTAACTTTTTTTCCCACCAAGTTCTTAGGTTCTCCAGCTACTAGAAAAACGGCAATCTATCTATCTATATATATATCTTCGACTCATTTTGATTTATAATCAACTTCTTGGGGCCCATGGTTCAGCATTTTTAAGAAATGATTCAAATTGAATTCAGTTTTCTTTTACATCGTTCTAACATCTACCGATTATTTTAAAAACAACTAAAAATATTTTTATACTCAATTACATACCAGATTAGTTACTAGCACGTTAGAGATATTTGGCAAGAACGATAGCTTATACATGCTTTCGAATAAATTTGTTTGTAATTTATGGTGTCAATCGCTCTTTTAAGAATTTTACGAATGGAAGTAACTTGCCCCTTTAACCCTTTCCGGCGCAATACTCTTTAAAGTTGGAATTTAAAGAGAAAAAAAAATAGGCAATCTATTTAGGCCTAAAGGAGTACACAGGTATTGTTTTGTAAAGACTGCACAAACCATTTTAATTGTACAGCTGTTGCCGAAGTGGTAACCTCCCATAAGTAAAGCATTGATAAGCGCAGTGAGAAGAGCATTGCTGTGAAGCGCGTATTACAGTTAAACATTTTACCTATTATTTAAAACCAGTAGAGTTTGATCTCTGTGGTGCTGCCATCTAGAACTCATAAGAAAGATTTAAAGTAGCCATTAGAGTAGTTTTTGAAATATTCACGGAGTTTTTGTGTCTCTAAACAGGGGGAACTTTAGGTGTTGCCGACCCGGCAACACTGCGCGTTAAGGGGTTAAGGGTTAGTTAGTCAACCACCTCCCCAACACACTTGCTTTCTCTCTCACACACACACAATTTGATAACTATAATTTCCTGACATTTAGTATTTTAAAACAATATCTAAAATAATTAAACTATTGATATTATGATAATCACAATAATAAATTAAAATTGTAAATAATTCTGAAATATTTTATTAATTTTTGTATCCTAATTGTGAAATTTATTTAAAAATAGTTATTTTGTTTCATTAGAGAACTTTCATTTAATTTTGGAACTAATTACAGTCATAAAAACAATTAGGTGAGATTAGGTATGGTTGACTCACTTTTAACTAAATAATTTTTAACTTTTTAAATATTAAACCATGAACAAAGTTTTATGTATTATTTTATTAGTTATACAATCAGTTATCAGAATAAACCTGCGACATAAGTGCAATAAATTTGAAGAAAGATAGATTTTAATCATGAAAAAGTAATTTGTCAAGTCTTTTCACTCATGGGAGGCATGACTCTCTGTATTTTATGTAGACATATTGGCAAGTATACAAATAAAATCAATTTTAGAAATGCAGAATGCCTTTATTGTAAAAGTTTTAAACAAATAAAGTAATTTTAAAAAACGCATTTTGAAATAATTTTAAACCCAGAGTACCTATAAGCTGTAAGGTTTAAAGAAATAAAATAAATTTAAAAAATACAGAATACCTTTAAGCTACAAGATTTGAACAAATAAAATAAGTTTGAAACCCCCCAAAAATTTTAAAAACTAAGAATACCTTTAAGCCACAAAATTTAAAGAAAAAATATAAGTTTGAAAAAACAGAATACTTTTAAGTTACAATTTGAAAACAAATAAAATAATTTTAAGAAACTCAAAATATCTTTACGAATTTTTATCTTTGCAAAGCTACAAAGATTGTAAGTCCCAAAATACCTTAAACTTTTAAATGATGTTACAGGTGTTACAGACCGTTGCATTTTTTAATTTTTATGGTTTAACTTGAAACTTTCAGTTTAATTATAGACACTACCGAAATTTTGTTTATTTTGGAATTTTATACTATCACCAGTGCCATTTCAATAGGTGCATTTTAATTATAACAGCTCTTTACAAAACGTTAAGTACAAAAACAGTATCCTATAAGTTAATCTCATCTTTTATTCATCTTTCGATGGAGCGGTGTGGCAGACCGCTTTACGGTAGTTAAGTGCCGATTTCTGTCACATCAGTTAAAGATTAACTTTAAATAACATTTTTTTGTATCGCTCCTTTATCTTTGCAGAATAAATTTACGTTCTTTTACAAATATGAACATTAACATTTTATTATATACCAAGTATAATAAATAAATTTCAAAAACATTTAAATAAGAGAGCTTTTACTAAGGTCAGCCCTCCAACATATTGACTAAGTCAAACCTCCCCCCCCCCCCCTAATCTATATTCTAAAGAAAAAAAACAGTTATTTTAAACCTATAGTATACCTGTGCAAAATTCATGCCTATAATTAAAGTTCAATATATCTGTAATAATTAAAACCTACTCACTTTAAGTTCCATGATATTTTAACTCGAAAACTCTTGCAAAATATTTTTAAAAAACTCAACTTTTAAAAATGTAAAAAATTCTTCACAGCCGATTGTGTTTCAACTGCCTCCGCCGTGGTCAACCATCCCTAGTCTCCCCTATATTTATTACATTTTGAGGTGTATCCATTACTGAAATGTAGGGTCTTTTGATATTTTTCTGTTATTTACAATTAAATTTTGATTTAAAAGAGATGGCATTATGAGAATGGTTAAAAATTGTTGAGCGATGTATAAAATATTGAAAAAATTGCAATATAAATAGTACTAATTAAAAAATAATTTTTAAAGAAATTCATTAAGGTTGTCGATTAGTGGAACATCTACTTTCTATATATATTATCCGTTGATTTTAATTATTTCAACAGATAATTTAAAACATCAAATATCAGAATTACAGTTATAAAATTAAAAGATTGGGAGAAAGTTAGAAGGATTAGTAGAAAAAGAATAAAAAAGAAAAGATCAGGCGAGTGAAATTGTATAAATTGTAGTAATTAATATTGCAAATATGACAATACCATAGATTTACTAATGCTTTATAAATTACTATGAAAACTATTTCAAAATAAAATTGCAAAAATGATGTTTGAAGCCATAGATCTGCAGATAAAATTGTTTTAATTCAAGATAAATTTAATAATTAAATGTTAATTTTTATGTACATAATAGATGAATAATCAAACATTCGAGAACTAAATAGATATTGTGTAGGTTTAAAAAATGTCGTTCTTCAATTCGATTTTATTGTAGCTCCATCCCTCTTTAGCCCCTTCTTTCTCTATGACCATAAACAATATTGCCTACTTCCCGATTGGTTTCATTGCTTGCTAGAGTAAAAAATATCAAAAGCAGAGATGTAAATAATAATGATTTGATTACAAAATTTAAAAAAAAATGTTGATCTGATGAAATTAATTAAAACACTGAAAGAAGCTTTATATTAAACTATAGAGGAGAGTGGGGTGGTGTGGGACAGTTTACAAAAGTAAGAAAATCAACTTTGTTTGACACAAAAACTAAAATTTCACTTTATAGAGGGAAGGGTAAAATGCTTCTTAATCTCCCTGAACAATATAGAAACATAACATATAAAAGTATTTTATAATTAAAGAAATTGTAAGTTTCAAAATGTGCCCCATACCTCCCCACTTACACGGAGGTATGGGACAGCTATAAAAGAATTTATGAAGCACAAATAGTCTAGTGTCGGCTAAATATACAATCAAACAGACATTGTAGGACGATAATGTATGCGCCACATCATAAAATTTTTGTATCATTACGATTCAATGACAATCATAAATGAAAATTCAAGATCTTTAGTCGTAGAGGACATTGAAAAATCATCACTTTAATTTATTTACATTTTGAAGTAAATTAATTTATAATCAATTTTACAATATATTATCCTCTAAAAATGTTTGCATGGTAGCAAATTAGATTCATCTTATGAAAAAAAAAATTGACATGTCGAATTCACATGTCGACATACACGTTCTATAACGTCCCATTCCTCCTTACTTCCTTGTTTTGTGTTAAACTTCTTGTATAAACAAAAATAGGTCTTTTAAGCTTATTTTAAATTACTGATAACGTACTGTATATTGTTCCATAAAGAAGGAAACTATTAATTCTATGCATATACAAGTAATTTATATACGAAAAGCATATAAATTATATTAAGCGAATTTATTTTTGATTATTGAAATAATCTTTTCCGGTTATACGACTGCAAGTTTATACTGATCATTTTTTTTCAATTGAAGATTGGGTTATGATTGCTTGGATCATCATGTTACGTCTGATTGATGAAATGTTTAGTATATACATAAAGAGAAAAATCTACTGTCCCATTCCTCCAACTGTCCCATTCCTCCCACTGCCCCACTCTTTCCACTCACCCTTACAGTATTGAGTTTTTTTTATAAATATAATTGAAAAATAATTACTTTCAGAATTTTCCAAATAAGTGAGAAGATGTTATATGCTATGAACTTACTAAATTATTTTAGTAATGTCTACATTGGATGATCATTGCTGAAAATTAGTTAAATAAGCATTTCAGTAATGGACATTGGTTTTAAAACTTTAGATTATAACAGCTTATATATTTGAAATACTCAACATTTTATCAATAGAATATTAAGAAAATGACAACTTACTTCATATCTCGTTTCCTTGTAAATAGTGCAGGATGATGTTGGTGTCGATCACATGTTTAATGTTTTCTTTCTCAATTCACCATGTCACCTATGACGACATTTACCACTGAGCATGCGCTTGGAGTACTACATCATACGTCATGCTTCAAGTGGAAAGTTCCACCAACCTCTGTGAAAATATCCTCTGGATTTGTGTGTTTTTTAAAATAGTGGAATGACTTTCTCAAGAATTTGAGGAAAGTTACACACATAAATGATGGCAAACTTACACAAATGTTTTACAGTGTAGGTAACAGTTAGTTTGCAATTACGTTCTGTTTAGTCTTAGGTTATATTTAATTTCCGGTTAAGTTACAGTTAGGCTAAGGTTAAGTTGCAGTTAGGATATGGTTAGATTACGGGTAGGTTACAATAAGATGATGGCTAAGTTACATGTATGGTATATTTAAGTTACGATTAGGTTAAGGTCAATTTGCAGCTAGGTTACAGATAAATTATGATTAAGAAACAATTAGGCTCCCGTTAGCATTTTGTTCACAGGATGAACATTACGGATGCTTTGATTAGAAATATGCACTAATTCATTACAATAGCTCTGAAATCATAATGCTATATACTAACATTTTTAATAATCATCGAGTATCAATTTCATTCACGGTACAGTTGGATTTATAAATGATATCATTAGTTTGAAATTCAAAATATTTCACTTGGGATTTCTAAGTGAAAAAAAGTAATTCGTTAAGCGACTTAACAGTAATTTTTACGGGTAAATATCAACACTTTAACACGAAAATCACGCAATCGTTGGACATATTCCCTCCTGCGTTTCCCATTACAGTCATTTTGAGCATTTTTGCAGCTAAATGTTACTTTTTTAAACCGGTTTTTGACACAGTCAGTGGCCACGTATTTCATTTAATGTACTCGTAATGAACTTGTAAACACATATTTCGAGTTAAAGATAAAATCATACAAATTTCAGTTGTTCGTTTAATATTATTATCATTGACCCGGACAACGCCGGGAGGGCCAGCTAGTTAGTAATAAAGTAAAGCAGCTCTTGCGCCTCACCGGTTAAGTTAATGTAGTAAATAAACATTAATAATTTAACTGTACGATTGCATGTGTTAGTATTTTTTCTCACATTTTATACAATGCAAGCGCCACAAAATGCCCTAGCGGCGATTTTTGGAACTAAAATTCTTTTTAACGGAGTCGTTTTTCCCATGTCTGGATTAGTCTAAATGCCAAATTTTGTGCCATTTCGGCTATTAGATCGCGCTACAGGGTGCTCCAAAAGCTGTCAGATTAAAAAGATCACTCTGTAGATATTATATCTATGAAGAGAGAGAGAGAAGACAGGTATGAGTTTGAAAATTCGTCTTATTCAGAAAATCCAGTTTCTGGAGATCGTGAATTGCTGATAGCATCGATTGGTTTTCCTCACAAACCAAGATTTATCCGATTGATCATTGTGGATGGAAAACTAAAAAGAAGCATGGCGACTTCTGTAGGCTGTTCAAAACATCATGCATTGGTTCATTGGTTCAAGATTTTACAGTGTCAGAAATATATAACAATTTCTTCCCCACATTATCAAGTTTTTTCGAGGCAGATTCACAATTATAAAAGATTAACGAAAAAAAAATGTATTTAAAAAATTCTTATGGAAAGTATTAATCTCATGTACTCATATATGTATGTTCTAACTAGCAATATAGGTTCATGCTCAAAAAAAGATGTACTGCAATTTTAAAATATAGTAATTATCCCTTTATAATAGATATTATAAATATTTAAAAACAGATAAATTTATGCATAATTAACTTTTTACCTTTCAAAAATACAATTTGTTTCCACATTTTAAAGTACACTTTTAATTTGCTGTATTTATTTTTTGTTCTCTGAATTAATTATTGTCCCGAATTACCATCAGCAGTTCTCTTCTAAAATATACTTTAATTCTTTTAAAGATATTATCTCTTTTAGCTAATTTATCATCTTCCAAGCCACACATTTTTATCTTAGTTACCACTAATTATAAAATGTGGAAAATGCTTTTATCAAATATTTAGAATTTGCCATTAATTTACAGTTAGTATTGACTAAAAAAGAAATATAGCCGATTAATTTTAGAGTACTAAAAAGGTAAAATACATTAAACGCATAAATTGAAAAAAATACGTACGATTAATTACGTCGACAGCATTCTTATTACAATAATAGTTACAAAAATTTTCATCATAGACATTCCAAAGTCATTATAAACAATTTAATGTAATGATTTTTCATAAATATTGAAACATATAAATGCTTATTAATTGTGTTATATTAAGATACACTAGAATATTTAATTTACATGTTGAAGATTTTTTTAACACATTTAATACAGTCTAAAAAATATTTGCTGGAGAGAAATTCAAATTATTCTATAATTCATTAAATTTACGAATTAATATTTATTTTAATACTTTAGGTAAAGTTAATGTAATATTTTAGATGCATTATATATATATTGCATATATGTATATATAGTATTATTATATATAGTATTATAATATATAGTATTATATATATATGTATATATACACTATATTGCCATTGATTATGGGACACTTGCGATTTTAGACATTTTACTAAATATCTAGATAAATACATGAGGAATCATCTCGAAACTCTTAGTGCATAAATATAATAGTATACATCATACATTTCCGTGAAATTGTTTTACCGAAACGCCATAGGGGACCGTCAACAAATTAAAAAAGAATGAATATCTTTTGAATAACCCTGTCAAAACTAATGTAGCAAAAGCGCTCAAACTCTAGATTATGATTGAATGCTTTTTTGTAATACACTGTGTTTATTTTTATACAAATAGCATGCACACTCGCAGAGTAATTAAGGTTTTTATAAAAATGGTCCCAAATTTTTCCAAGTTTTTCCATTATAATTTTCAGAGTTCTTAATACAAAATAATATTTTTTCAGAAAATATGACAAACAACATTGCACACAGTACCCTGTAATCAGAATTAAAAAATAATAAAAATTGTATGAAAAATGAGTAGGTTTACTATATAATTTTTTACTGCGCATGCGTCAAAGCTATCAAAATTTCATTTGCATATTATGTTAGCTAAATGTATAGAGCAACTATTGTAAAAGTCTCAAAATCATAGCTTGAAAATTCTGAAAGTAATCGTCTATAGAAAAAGGACAAAATCCGTTGTTTCCAAAATGAAGCAAAAAAATGAGGGATTTTATCCAAATGTATATCCCATATTGTGTATTCTACAGGGTGAGTCATAAATATCGAAACAATAGGCTATCTCCTTAAATATTGTCCCTAGACCTATACTTCCAATTGCAAAGTTTCACCAAAAAAAGTAAATTTTTTGATAAGATAAGTTGCAACTCCATGGGGGGTCTACTTTAAAAAATACAAAAATTAAATTTTTATACGGCCCCCAGAGGATAAAACTTCCAATTAGAAAAATTTTCCTTATCCATTCCTGAATTGAACAAAAAAATTTCCATCTTGATATCTCCAAAACTCAGAGAGTTATGACAATTTTAATAAATCATGAGGTTTCAAGGGATCAGGCACAAATTGAAATGCGTGTAATTGAAGAAACAATGTTGCTGTATGTTGTCCAGTAAACATTTAATTTATTTATTTATTTATAGAGTTTGAATTTTGAATGTTTTGTGATGGTTAACCACATAATTTGTAAGCACTATCACATCATAAGCTTTCTTAATAATTTTTTTTTTCAAAAAATTTAGAGTAAATTAAAATTGTCATAACTCAAAATATTATTTGTCGCGTGGAATTTTTTTCTTTTAATTAAATGAAAACGTTTAATTTTCAATTTGATTCAGCATTTTAAATAATATTTAAAAAAAATAAAAGTATTTGAAACAGCAATTTAAAAAAAGATGCAATTTTTTGTGAATAAATCATATTTTTAAAAGTAAATTTTCTGAGGTGAAAACATCTTTCGGCATTTTTTTTTTTTTTAATTGAGGTGTTAAAAAACTATTGAATTGTTACCGTAACCAACGGTTACAGACTTATGATGTAAGTTTAAAAATGAGAAATACTGAAATAAAAACATCTGATGAAGAAAAGTGCATTTAGTTTTAAACAAACATTGGCTCCTAACGTTTAAATGCTTTTTTAAAAGTGTCTAGGTAATTAACTCCTTCTTGTGTAGTTTCGATTTCAGATTTTGTTTAAGTTTTGCCATTTTCGCCTTCTTTAATTACTATTTAAATGAGTCAGCTTATTTAAACTTAATTTTTTTATAACGCCGACTTCAATTTTTTTCATTGTTTTATCCCTGTCAACTGCATATTTTTCTTGTTAAAATTGCCACTACACGATACGTAAAAGATGCCTCTAATTACGGGCCTCCAAATTGGTAGACGGTAGGTACTGGGTTCGAACCCAATCGCAACCATCGGCCTAACCGTTCGAAGTTTTCCGTGGTTTTTTTCGAACCCTGTATTTCCTATTGCAGATAATTGGCCGAAAAAAAAACAATCCCCAACGTGTTAACCGCTGTAAGCGGACTCAAAGGCCGCTGCGCTTTTTTTTTTTCATTTTATAGAGTTTAACATACAGTTTTCAGTTCAAATACAAATACATTTTAAATTTTGTTTAACTTGCGAACCAGTTATCTTTTTAAAACAAGAACAGGTGTTTAATGAATCTTCGGCATATTTCATTTAAACGTTTTAAGTTGAAATTATTCAATTGAATTTCTTAAATGATGTTTGGTTCGAACGCATTAAACCTTGATCAATTAAATACACTTAGAATGAAATGTTGGTGGGAGCTTAGCATAAAAAAAATACGCAACAGAAACATTATACTCTTCGACTTTAACATTCGAATAAATATTTTTTTTTTTAATGCCGTTTGGAATAAATAAACTACTCGGATGTAGCAATCGGAGGACTCTAAAGATACGAAATTCCGTGGATTCGTACAAGATATCACTGAAATCGTGTAAACTATACATAATTCAATATGAAAACGCCATCCGAAAGATGATTGATACAAAAACGTAAACAAAACCAATTCATCTCAAGAAGTAACTGCATCTGACTTTTTATGGAAATTCCTGCATTAGTTCTTAAAGTAGAGCTATTGCAGAAATCGTAACAAATTCAGTGTTGTAGCGCCTCTCGTGGAGCCATATACAACAAAATATAAATAACATCAATTCATGTCAAGGAATAACTGAATCTGAAGATTGATGATATTCCTTGCATTCTGGAGATACAGCGATCACGGAAATCGCACAAAAGCCTTTACAGTAAGGTCACCTGTTAAGCGATTCACACCAAAAACTAATCAGCATCAACGCATATCAAGAACTAAGTAAATATAATTTTTTATTAAATTTTGTGTATTAGTTCTTGAGATAGCGTGCTCACAAAATGTATATCATATACAGAGATACAGAAGCAGTGACTCACAGACAAACATTTTGTAAAAACATGTTTTTCTGTATCTCTCAGCCCTAAAACATGTGAATCCGTCGAAAACCGGAATTCAAAATTTTCATGAATCCAATACTTTTCTCTTGAAAAGATAGAAAAAAGTAAAAATATGTTTAAAACCACATAAATTTTGAAGCTGAATAGTACAAACCAGATTTTTGAAAAAAATTCTAAATAATTTATTAAAATATATATCCATTAACATTAAAATGTACAATAACATTAAAATATATTCCATATGATCCAGTTGATAGAAGGGTCATTATCGCTATTACTATTTTTACTAAACTTATTGCCTGCGGCAATAAGTTTTAAAGACACGGTTAATGAGAGTTTAATTAATATCACTTAATTTAATAACACTTTTAATAAGTGTTTAATAAGACGGTCCGGCCAATGGGTCGTGCCAATTACGAGCCTGGCGCCAAGCTCGAGATATTGCAGACATCTAGCATATGTCAAGGAAGTTTAAAGCAAAAAGCTATACGCTTTTATTTTATATTTAAAAGTTAAAGTATTGTCTTGGGTCTACATTTAACAATGCGTAAATTAATGGTCGATCCCTAAATTGTATTTCAAATGAACTGATATCGCTGCTCTCAGATGTATGCTAAAGTGGTGTAAGTCACGAATTTTGAAAAATTTTGGATTTTAATATCATCCAGGGATTTGCAGATATCGAGATGAATTTTTTTTTGTTCGATTCAGAAGAGGATAAGGAAAAATTTTCTAATTGGAAGTTTTATTCTCTGGGGATCGTATAAAAATTTAATTTTCGTATTTTTTAAAATAGACCCCCCATGGAGTTGCAATTTATCGTATCAAAAAATTTACCTTTTTTGATGAAACTTTGTAATTGGAAGTATGGGTCTAGGGGCAATATTTAAGGAGATAGCCTATTGTTTCGATATTTATGACTCACCCTGTATATTGACACTAATCAATGAATATATGGATACAACCCCTCTTGTTTTTGCTTCATTTTGAGAATAACGGATTTTCGACTTATTCAATTGACGATTATTGTCAGAATTTTCAAGTTATGATTTTGTGACTTTCACAAAAGTTGCTCTATACATTTAGCTAACATAATATGCAAATGAAATTTTGATATCGTTGACGCATGCGCAGTAAAAAATTATTTAGTAAACTAATTCATTTTTTATACAATTTTCATTATTTTTTAATTCTGATTACAGGGTACTGTGTGCAATGTTGTTTGTCATATTTTCTGAAAAAAATAATATTTTATATTAAGAACTCTGAAAATTATAAGGAAAAAACTTGGAAAAATTTGGGATAATTTTTATAAAAACCTTAATTACTCTGCAAGTATGCATTCTTTTTGCATAAAAATGAACAAGGCTTATTAAAATAAGGCATTCAATCACAATCTAGAGTTTGAGCGCTTTTGCTACATTAGTTTTGACAGGGTTATTCAAAAGATATTCATTTTTTTAATTTGTTGACGGTCCCCTTTGGAGTTTCGGGAAAAAATCTTCACGGAGATGTATGAATTATACTATTATATTTATACACTAAGAGTTTCGAGATGATTCCTCATGTATTTTTCTAGATTTTTAGTAAAATGTCTAAAATCGCAAGTGTTCCATAATCAATGGCAATATAGTGTATATATATATATATATATATACAGGGTGATTCAAAAAAGATGGGGAAAATTTTAAGGGGTAATAGTATACATCAAGACAAACAATATTAAACAGGAAACCAAGAGTCCCAAGCGTTTTCCAAAGGAGATAGCCGCCATTAAAGTTTAGGGTCCAAAATTTCAAATAAACATAAAAAACGGGAAAATCGGTCGATTGATTTGCGGTTTTCACTAAAACTATTCTTTATGTTGGTATTTTCTTGAAAATAAATTATAAAGATAAATTCCGAAAAATATCGATAGAGGGCGCTTTAGACTTTGGAGTAACGAACAACTGTTTTTTGCCGTTATTTTTTGCATCTCATTAAATTATTTCACAAGCTTAGACTTAAATTTTGAGCTCAAAATCTGAATAGTTGGGAGTGGTTAAGTAGCGCAAACTGAACTGTGTTCAGAGGGTTCAAATTTCAAATGATTATAAAAAACAGAAAAATTGGTCGATTGATTTGCGGTTTTCACAAAAACTATTCTTTATGTTGGTATTTTATTGAAAATAAATTACAAATCTAAATTTAAAAAATGGCGATAGAAGGCGCTTTAGACTTTGGAGTTACGAAAAACTATTTTTTTCCGTTATTATTTGCATCTCGTTAAATTTTTTTAGAAGCTTAGACATAAACTTAAATTTTGCGCAAAAAATCTCAATCGTTGGGAGTGGTTAAGTAGAGCAAAATTTGAAGTTATCATAAAAAAAACGGAAAAAATGGTACATTTGTTTCCGGTTTTCGCTAAAACTATTCTTTATATCACTATTTCCTTAAAAATAAATTTTAAAGATAATTTTTTTTAATTTTTCGTTTGTGGGTGCATTTAACTTTAGAGTAACCAACAACTATTTTTAAACGTTTTTTTTTCTATCTACTTAAATGCTTGCAAATGCTTAGACTTAAATTTTGAGCTCAATTTCTGAATAGTTGGGAGGGGATAAGAAGAGTAATCTGAACTGTGTTCAAGAGTTGAAATGTTACTCTCCCCACACCTCGAACACAGTTCAAATTTGTGCTAAATAATTAATCACAACGATTCACATTTTGAGCTCAAAATTTAAATATAAGCTTTTACAAGATACAAGATACAAAAGATACCGGTTAAAATAGTTGTTGGTTACTCTAAAGTTTAAGGCGCCTTCTAACGGATTTTTTTTAATTTATCTTTAAAATTTATTTTCAAGGAAATACTGGCATGAAGAATAGTTTTGGCGAAAACCGTAAACGAATCTACCAATTTTTCCATTTTTTATGATAACTTGAAACTTCAACCTCCCCACCCCCATTGAACGCAGTTCAGTTTACTTTACTTAACCACTCCCAACGATTCAGAATTTTTGCGCAAAATTTAAGTTTATATCTAAGCTTCTAAAAAAATTTAACGAGATGCAAATAATAACGGTACACTGTTAAAAATGTGGTGCTAGGTTGAGCCAATTTATGGTGCTGCAATAGCTGCCACCATAAGATAGTGAAATGTTGTTCCAACATTTGGTGCTAAGGTCGAACCATAAAGTGGTGAAATGTTGAACCATAAAGTGGTGAAAGGTTGAACCATTAACTTTAACAGAATGCATTTAATGGTTCAACCTTTCACCAACTTATGGTTCAACATTTCACCACTTTATGGTTTACCATTTCACCACTTTAAGGCTCGACCTTAGCACCAAATGTTGGAACAACATTTCACCACCTTATGGTGGCAGCTACTGCAGCACCATAAATTTGTTCAACCTAGCACCAAATTTTTGACAGTGTACTGCTAATAATTAAAATAAAACAACTTTTACTACATCTGAATTATAATAGAATAACTTTTTCTACAGGAAATTAATTCGCAAACATTTTTTTAAATAGGAACTTTTTAATCATTTTACCAATTTAAAAATACACTTTTTAAATTTATTATTAAATTTTAAAAACTTACTTAAGCACAAAAAATTACGAAATTGCATTTTATCATTTTATTCTAAAATATATCAGATTCATTTTCTACAAGTCAGGTTAGTAAGTTATTTTGATTAAAATATAAAGAATTTAAAAAAAGTTTATAATCAAATGATACTTTTATCCTTTCTTACATTCAAAATCAATAATATTCTTACATTCTTATAATTCATGAGAACATATTTTCTGAAATAATATTTAATTTTGTAAATTTTACTGCAAAGAATTTTTGTTCGTATTCATAAATTTTTTTTAAAGAATGAGCTTGATCCGAAATCATTTTCCAAGCCCTAAGTTAAAAATTACTTTAAAACAAAAGATATGGTTAAAGAAGAATACACATTTAACAAAAACTTTGATATTTGAACCAACACATACAATATTCCACTTATATAACAAGTACTAAAAGCATGTACAGAAACTGATAAGAACATTAATGAAGGAAGATGTTAATTAAACAATACTAGAACATAGTAATGTTACATATTAAAGCCAAAAATCATGCAAATAACTATACAAAATTGAAAACTACAGAATTAAAAAATATTTTGCTTAATACACACCAATATCGGCATCCATCACTGTTTTGCTTCTGTTCTTCACGAAAAGCGTCATAGATATGCGCAGAAATCTGCGTTTTGATTGGCTGTAAGTAGCACCATGTTTTGGTGCTACTTCTTATTTTTCAAACTTACTCCATAACATGGAGTTTTCGAAAAATAAGTAGTACCATATTTTGGTGCTTCTCTTTATTTTACTCCATAAATTGGTTCTACATTGAACGAAAATTTTTAACAGTGTAAAAAATAGCTTTTATTAACTTCAAGGTCTAAAACGCCCTCTATCGCCATTTTTTTTTAAATTCAGCTTTATAAATTATTTTCAATAAAATACCGACATAAAGAATAGTTTTAGTGAAAACCGCAAATCAATCGACCAATTTTTCCGTTTTTTATAATCATTTGAAATTTGAACCCTCTGAACACAGTTAATTTGCGCTACTTAACCACTCCCAACTATTTAGATTTTGAGCTCAAAATTTAAGTTTAAGTCTAAACTTGTGAAATCATTTTATGAGATGCAAAAAATAACGGCAGAAAACAGTTGTTCGTTACTCCAAAATCTAAAGCGCCCTCTGTCAACATTTTTCGGAATTTATCTTTATAATTTATTTTCAAGAAAATACCAACATAAAGAATAGTTTTAGGGAAAACCGCAAATCAATCGACCAATTTTTCCGGGCTATCTCCTTTGGAAAACGCTTGGGACCCTTGGTTTCCTATTTAATATTGTTTGTCTTGATGTACACTATTACCCCTTAAAAATGTTCCCATCTTTTTTGAATTACCCTGTATATACTGATTTAAAAGGAGAAACAATATTGAAATCAAGGAATAAGAAGAAAATTATTTTCATAACACACAATATTAATTAATTCATTAAAAAAATGCTTAACAATTATCAGTAGGGTGGCAAAAAAAAAAAAAAAAAAAAAAAAAAAAAAAAAAAAAAAAAATCAAGTTGATAATTTAGAGTCGCTATCATGCAAAAATTTTGCGATTGCTAAATAGAAGAAAAAAGAAATAAAAATCTGATCACGTAATCCGCCTAAAAATTCAAAACATGCGATAAAAATTATAAGTACACGTATTTTTTATAATTATTGACACAAATATTTGCAGATTGAACTATTTAATAATAATGCTATAAAAAATTGCGTTAAAATATCTTCCAAAAGCACAAATTCAATAAAATTTGGGGAAAATACGATTTTGTGTGTGTTTTATGATTTATAATATTTAATCATTTGAGGTCAGTTTGCATTGAAATATTAATATTTTGCTCATGATGTTTGCAGGTCTTTGCTTAATTAATTATATTATAGTATTTAAATAGCCCATAGACATCATTTACCCCATCCAACAAATGATGTTAAATTAGTTAGGTTAAATTAGTAAGGTCAAATTTACAAACATTCTTTAAATAGGTAACATGTTGTTTCATTTGTTTAAGTCTAACATTTAAACACAAATTTACACGGAAGTTTAGCGGAAGTCTGGTATCATGGACGTTGATTTCAGTGCAACACTAATGAATTAAAATTGAATGAATCATTGTATCTGATAATAACTTTATCTGTTTATATTTATTATTGTAACTTATCCTTCCTCATAATTCTTTAATGTTAATTTAGAATTTTTCATTCTATTGTCAAACGTAGTATTCTAATAATTTTAAAATTAATAGTAGCAATATTCATAGTGTGTTTACAGAAATTTATTTATTACTTACCCATCATACGTAGTATAGGGTAAGTCTTACAATCGCTTTGAAAATCGAAAATTTTTTTTGACGGATTTGCACGTTTCAGATACTGGAGATTCTGAAAAACCTATTTTTAGAAAAAAAAAATTGCCGTCCGTCCGTTCGTCTCTGTGTCTGTCTGTAACTGCTCTATCTCCCGAAAAAATTGAGATAGAGGCTTGAAATTTTGTATGTACTTAGTATGTAAGAATGGGACGAAGCCTATTTAATATCAGTAACCTCGATTATCCGGAACTATTTTTTTCGGACTCTCGAAAAATTCATTCTGATGAAACGTACATAAAAATTTTCGAATTTTTTTATTTTAAGAAGTGGGTATAAAAGACAATAAAATAACACAAATTTTGCATAAAAAACGAAGTCAATCGGATAATTAGTTGATGAGATACGTGTAATCCTGTTTTCATATTCTTTGGTTTTTTATGACCCTGTATTTCATTCAAATTTGAATTCAAAGATACATTTTAATTGGAAATGAGCCGCTTCATCCGATTCAGTAAATTGCTAGTTAATATGATTATTATTTTTGGAGTTATAAGGGTGTTTCTTTTACACAATCCAGTATTACTTGAGTATTTTGGCGTTTTATATAATTTGTCGAAATTGGCTCATCAGCAATTCATTAATAAATCATTACTATGCATATTAAAACTATTTAAATATGCGTTAAAATTTTATTTTGAAATTGCAATGCAGTTTATAAATAAGTTATAAATGTTTTATTTTCATGTTTTATATTATGCATATGTATGATGGGTAAGTATTACAGTGGCCTCCAACGACTACGGTGGCCTTTAACTCACAATTTAATTTTATCTATGCTTAACCACTTCCCTGTTTGCCCGTACTGCATACACATAATGTGTTTTTGTCAATCATGATTAGCTCGTATCACGTACGGGCGACCATATTCTGATAACGATTTATTGTTCTCGCTGGTTAATTTTTACTGTAAATTTAGCAATATTTTATCCGAATATTGTTTTGATTCAATTAGGCAAAAAATTTATGTTTTGAGAAACCGGTTATAAAAGATTAGAAATTCTGTAAAAGACTTGAAATATAATAAGCATTATTTGCACCTCCCCCCCCCCGCAACATTGAGCAATTAAAAGTGGTTAATCCAATCTAATTTAGAAAAAAAAGTTATGAGTAATCGAGTAACTGTGAAACTTTGTTAATTTCAGAAATTAAAAGTGTATACTGTTATTAAATTCTACACTAAAATATGTTTTTTTTTTCAAGATACAAACAATAAAAGAAAAAAATCTTGCGGCAAGCTTAGACACGGCACATTCAGTGTTATGTAACAAAATGCATAGTTTTAAAATTGAATATATTACCTCTCATTCAATCTCATGTAAACGCATAACACATTTGAAAATCCCATTTCAGCTGTTCCCATCTACAACAGGAAGGTTTTTCGAATTTTTTCAGCAGCCCTGTATATGATGTATAAATTTGTATTTATTAGTTATATGCATGCCAAAATTTAACTCACTTAAAAAATACTCATACCTCACTTGAAAATTCCCCATTCAGCTATTTCCTCTATCAAAGAAACTATCAAACACATTTTGTACAGCCATGAGTATTAGGTATAGAATATATATATAACCTCGTCAGTCCTGACACAAATTTTACGTGGAACTACAAAAAAAAAAAAAAAAAAAAAAAAAAAAAAAAAAAACACTTTAGAATTATGATAAAACACCTCAAAAATGTAACAGTCTATATATCGGTGTTTCTAATATGCACAGCACATCAAATGCTAATAAAATATATTAAAAGATCTTAACAGTTTGGCATGTTTCGATTGAATTTACTCAATCATCATCAGAAAAACAAAATATAGAAATAAAAGAATTATTTTAATTGTATATTTTGTTTTTCTGATGATGATCGAATAAATTCAATCGAAACATGTCAAATTGTTAAGATCTTTTAATGTATTTTATTAGCATTTGATATCCTTTTTAGCAATTAAATATTTTAATATATATTTTTGAAATGTTTTTAACGGACTTATAAGAAAACTTCTATTTATAATTAAAGCCCATGTGTAATTTTATCAATTTTAGAAATATTTAAATTAATTTAAAATGTGTTTTTTAGTGTCTCCTCCAAGCGACATCAGGACTGATGAGAATAACGAGTAACATGCAAAAAATACTTCAATTTAAAAGCGCATATTGAATTTTCAAATGCATAGTGATAATATTGTAATATATTACTTTTATATGTGTTTGTAAATAAATGGAAAGTGCTCTTAATACTCAGTTCTAACAAAATCGTAGTGAAATTCAGTGATTATGATCAGTTTCAATCAGTTTCATATAGCCTAAACCAATTAAGTGCTGTGCAAATTATTTTTCTCCATATAGGATAATGTAAAGGTACTCTTTTGGGTGCCCTGTAAATGAACTATTAATCCTATATATCTCATAAATAAATCAAATTAAATTTGGTGACCCTAAATAATCTTTTTATTTTTAATCGCACAACAGTTCGAGTATATAAACGGGAGTTAGAACGTGGGAAATCTAAGAGACTGACAGACAAAAGAAAGCATAAACATTTTTCAACTTTGTTGGAAAGTGTTAAAGTGGAATAGTCTGTATATAGATATTAATTCTTCAATCGTACCTTAAATTATATAAAGTAGAATTTCTCTGATAATATTCCTAAGTTATGGTTAGAATTAATGAATAAATTCCTCGTGAGAGCTTGAATGGGATTAATCATGTTGGAAATTCTTTTAGATCATGGTCTATTTTAACTTAATTTTTTACAATAGAGCGCGTAATTTTTTTGTTGTTTATATCTCATTGTCGCGTGTCATTTGTATTGATCGTGAAATGCTTTGAAATTTTATTTTTATTTTTATTATGATTATGGATCTTATTAGACGGATCCGAAACATGTCAATGTCATTTATTTTTAATTATTAAAACACCTTTCTTAAGTATAATATAATTTTTATTAAAATGTTCTCTAGTAATGTTTTTATCTATTTATACCGATTATTTTAAACTTTCCGTTGCTTAAAATCCAATAAAATACTTTGATTCATTATTGTCGTACTTCTCATTTATTTACAGATTTTGGAAAACATTTCATTTACGGCGAATGAAAATACGTGCCTAATAGTAGTGATATTATTTCCTGCCATAATTTTCAAAGCTCAGTGATTATTGTAGTATTGTAAACCAAATGTATACGTATTTATGTCATGCCTCATATCAATACAGCATATACATTATTCTTACAGAATGAAAAAGATACAATTGTTACGAATTTTGTAAATAGTTAGTGTTTGTAGTGTAAAATAATGTAAATAATCTTATTAAGCTCCATTTCTTTACTAATATTAGTTTTTGTTACACTGTCTCTGTTATCAAGCAAACTTGTCCATTATTTTCAGTGTATGTCTACGGCAGATTGGCGAAATAATAAAGATATCGCCAAGTTGGCGTCACTTTTGGCGACTAATTTGGCGATATATCGCCAAGTTGGCGACAAACTTGGCGATTGTTGGCGATGGTAACCCTTTCCTCTCTATGGTAACCCCCCTTAGATATACTGATACATTGTTTGTTGTTCCGTGGTTTTTTCGAGATGGTTCTAGAAATTTCCAGCACCTGCTGCGAGCCTATATAAGAAGAGAAGCGATGCGAGCTGTTGTTATTATTTACCAGTCAGTCATTGAGAGAACAACGCGTTTGTTAAGCAAATGTGCTCGAGTCTTATTTACGTTATTTTGAATGTGATTTAGTGTAGAGACATTGTATAAAGAGTCTCTGGAACCTATATCTGCACTTATACGATAGATTTGAACAATTATTTTTGAATATCTAGAAATATTTGTGAGTTTCGAAGACTCTGTTGTTCTGCAGTTCTGTAAATAAATTATTTTCTACTTTTCTAAGAGCAAAGAGTTTGAAGTTGTCTAACCATAAGATCGAAATAACCCCATACATCGAAATAACCCCCCTGACATTTGGTGTCAGGAGTCGGGATCTTATGGCGAAAACAAGAACAATGGACGGTCAACTGAAAGAACTGTTAGAAGCTATTAATGGGATAAAGGCAGAATTGACGAAAGGCCAAGAAGAGCTAGCGGAAAAAATGAATAAAGGCCAAGAAGATTTGGCGGATAAAATGAATAAAAACGAAGAAAGAATGGAACAGTTGACAAATAAAATTGAAAAAGGCCAAGAAGAGTTGGCGGAAAAGATGAATAAAGGCCAAGAAGATTTGGCGGAAAAAATGAATAAAAACGAAGAAAGAATGGAACAGTTGACAAATAAAATTGACAAATGCCAAGAAGATGTGACGGAAAAGATTAATAAAGGCCAAGAAGAAATGAAGAAAACTTTAGAAGAAAAGTTCTCGTCGGAAGAGAGAAGAATAGGCTCGGTAGAAGAGAAAATAGAGGAAGTAGAAGAGAAAATTCAAAATGAAGTTAGTAATGTTGAACAGAAAATGGAAAGGAAAATGGCGGAAGTAGAAGAGAAAATTCAGAATGAAGTTTGTAACGTTGAAGAGAAAATACTAGGTGAAGTAGATGAAAAGCTAAATAAAAAAGTACAAGATCTTGAGAAGAAACTTTCAGCGTCTAGTGGTAATTATGAAGAATTTAGGAATCCGCCTGCTTCTCCCGTGCACATTAAGCTGTCGACATACGATGGAAAGAGTTCCTGGCAAGTTTACAAGACCCAATTCACCATTGTAGCTGAAGCGAACAAATGGAGTGACGAGGTGAAAGCTTGTCAACTGGCAGCATCTTTAAGAGGAGAAGCCGCCGACGTGCTGCAAACATTGCCCGATATGACGCAACTCAATTTTGAGACTCTAAGTTGTGCACTTGAAATGAGATTCGGCAAAAAATTCTTCAAGGATTATACGAGAATACAAATGAAGAGCCGCCATCAAAAATCGAGTGAAACCCTTCAAGAGTTTGCCTCGGAAATTGAACGGCTTGCAAATTTAGCATTCATTGACTGTCCAACAAATGTACGGGAAAT
This sequence comes from Maratus speculifer, assembly GCA_964019185.1. Lineage (NCBI taxonomy): Eukaryota > Metazoa > Arthropoda > Arachnida > Araneae > Salticidae > Maratus > Maratus speculifer. The sequence goes on from OZ025297.1 coordinate 37,218,895, forward strand.
GCTCTCACTGCAATATATTGTAGACGGAATAAAAGATCCAGAAGTGCAGAGAGCGGTACGAATAGCAGATGTACAGGTGTTAAAGACTGCACTACTATATGCCTTAAAGTTGGAAGCAGCTATACAAGCCAGCCGAAGAGATCGTCATTCAGTCCGAGGGGCAACGGTGAACAAAAGCTCAGACACTGAGATCGACTTCTTGAAAGAAATTAGGAAATTAAATCAAGAGATTGAAGCTTTAAATATGGAAGAACAAGCGCAAGAAGACAGAGTCTCACGTGCTGGGGATGCGGTGATACAGGACATCTCCGAAGAAATTGCCCCAAAATCCACAAACGTGAGATAAATTCAAACAGTCAGCAGGGAAACTAAATTTTGGCCATCTCGCGGGGCGGAGGTTGCAAGAGAATGAAAAGCCCCACTTGAAGATCCTCCAGATATCAAAAATGAGTGGCGGTGATAATGAATTATATGTGATAGGCTTTATTAACGGAATTCAATGCCGTATGATTGTCGATACAGGAGCCAATGTGACAATAATAAGAGAAGATTTGGCTCGAAAATTGAAATCTAAACTCATCTGGACTCCACACTGCGTTACCCTGCAAACTGTGACGGGCGAGAAGATTGGCAAATATGGAAAGGCCAATTTAACCATACACTTTGGAGGAACGAAATATTACCATACGGCATATGTGGCTGACATAACAGATCCTTGCTTAATCGGGCTAGATTTTCTGAAGAAGTTTGGCTTCAAGCTTAATTTCAAAAATAACAAAATGCTCTCAAAATTTGAAGAAATAAGTCTTTCTGGATTAAATAATGAAATTGAATGTAAACAAACAGTAATAGCCAAAGAAGACATCAATCTAGATCCAAGAACAGAATTTTTAGTTCCAGCTAAAATTAAAAATGAAACTAATTACCGATTTGGCCATATAGATTATCCAGAATACAATAGTACACACGCAGGAGTATTGGTGGCTTCTTCTGTAGTAGACCTCTCGAAAAAGACCATTCCAGTCAGAATTGTTAACATCAGTGATAAGACGAAGACTATCAAGAAAGGAGAGGTGATAGCATCGTGTGCTCCTGTGACGTGCATAAGTCAAAATTCCAGTCACTCTGAGAAATCTTCAGATAATTTAGTCAAGGATTTGTTACAAAATACAGACTTAGATCCAAAACAGATGGACGCGGCGGAAAATTTAATTAGGGAATTCCAAAGTTTATTTTCCCAAACATCTGAAGACTTTGGACGAACTAAAATGGCACAACACCGAATTGACACGGGAGATCACTCTCCTATTAAACAGCACCCAAGACGATTACCTTTTGCCAAGCAAGAAGAGGTGCAGAATTTAATTAAGGATATGGAAGAAAATGACATCATCGAACCATCGACAAGTCATGGGCCCCCATTGTATTAGTAAGAAAGAAGGATGGTTCTACAAAATTTCTAAATCTAAAGATTTTGTGTAGACTACCGCCGACTGAATGACGTCACTAAAAAGGATAGTTACCCTCTACCAAGGATTGACGACACTCTTGACACACTTGCGGGCAACACCTGGTTCTCGACTCTGGATCTAAAGAGTGGTTACTGGCAGGTAGAAATCCATCCGGACGACCGCGAGAAGACTGCCTTTACAACGAGACAAGGATTATGGCAGTTCAAGGTAATGCCTTTTGGTCTGTGTAACGCACCTGCAACTTTCGAACGGCTTATGGAATCGGTTCTCCGGGGGCTGTCATATGAAGCATGTCTTGTTTATTTAGATGATATCGTAATCATAGGAAAATCTTTTGATGAACATCTAAACAATCTCAGGCGGGTGCTACAAAAATTAAAGGAAGCTAATTTGAAGTTAAGCCCTTCGAAGTGCAGTTTGTTTCGTAATGAAGTCGCCTACCTTGGACACATCATTTCGGCGGGAGGAGTTAGGACTGATCCGGAGAAGATATCGGCCGTGAAAAATTGGAATCGTCCAGCAGATGTTCACCAGCTTCGAAGTTTTCTAGGATTATGCATCTATTACAGAAAATTCGTCAAAGGCTTCTCGATGATTGCAAGACCACTTCATAAATTAACAGAAGCCAATCAAAAATTTATGTGGACACAGGAATGTGACGCTGCTTTCGAAAAGCTTAAGGAGGCCTTGACATCCACTCCAATTCTGTCGTATCCTCAAATCGATAAACAGTTTATACTTGATACGGATGCAAGTAACGAAAGTATTGGCGCTGTACTGTCCCAGGAAATCGACGGCCAGGAGCGTGTTATCGCCTATTTCAGCAAGTGCTTGTCAAAGGCCGAGCGAAACTACTGCGTAATAAGAAAAGAGCTTCTTGCTGTAGTGAAAGCCATAGACCACTTTCATCACTATCTTTACGGTCGAAAGTTCCTGATCCGAACTGATCATGCTTCTCTAATTTGGCTATTGAATTTTAAGAAACCTGAAGGCCAGATATCCAGGTGGATACAAAAGCTTCAAGAGTACGATATGGAGATATGCCATCGAAAAGGCTCATCACATGGAAATGCAGATGCTCTCTCAAGAAGACCCTGCTCAGAGAATTGTAGATACTGCGACTGGGTTGAGAAGAAATTTAATGTCAAAGGTCCTATAGTAAGACAAGTTACAACTGGGTCTACATCATCGCAAGATCCGTGGAGTGACGAGAGCCTGCGTAAAGATCAACTTGCTGATCCTGAAATTAAGCCAATTCTAGAGCTGAAAGAGGAGTCCAACAGGAAGCCCAGCTGGCAAGACATGGCCCATTACAATCCTACGACTAAACGTTATTGGATTCTGTACATTTGAAGAACGGTATCTTGTACCGAAAATGGGAGTCTGACGATGGAAAGACGTGTAGATGGCAACTACTACTCCCTAAGTCGAGAATTTCTATGGTCCTTCAAGAACTGCATGGTAGTACCACAGGAGGTCATTTTGGTGTAATGAAGACCCTGCAAAAGGTTCGAGAGCGTTTCTACTGGAATAATGTTCGCAGTGACGTGGAGAAGTGGTGTCGAACTTGTGACACCTGTGTAGCACGTAAAGGTCCAAAGAGGCACACCCGTGGACGATTGCAACGTTATAATGTAGGAGCTCCTTTCGAACGAATTGTTCTAGACATCCTGGGTCCACTTCCTAAAACATCTGATGGCAACAAGTACATCCTCGTTGTCATGGATTACTTCACCAAGTGGCCTGAAACCTACACCATTCCTAATCAAGAGGCGGTAACCGTAGCAGACATGCTAGTTCAACACTGGGTTTCCAGATACGGAGCTCCTCTTCAAATCCATTCCGATCAAGGAAGAAACTTGGATTCGGCTGTGTTTAAGGAAATGTGCGGACTACTCGGCATGGACAAAACTCGAACTACACCTCTACATCCTCAATCGGACGGCATAGTGGAGCGGTTCAATCGTACTATCCTAAAAAGCCTCTCTCTCCTGGTGTCTAGAGACCAACAGGACTGGGAAAAGAAATTGCCTCTTTTCTTGCTTGCCTACAGGAGTGCCACTCATGAGGCCACTGGTTACTCCCCTTTTCAAATGCTCTTTGGTCGTGATCTTCGTCTGCCTGCGGATCTTTTGTTTGGCCGTCCTCCTGACGCTGCTTTGTCGCCTGAAGAAAACGTGGATGGACTCCAGGCACGGATTGAGGAGATTCATCGTCTAGCGAGGAACCGAATCGGACTGGCAACGGAAAAGATGAAGACACGGTACGACAAAAAGGCAACAGGACATGAGTTCAACGAAGGTGACAAAGTTTGGTTGTGGAATCCGATACGTCGTAAGGGACTGTCGTCAAAATTACAAAGAAACTGGGACGGTCCTTACACAGTCGTCAACAGGCTGAATGACGTCGTTGTACGCATACAAAAATCGCCACACGCCAAACCCAAGGTCGTACACTATAACCGGCTAGCCCCTTATTTTGGCCAAAGTGATTAGAAATTCAAAACTGGAAATTCAGACCATGGTCATGAAAGTAACTTTTTGTAAATATGTAAATAGTAATTAGTTCTTTTTTATGTAAATTTTATTATTATTGTTATTATTATTTATTTATTTATTTATTTGTTTATTTATTTTAAGTGTTTTCCTCTAACTCAAGGATTGCACTGCCCGGGACGTGCAGTCTTTGAGGAGGGGGTAGTGTTACGAATTTTGTAAATAGTTAGTGTTTGTACTGTAAAATAATGTAAATAATCTTATTAAGCTCCATTCCTTTACTAATATTAGTTTTTGTTACATTGTCTCTGTTATCAAGCAAACTTGTCCATTATTTTCAGTGTATGTCTACGGCAGATTGGCGAAATAATAAAGATATCGTCAGGTTGGCGTCACTTTTGGCGTCACTTTTGGCGACTAATTTGGCGATATATCGCCAAGTTGGCGACAAACTTGGCGATTGTTGGCGATGGTAACCCTTTCCTCTCTATGGTAACCCCCCTTAGATATACTGATACATTGTTTGTTGTTCCGTGGTTTTTTCGAGATGGTACTAGAAATTTCCAGCACCTGCTGCGAGCCTATATAAGAAGAGAAGCGATGCGAGCTGTTGTTATTATTTACCAGTCAATCATTGAGAGAACAACGCGTTTGTTAAGCAAGTTTGCTTGAGTCTTATTTACGTTATTTTGAATGTGATTTAGTGTAGAGACGTTGTATAAAGAGTCTCTGGAACCTATATTTGCACTTATACGATAGATTTGAAGAATTATTTTTGAATATCTAGAAATATTTGTGAGTTTCGAAGAATCTGTTGTTCTGAAGTTCAGTAAATAAATTATTTTCTACTTTTCTAAGAGCAAAGAGTTTGAAGTTGTCTAACCATAAGATCGAAAGAACCCCATATACGCTGCAATGCAATATTTTCAGACGCATGCTTTATATTTATCAATACGGTTAATCCGAATTACATGAATAATAAAAATGATATTTCTACGACTAAATCTAGATATAATAAATTTATTAATTTTACACACAAACACTTTTCCTATAACATATTCAAAATTTATGAGTTGATATTAACAATATAATATTTTTGCCCAATGTAAAGTTTTCAGATATGCGTGTAATTTAATATGTGTCGCTATATATATCTATTTGTATAAACATGTGTATGCGTGAGAGCGTGTGTTGTCATTAAAATATTTACTACATTTAAAATATAAAATTTCTAATGTAACATCTTAGAAATATGTTGCAGTAATAATTTTTAACTTAACTCCATAAGAGTAATGCATTTAATATTCTATAATTCACAATATGCATAGTCACAATGGACTTAAAATCACTACTAGCGAGGATAACAAAAAATGCAATGATTCGTGAACCTATAAATGATGTATTAGCATTTTATGATAAACATTATAGGTATTAATTATTTAACATTTGCTTCAGTCCTTTGTCTCCACTCTTTTATTTAAGGCTATCTTATAAAGATCCCTCTCCCCAAAGACACCAAGAGTGATCCAATCACGATGGCATCAACATCGACAAGCGAAGCATGTGGAAAAAGGGAAACATAAGGCTCACTGCATTAATGAACTTATATTAAAAATCTCAATTGAGATATGATAATTTTCAACCAGTGAAATAAATTGCTGAACCCGAGATTCAACGAGACATCTGTATCAATATGGCTAATGTCACAAATATCAATTCTTCAAATTAGTTGAAGACTACCCGAATTCACTTTGAACAACTGAGAATGTCCAAAAAGTAATCTGCATGTTCGCACACAATATGTCAATAGATTTACGTATCCAGAGTACTATAAAATACCTTGAGTACCAAAATGAGAGAAGGTAAGAGAAGCATGCTGTTTGGTCAAAGAGAGCAGAACGAACTCTTTCTTCAAGCTTGATAGTTCAATACAAAAATGCGTCTCTAGTTTTATTCAACTTCGGTAACAGAACAAAACCAGTCGTTTTTTCAAGAGTACCGATGTATCAAAGTCACTTCGCTGAAAAGCCAAATATAAACTGAAAGCCGTTTTGAAAATCGCTTCCCAACAACACTGACATAAATTAAAGCAGTGGAATATTCAACGTAAGACCACCGTATGAAGCCAAATAACACGCAGCAGAACACTATATAAGCCAAACACCGCCAAAGCGGTATCTTTGCTTGGTATCTTTACGATGTCCATACCAAAGCGTTGTGAGCCAGTTAGTATAAAAATTCATAAACAGAGAACTGGATACTAAAAATCAATAGACTATCTGAATTCACAGAAAATATCAGAGATAAACAAGTGTTCCCCTACAGTGTAAATGGGTAAAAATTTGCGAAGCTATCAACAACTTAATGGTAAACAAATTGATATGTGTATTAGAGACATGAATTCGACAGGTCGACCCCCACATCCAAGCAATAGCCCCAAACATATACATAAAAGGAATGATTTTAAAGTAATGTTTTGTACTGAATAGTACATACCTTCTACAGTTTTCAAGGTACCGTGTCAAACACCTTCCGAACCTAGCAATTGTTCATGGACAGACTTTAAATCGTCGGAAGATAGTAACTGTCCTCACCCAAACACACTTTCAACGGATTAAGCCGTCATAACCATCGTCAGTCAACACCGTCTGGACTTTCCTTCTCTAGAATATAGAAAAAATAATAACACAATTAAACTCTCTCTGTATCGAAACACACACAAAGAATAAATTTTTTAAGCATTCTCCTGCCCTGCTCCATTCCTTTAATTTCCATTACAAAACACATAGGAAATCATGTGTTCAACTAAGAGGAAGATCCCACTCAAAAATTTTATTAAAACAAGAATAAAACATTATTAAGACATCCCAGAATTATTACAGACATCCTCCACACACGGGGAACCAAAACATGAATGTTTGCCCCGTCCACGACACTGCGTGTACAATATCCACAGCTTGATTTCTCTTAATTATCGCCACTGACCTCAGTGCTAGTAATGACCACCAGGATGGAGACCCACTAATGATCGGTAAATAAAATGTTCTTTTCACAATATGACGTATTTTTTAAAACTGTTTAATCGAAAAAATATACATAGTTTTAATGAATTTAAATACAAAACAATAGTAAAAACAAGTAAAAAAAAAAGCAAAATAAAAAACCATATCCACCAAACTTATTCAAAATTCCTGGATATTTTAAAATCAATGAAATCTTTCAAATTATTTCTCTAAAGATTTAAAAATATCAGATAATATATCAAAGAAATTTTATTTTAAAGATTTTTTTATTATTTTTTTATTTTACATTAACAGTAGAAATCTTAAAATAAAATTAAGTTTTTCATTTTTTTTATTAATAGAAATTTTGATATGAAATACAAGATTAGCACAAAATGTAAATTTATTTGCATCGGTTAATCGCAATCTTATAATACAAAAAAAAGTGACAAAAGTTCTAATGATAAACTGATTTAATTTTCAATATTACCAACATTTCTATTGCTTCTTTAATTATTTCAAATATTGCTACGCAGTATGTAATGCTTGCCCATGAATTTCTGTACTGACTTACATAAAAGAAAATAAACAGCAATTGTAAAGCTATATCTTTATGACAAAAATGTATTAAAAATATTTTTCTGATTACGTATAAATATGTTTTTACTTTTTACTTTTTAACTAAAATTTCATTATACATAATGAAAGTGGTTGTTTTAGTTTTTGAATATTTATCTTAAAATGTTGGATAATGATTTAAATATGATTTCATTGATAAAATAAACATTTTTATTTTTTTTAACTCAAACTTGACTTATACTTTTTCCAATTTGCATAAAAACGGTTTAGACTGATATTATTATGAATCAGAGATTTAGATTTAGCAAAAAGTTTGTCAATGATTTCAATTTTTATAAACTATATTAAAATTTTTAGCTAATTTATTTTACAATTATTCATAAAATTTGGTTGGTAATATTATTTGAATTTATTATATGAAAAATAAATGTCCACGGCTTAAGTTGACGGGAACGCCACATTTCAAATATACAAAATATATAATACAAAATATGTAAATATATGTATTTTGTGCGTGTGTATGCATATGCTTTATATAACATATAACATTTATATATATATATATATATACATAGTTACAGACTTGGTTATAAAAATTAAAATTAATTATACACCTTAATTTAAAAACAAACAGAAATAATTTTAAACACTAAAATAAACCATCATAAACAACAATTCTTATATATATATATATCTATATATATATATATATAATCAGAGTATGTTGGGATTTAAACGGAATTAACATAGATTTTATTTATCTTAATCAGAAGAGAAATTTTACCTGTGAAACAATCGTCGTAGACGGCAATCACAATTATCGTTTTCTGGAATATGAATGTTGGATCTGGAATCACAGGCTTCTTGAAAACTGTTTAAAGAGTTGATTGATGGTTATATAGCTTTGAATGATGAGGTTTTTCACTCGAATAAATAAGATTACTTGAGAATTTAGAGATTTTAATAGAATCATTCGATTTGCGATTTTGTAAACATATTTAGAATCTAACATTGTTCTAAAACAGTCACGCAGCCAAATCTGCTGAATAAAGAATACAATCTAAAAAGATGAATTAAACAATTGATTAAATGCTAAATATATATATGAAAACATATTAGGAATTTACAAATACAAATCAGTTAGAATTAATGAAATATGATATTTAATTAGAGTCAAAATAGCTTCGTTCTATCAAGATCAATGTTTTGGTGCTGCCATCTAGTGTCATGTTTCTGAAGATTCTCAAGACTCAACATCCTCCGCCACCGGCAGTAGAGGGGACACTTTTGTAATGGGACGTTTGATGTCACCGCCAGCTGTTTTAATCGAAACGACACGAACACGATTGTCTTGCCCTGGGAAAGTTTGCAGAATACGGCCCATTTTCCATTTCATGGGCAGGGATCGATCATGAATTACCACCATGTCTCCTTCTCGGAGATTAACACTTGGAGTAGTCCATTTAAGACGCTGTTGTAGATGTTGGAGATATTGTTTGAGATATTGTAAAATTCAATAATTTGCAAACGGTGACAGCTATTTAAAAATTTTTTGCAGGAGGGTTATGTATAATGTCAGGAGTTTTTTACCGTAACTTTTTATATTAGTTCCCATCTCAAACAATAGGTGGCGCTGACGGCGATTGAAGGCTAGGTCGACGCTTCACTCAGCACTGATCACCTGGCCTTCAATCGCCGTTAGCGCCACCTATTATCTGAGATGCGAATTAAAATAAAAAATTACGGAAACAAAACTCCTGACATTATACATAACTCTCCTGCAAAATTCTTTTAAATAGCTGTCACCGTTTGCAAGTTATTGAATTTTAAAATCATTCAGTTATTTTTGGGATTCATTGGGACTCTTTAGGGTTATTTTTGGGACTTTCATTTATATATATATATATATATATATATTCCATGCAGAGAGAACAGTTTTTGTTGACTAAATGAATCGATGTGTGACGATTAAATTGGTAGCAAAATAAGTAATTGCATACTATATTTATATATTTTTTAATATTTTCCCAGAAAAATTATAAAAAGTCTACTGATATGAAAAACCATGCTTTATTTTTCCTTCTCCTCTATATATGCGTTAATCTTCTATAGAAAGGGAATTTATCGAACAAGTCTGGTAACATGTCGAAATCTATGAGTTTCTTTTTGAATTAAAAAAAATATAATTCTGTTCTAAAATGTGAAAATGATGAATTATAATTATTTTCAACTTGTTCAGTGTTATACTCTTCTTAAAAAAGGAAAAAAAAAGTAATTAAAATTTCCATTTGGACGAGCACATGAAACTCGTTATATAAGTTTAATCTCAGAAAGTAATTAAGTTAAACTAATTATTAACAGATAATTAAATTTTTAAGCAGCTCAAAGAAGCAGAAAATCATCCTGCCTTTTTCATTCTTATAAATAAATTTAGAAAAAATAAATTAGAAAGTTCTTATCCATTTGAAATATTTAGAAATATCAATTTATTAGAAAAACGAAATTTAATTTACTGGTTTGAAATGTATTATTAATACTAAATTTATCTTAGTATAATACAGTTTAAAAATTAATACAATTTTTAAATTTCTGGTTTCTTTAAAATATAATATAAAGAAAACTAATTAAAATTTTAATCATTCTTATTAAGTAACATAAATAAAGTTTTATTACTATATCAATTAATATAATAAAAGTTATAATTTATAGTTTAAATGTTTTATCTGTGTTTAGTATACTTAAAAAGAAATATAGCGCTGCAATACGTAATCACAGATACCTGTCGTTAAATTGCACAAATAAATACATCCTTTAAAAAATCTAAATTATTTCACTGTATTTTGCCGCTTAATCTTATAATTGAGCATGACTTGGAAAATTCCTTAATGAATATAATCAGATATTTTTTTTTACTTTCAAACTTAACCGCTTAAATGTCAATGTTCCCAATTGGGAACATTGCGTTATTTGTAACGCAAAACATATATTTTCTAACATAATAACGACGTCCTTATTTTTTCTATAAAATATAACTTTGATATAAACTTCGGAAAAGAAAAATATTTATGTTTAATCATTTATCACAGATATAAGGAATATGTAAATTCACTAATTTGCATAAAACATATATTGTTTGCTTTTATCGTTTTCTCTATATATACTACATTTGACCGCTAGGAATCTAAATGTTTTTGGAATTCGAGAAAATACTAGCAATATACAATATCATATAGCGGAAAATAATTTGTTATTATTTGCATAGGTTGTCAATCAATAATCATGTTCCAGACTGCGAACATTGAATTTAAAACAATAAAAAAACTGCAAAAATATTTGTTTTTCGTATTTTCTAGATTTGTATGCATAAATTAAAACATTTGAAGCTACAGGAAGAACAAAATTATTATTACATTGTGATATTAATTCAGCGTGTGAACGGTTAATTTTGACACACCAAAACGTCCCTGAACCATAACAGCACGGAGTAAATCTCTTTGAAATTATTATTAACTTAAATCATAATTTACTATTGAATTTATTAGAAAATATAAAGGTGCGAATTTTCAAATATGTTATGAGAGAAAAAAGAATAATTAAATTTTCTGTTTGCCAGTAAAATAAAAATTAGGTGCCCCTTTTTAAGAACACCACCCGCGAAAATGTTAATAGTTTGTAAAAAAGATAAACGCTTCTTGAGCTATAAAAATATATTATAAGCACGAACGTACATATTCAGGGTGTTTCAGTTAAACGTTTTAGAACTCTTAAAAGAGGTAGGGTGCATCCCTACGACTCGAAATCATATAGCAATGTGGGGTCGGAAATGTTTTCCTGAAGCGGTGATGTACACAGAAGCACCATAAAGAAAAGACACCGTAAGTGAAAAATCGTTTTATTAATACATGTGAAAATCTGAAAAACCTTACGCTAAATGCATATTGGCTAACTCTGCTTTCGTATAAACAGCCATCCTATTAACTTAGCTCCCATGTGCGAAAGGATTCCCTGCATGAGAGCACGGAACTTTTGCACAACTCCATCTAGCGCGTCGGGAAAGCATATCTGACCCCTCAATGCTATATATGATTTCGAGTCGTCAGGATGCACTCTAACCCTCATAGGCGTTCTAAAACGTTTAACTGAAACACCGAGTATATATACACACAATAAGCTCTTCATAGTTATTCAAAAAAGCTTTCTTTATGTTAGACAAAATAGAAACATATCTATCTATCTATCTATATATATATATATATATATATATAAGCACTTATAAGAACGCAGTTTCATTGCTGACGTTGAATTTCGAAAAATTCTCTGAAAAAATTCTTTCAAGTTCTAATCAGATTTCTCGAGCCACAATATAAGTTTTGAGAATGCAATTTATTGTCAATTAAATGGTTTGAACAGTCAAAGTGAATTTATGTATATCAAGAATAACAAATTAATACTATTTTAATGTTAATGTTAAGTGAATTGTTCACATTTTCAAAAAAAAAAAAAAAAAATTAAAAAATATTTTTCAAATTGCAAATTTACTGCATTTCCATGTTTAACTAATGCAGAATTTCGAAAAAAAAATATTCAATTAAAATTTTATAAGACGTTTTTAAAAAATGTATTTTTATTTTTGCTTTACTATTTTTTTCTTTAAATATCGATATTTTTGCATTTTTTTTTAGATTTCCAAATGTGTATTACATAAGTCTACACTTAGAGTTTTAGATAATTATAATATTACATTTAATATAATTTTTTACTGATATATATAGTGAAAAATAACACACATCCTATACTTTTATTTATTTATTTATTTATTTATTTTACAAAAAAAAAAAAAAAAAAAAAAATTATTTTTAAAACAGGAAAGTAACGAATACTAATTTAATAGATGTTTACGCTGGGTGTATAAATATGCTTTACTATTCATCGGAAAATGAATGCCTTATATGTAAAAATGGCGAGATAAAAACAGAAATCTAATTTTTGACAAAGTTAAAGATACTGTTGTGATAATTTATTATATTTGTCTATGAAACTTTTTTTTGTTAAGGTTAAACCTAAATATTTTTGCCTGAGACATCATTTGGAATCCACATATTCATGTTTGAGAAAAATGATAAATGCAATGTAAAAATTGCTCAAAAACATTTCCAAATCTTACTAGCAGCAATATATATGTGTGTGACATTTTAAAGTTAAGAGCTAGAAGCATCATCACCGGGTTCCCCTTTTTTAAGCACAGAGTCATGGCAAGAGAAGTAGAAAAAAATAAATAAATAAATTTAAACGCTTCATTGAACTACACATTGGATGTCCCCAAAAAGTTTATTAGAATGCAGGCATATACAGCAGGAAATGCTCTCTTGCAAGAAGTTTTGAACAGAATTCTCGAAAAATAGTATATTCTATCATAAAAAACATAATTCATCTTAGCATAATCATCGGGATAAAAGGTAAGAATATCCCTCATCACCTCTCAGCTTCCTTCTTAAGTCTAAAACCCAAATCTTCCAGAATATTCTATAGTCCCTAACCATGAATTTCCCATGTAAATAGAATTCATGTCCAGCGTCGAGATTAAACATTTCATTCAGTGGATAACTTTTATTTTTTAAAAATATTATTTAACTAATTTATAATCGAACACAGAATTCGAGTATCCTGCAGACGATATTTTGAAACAAAAAAGAAAAGAAATGATTTTATTGATAAGCACAAATATCAAACGTTGAAGGGGAAAAATAAATAAAAAGAATGATATTTTTTGTAAGGTATAGTTTTGGAATAAATTTAATAAGACTCTCTTAAAAGGGGTCGATAAAAACAAGGAAAAAATGAGTTTTATTTGGAATATTAAGAAATAAAGTTTAATTAAGAAAATTTTTAATTTAGAGCCATTTTTTAAATTTACGCATATTGGAATAAAGTTTTTTTAAGGCGAATTAAGAATTTATATCGTTTCTATAAAGATTAATAGATTGGATCTAGTAACAGGATTTTGATTTAATAAGTTAAAATAAGTACGTAATATTGTTAATATTGGAAATTAATATAGAATAAGGTTAGTTTTGGCGAGAAAAAAATGAAATTGTAATATATATTCTTCTTTTTATCTCTATATTTTTTTTTTCAAAAGATAAATAATGTTTTTCAGAATAACGTGTATCTTGGTCTCTATTATTTTTTATTTCTGTTTTTAATTTTTGAGTTTTAGATTATCATACATCATTAAATATTCTACCTCTTTTACAGAAATTAATCAATTTATTAATTTATGAACATTGTTAAATCATAATCTGCATTTAATAAAAAGAAATAAAAGAAAATGAAAAATACATCTTAAAAATAAGTGCATGCACATTATAATTTAATGTCTATGGAAGTGTAAGCACCCCCTGATGAGGGAGTTACGTTTAAGGAGTTACGATTAAGGAGTTACATTTCCTATGTCAAAAACCTTGCGATGAAAAAGAAAAACGCCAGTTTTTAATGCAAATAACTTTTCTTTAGTTTTCTAGATTTTACATTAAATATAAATCCAAATTTAAAAAAAAATGTTCAGTCTCCATTAAAATCATCAATTTAAAAATTAAATTGTAACATAAACATTTTGGAAGCATTAAAATGTCATTATATTTTATCCAAACAAATGTGAAATATGTTAGTAATTGCATTTAAAAATATCGCACTAAATGTCAGGCGCATAATTTCTACAAAAACTAACAGGGCCGGCAAGATACACTTTGATTTAATAAGAAAAATAAATTAAGTGTGCTCCATTTGTCAACATGTACTAAACCTAAGCCTGTGGTGGACATATTTTAACTAATAGTGTTATAAAATATATCGTATATTGATTAAATAGCTTTGATTATATAGCAAATTTACAACCACCTTATAAGACCCACTCATTCAGTTAATGGCGTATTTAAACTAGCAATTGTGTACAAATAAATTGCATTTGACAACTACTTAAAGTACAAAAATAAAGTTATTTTACACCACTTAATTCACCACTTATTACTAATTGAGAATCATTTTAAAATATTTTATGCTACGTTTTTAAATAAAAAACATAAATCTATAGTGGCCTCTGACGGGTGTTGAAAAATAGCAGTGTTGTCGTATTTCGTAATGATTGTAATACATCAAAAGACATCGCTTTTGCTTCTATAAAACTGTTTTAGTCAAAATGGAATAAACAAGTCATTCTGTATAATTATTCATGTAGGAATGCACAACTTATACTACTAATACACATCATAAATCTATTGGCAAAACGCACTTCCAGTCTTCAAGTAAATTTGTTTCTTATAAAATAGTCTCTACAAAAATATACAAAAATACGCTGTTATAACAAAATAAGTTTCAACAAGTTGGTGGTTTAAAATAATGTGCATTATTATTTATTGTTATTTATTAACTTGATATCGTAGTTTGTTTTATATTTATTACCGAGATATGTAATTTATCATCATGTTTATTATATAAATGATAAAATGAATTCGTTCTTTATCACAAGATATACAGTAAATAATAACTTTCTACAGATAGACAATAATAATAAATTCATTTCTTTTCCAAGTAATAATGTGATATTTTTATTACCAAATAAATCACAAAACTTAACGGCTGATTATATCATAAAGAGAGTAAAGATTCTAATGCCATACAATGCGATACAATATTCTTTACAATACATTTATTTGTCATAATCATGTTGAATGTCTTTCTGTTTTTATTTTATTTCATTTATTTATTTTGATTTATTATGTGAAATATCACGCAGAAAGTTATTCAAGTAAGAAAATCATTAACAATGTTAATGAGTGAAGAGCAGAAATTTTTGTTTCAAACTACATTAAGTTTAGCTGGATTTAGTTCAGATGATAAATATACGGATTCTTTTTTCTCATATAATGCATTGGATTGTACTTCTTTAAAAGATAATTGCACTAGAATGAATGTTAAAATGAATCTTTTATATATTTCCTATGTTAACCCTTTCTTGCGCAGTGTTACCGGGTCGGCAACACCTAAAGTTACCCCTGTTTAGAGACATGAAAACTCCGTGAATATTTCAAAAACTACTCTAATGGCTACTTTAAATTTTTCTTAAAAGTTCTAGATAGCAGCATCACAGAGATCAAATTTTACTGTTTTTAAATAATAGATAAAATATTTTACTCTAATACGCGCTTCACCGCAAAGCTCTTCTCACTGCGCTTATCAGTGGTGTACTTATGAGGATTTACCACTTCGGCAACAGCTGTATAATGAAAATGGTTGATGCAATCTTTATAAAACTGTACCTGTGTACTCCTCTAGGCCTAAATGCATTGCCTATTTTTTTTCTTTATATTCCAACTTTAAAGAGTTGTGCGCCGGAAAGGGTTAAACCATGACTTAGAAAACTGCATAATATAACAAATGATTCCTGGGTAATACTCCATCGCAAACTTTGTACTTGGAAACGCTTTGCAAGATATGTATTGTTCTGAAAAATGAATGAACTTTATGATGTTCATAATGAGAATATTTACCGTGTAATTTATCGTGTAACTAAGAATAATTAAACAAAATTAATGATATAATTAACAGGATCAAAAGTGAATGGTTGCAAAGAAATGATATAAATAAAGATGATTATAAAATGAATAATGCTTACTTAAAAGGCAATTAAATAAAAAATTATAGATGTTAAAGTTTTATTTTATTTAAAATCTTAATACTTTCGAACCTTTTCCAAACAGGTTCTTCCTCAGAGAATATTTTCATTAATAAATACAAATATGAGATATCTATAATTGTTTATTTAATCGCCTTTTAAGTAAGCATTTTTCATTTCATGTTAAAAGCAAGGCGAAATTTTATTCCATCAAAACAAAACAAAATCTTATATTTGAATGTATTAATAAAAATATTCTCTGAGGAAGAACCTGTTTGGAAAAGGTTCGAAAGTACTAAGATTTTAAATAAAATAAAACTTTAACATCTATAATTGTTTATTTAATCGCCTTTTAAGTAAGCATTATTCATTTTATGTTAAAAGCAAGGCGAAACTTTTTTCCGTCATATATTTTATATATATTTAAAGATTCCAGGGAAAAAGGAAAATTGTATGGAATTTAAGGGAATTTTTCGGTTAAAATACAATGAATTTTACTGGCGAGCAGATTACCAGTACCATCAGCGTAAAACTGTCCATTTAATTTACAGTGTATGCAACATGTGTTCGCGATACTCATGATGTAAAACAACGAAACACTTAGGTTATTGTTGAGATAATGGCTGAAATGCTCCGAAACGTTTGGCGTAAAATTAAATACAGACTCGGTAATTTCAGTATGTACAACTTCTTGAAAGTGTAAAATAAAACTGTTTGAAATATGCTTATAAATACGCTTATAAATATTAGGCATGTTAGCACAATAATTTGTTTTTTGTTTTATAGAACATTGAAAACGTCCATTAAATTATGTTCATCCTATATATTTGAAATGCAGTAAATGCTGAATGAACATAATAAACTGTTGGTTATACAGGGTGTCCCTAAACAAATGGAATATAAACTAGGAGGTGATAGAACACATCAAGACGAGTCATAGTAAATAGGAAACCGGTAAAAAAATAGTTTTTCATTACTTCAAAATCTAAAGCGCCCTCTATCGGCATTTTTCGAAATTTATCTTTATAATTTATTTTCAATAAAATACCAACATAAAGAATAGTTTAGTGAAAACCTGACATCAATCGACCAATTTTTTTCGTTTTTTATGTGTATTTGAATTTTGGACCCCAAACTTTAATGGCGGCTATCTCCTTTGGAAAACGTTTGGAACCCTTGGTTTCCTATTTACTATTACTCGTCTTGATGTGTTCTATCACCCCCTAGCGTATATACCATTTGTTTAGGGACACTCTGTATATTGGAATTGCAGTAAACGCTGAATCAGTAAATGGATTTTTTTGATGAGCAGATCCAAGGTATCGGAAAAGATTCTGTAATCAGATTGATGTGATTTTAATTGTATGGAATATTTCTCAAGCATTCGGCTGGGAGGGTTTAGTTAAGAAGACAGGCGTCTTCAGCTAATACATCCTTGGTTCGAATCCTGGCCCGGATATTATTCAGTCCGTTAGAAATTTACACCTGTTAAAATGGTTTGAGTTTAGTATTTTCATTTTTCTTTATTTATGCACTTTTAAATGTCATATAACATTTTGTTATTAATCAACAACGTCAGATTTAAAAAATAATAATAACAAGTATTACATTATCAAAACCCACCTAACGTCTGAACCAGTGCACAAATTACGTTAACTTACAATCATAATATTTATTACAATATCCTAGAAAATGGCAGATTTCAAAAGTGAAAACACCCATTAAATTATGTTCATCCTATATATTTGAAATGCAGTAAATGCTGAATGAACATAATAAACTGTTGGTTATATATATGTTGGCACAAATTACGTTAATTTACAATCATAATATTTATTACAATATCGTAGAAAATGGCAGATTTCAAAAGTCAAAGATGATTCTTTTACATTGAAATGTTAGATGCTGCTGATTTTTTATCTAGCTGCTTAACTTTGACTATTTTTATCATAAACCAAAAATTCGAAATTGAAATAAGAAAACTTCAATAAAATCAATAATTTTTATTTTTTGATATGACATCAGTACAGAAATTTACTATGCGTGAATATAAAATCTCATGTTTATTGATCTACTCTAAAATAAAGATAAAAAAATCATCGATTCGAATAACTGTTCTAAAAAAAGTAAGACAATACGTTCGGTCTCTTAGTAAATAAAAAAATGATTGATGCTATTAAAAATAATATATTAATTAAAATAATTGACTTTTTCAAAATTTTATTATTTGCTGTGTGACAAGAGATTTTCATCTGTAAGTAAACAAAATTTAAACTCTCTGCCTTCTATAGTTTTTGTGTACGGACTCTGTGACAGACAGACAGAAGACAGAGACGAATCGGGTTTCGTCAGATGATCTAAACCGTAAAAAAAAAGATATTGGTTTCTCGATGAAGTAAACTGCAGCTTTCCTTAGCGGTAAACTTATCTCGAAAATACGTCTGCGAATGAGAATGGAATTTGAGCATGAAATTTCATGGTAAAATGAAAATGTAATTATTTTGTAGTCAATTAATAATTATAAGGTGTTGTTATTTTTTTTAATGTTTGGCAAAACACAATAAATGTAATCAAAAAACAATTTGATTGTAAAAAATATCGAGTTGAATATGTTCGACATATCCACATCGACTGAAATGTGCACTAACATACTTTTATCGACATTCGGTAATAATGTTTCTTTTTTTTATTTGCTTTAATGATTCTGTTATTAGAAAATTTTTGCATCTGCATAATATTGAATTATTTTAGTCACGTATCAGAACAACCTGTTGCGGATAAACAAAATACTTTTAAAACTCCTATTAAAAACTTCTTATATGTTATTGAGAATTTATAATTAAATAAACGTTATTTTAATATACTGAACATTAAACTTTACTTATATCTCGTACCGGAATTTATGATAGGAGTATTCTATTCACAGTTACATTCTTAATGATGTACAAGGTTAATCATTATTAAGAGATAATCTGTTTTTGTAATGCAAAACGCTACGATGCTCTTCCCAGTACCTAACTCGGTTATTTATTTCAATTAAAACGGAATGTCCGCATCCATTCGTAAACCATTCCATACAATTAAAATCATATCACGTTACAATTTTCGATATTTATACACATATTAATCTATTTACAAAAGACCTTTTGTAACCTTCTTTTTTTCGGAAATAACTTTGTTAATAAAAGATCTAAACATGTATAAATATAAATAATTTACCAGTATCTGAAATGTTATATAATATTTTTTTTGTTTTTAATTTGCATAATTGATTTTATAATGTCTTTTAAAGAGGTATATTTTAATATTATATTTATTGTATGAATAATAAAACAATTTCGCACTTTATTACAAGATAAATTATCCATCGCAATGTTCTGCAGATGGTCAATAATAATAAAGCAGATTTCCTTCCAAGTAACATTTTCATATATTTAATGATTAATAAATCATAAACATAACCTAAACTTCGCATATAAAGTTTCTCAGACTATAAAGGGAGAGAAATAACTTTGCATTGTATTTGTTTGTCATTATAAAAATGAATTCCTTTAACATATTCTACTTTCTTGCTGTTTTCCTATTTATACTGTCCAATATCAAATCAAAATTTATTATGTAGGGAAATTTTAAACCATGCCTTTATAATATTTTATATAAGGAATAATGAAATGATAAGATAATCTTCAAATCTCTAAGAAGTTAAAATGTAAATGTATGAAATCGGTTTAGTGTTAAATGTGTGAAGTATATTTTTTCGTACAATAAATGTTACATTACATTTCTTTATTAAAATTAAGTTTATTTCTTTAATTAAGTTTTATAATATAGTAAATTATTATGTAATAGCATTAACAAATACACACACGCACACAAAATTTATTTTCGAAAACGCTTATTATGACTCCATATGTGTAATTTTAATAACGTTTAGTCTTTTCTACCAAAAAATGCATCTTTAAATAATTTTATATCAATTAAAATCCAAACATTAATCAATTTTAGGTAGATTTCGTATGAAATACTTCCTATTATGGTCGCTCCTATGTAGCAATTTCTGAAACATTTTTGAAGATCTACGCCGATCTTGACCTCTAGACTCCAAAACTACCATCAGTAAAAATGTTTATATATATGTATATATATATGGGTGATTCCAAATAATTGGGTAATTTCAGTCTCTTAGGGTTACATGCTCTTTTTTGGCGTTCATATAGTTTTTTTTAGAATAAAATGTATTTTGAAATGTACTTCTACATTTTCAAAAATTATTTTCAAAAAAATAACTGTAAATTTTAACGTAATAGTATTTTAAATATCCAATTTGTCACTTCTTTACCTTGTCCCTAACTTCATGTACTGATCTTTTGGAACAATTTTAAGTGTAATGACGAACTGTTTTTAACAATTTTACAATCCAAAATAAAAATTTATACTTCGAAGTACATAATAAAGTATTTTTATTGTAAATTAAAATTAGTTTTACATTTATTCTGAGTCAGAGAAAAGCTGTCCCGTAGTTTTTCTGTCATTACTGTCCTCTTGTACAAAACTGCTAAATTGACCACCAGGTGGCCAGGTAAAATTTAGTGAACAGATGAATTTAGTAGAAGTAGACGCCCTAATTGCCCAGAAAAACACATGGCACAATTCTAAGGACTTCAAAAATAGTTACAAGCTACAAAATGGATAGAAAGTTAAGAATATGTTTATTACTTGTCACTACTGTCCCCTACTTAAACTGTCCTTGTTATTGTTTTTGTTTATTTATTATTTTGCCATGATGTAACATACTTTTGCTTAGTACAAACTATCATATTGCAGTCTTACTAAGCCTATCTTACTATGTACACAGAAGCAATTTTCTTAATTTTGTCACTACTGTCCCTGTCACTTCTGCCCCTTTCAAGTTATTTATTTGAGGACTAAATCTCCGAAGTAGATATTAATACCATAGATGACTTGAAGCCAAAGGATACAATGATATACTGTGTTCCAAATCTATTACAATTGCATCAGCTCACTTGAAAAAGTGTGAAAATGTCAAACTTCAACTGCATTATTTAAGCTGTTTCACATGTGACATACATGAAAAATGTCAACATTACTATTCAGAACCATCATTTGTAGATGTTTCTCCCTGTTTTAAGGATATGCCCAATGATTATAAAGATAGTGAAATATCAACTCCTGGTTCTGAAAGCAAACATATTTGTGTAGGAACTTGGGTTGCATTTGTGTATGATGAAAATTGGTTTCCTGGTGAGTTTGAAATTTTTCTTTAGAATTAAATTATTATTTGTAATTTTTATCAACATATTTTATTTTTTCATATTATTTATTACAGCATTTGTTTTTAACAGGTTTAATTGAAGAAATAAAGGATTTCATCCTTAAAATAAACTTTATGTTAAGGAATAGAAGTCGATTCTATTGGCCAAATACACCAGATATCCAGGATGTTCCAAAGAATGAAATTTTGTGTGTTATTGATATTCCTTTTCGACCAGTTACTTCAGGATATTTTACTATAGACAAACTATATGCTATAAATTTTTAAATGAGCAGTATTTCTCGTATTTAAACACTTTTTTCTAGCTAAAATTTTGTCTAAAATGATTCACTTATTTATTCATTATCTTATTGTTTATATTTTATTTTCTAAAAGATTATTCAAATTTTAAAATACTGAAACAATAATAGATGTAAAATAATTTATAATTGTTACAAATTTTCAAAATTGAAATGTTTTGAAAGTATGTCATTTGTGTCCGTGTAAATGTCACTCCTGTCCCCTGATTCTTAAAACTTAAAAAATATTCAGATTTGTCACAGATGATATATTAAACATTACAATTTTTTTCTATAAAAAGATACACTTTAATAAATTACACATATTTTTAAAATAAATTTTATTAAAATCCTGGCTTATAAAGTAAACAAGTATTTTGATGCTTTATAGTTAAATAAAATTTATCCCTCAACAATGTTTTTTTAGAGTAATAATATTATTTTTAAAATATTTCAAGTAATTAAAACATAGTAATTATTAGATATAAACAACCAATTTCTAGTTCAGGGCTTTAGAGATAATATTTGTAAGAATAAAATTACTGAAAATCTTTACAAATTGCATTTTTTTAATAAACAACAATAATTACAAAACACACAAATAAAAATTGCAAAAATGCCGTAAAATTTTATTTAACATCAAGCAATAATAAAAAAATGTATTCTAATTTTCTAAAAAAATGTAAATGTTTAAACATTACTTTGTCGGTAAGTAATAGCAGCAATTTTCCACTTTCCTGTCATGCACGTGGAAGTTTAGAAAAAGTAATCCATTTGTAAACTGTAATATATGTGAATTATATAAATAAATAAACGTTATACATCATTTAGACCATATATTAAATAATTTTAACTAAATCCCCGAGTGCCGCTTTGAAGTAATGTCTAAATCTTTAAAATTATGAAGTCTGTTAAAATATTTTAGAAATAGTTTAACAGTTTTAACTTAATATTTAAGCTAAAGTATTTTTCATTTAATTTAAACTAATCTACGATTTTTGGTATATTTTGTATGAGCATTACAAGCAGTGTTCTCGCTGACATTTGACAGACGTTAGTAATTTGGCTAATTAAAAGTGAAAAACATTCGCCAAATGAGAAAAATATTAGCAAAATAGATTTGTCGTGTAAAAAAAAAAAAAAAAAAAAAAAAAAAAAAAAAAAATAATAATAATAATAATAATAATAATAATAATAAAGCCTTTAATTCTGTAATGTATTCTCTTTTTTTCAATATGTTCTAAAATAACCCATGTCTTTTTAACTGTGACAGCGATTGTAATTAATCTAATTTCAACTATCCGCTACAAATATATAAAATCTGTATACGTTGAATATATATGCTTATGTAAGAAAAACGAAAAAGAAAAAAAGAAAAAGTAATAATTGAGCACTAGCAATTTGGCGAATCTAATCGCTTGTTTACTCGCCAAATGAAGACTTTAGTCGCAATTTGGCGCATTGGCGAGCGACAGCGAGAACACTGATTAGAAGGAAGATTTATGTTTGTGCACATATAGGAAAAGTATTAAATATTTTCCGGGGGAAAAATTAAAATAAAGAAGAGAAAACAGGGGGGAAAATAGACATGTAAGAAATATAATTGAACTACTTTGTGATACTCATGGTTTAAAAATTAAATAATGTATCAAAAAGTTATGAAAAATTCAAACAATTCAAGTATATTATAAATAGTTACTTGGTAGCATGAAATTTTAAGTTTATTGATTTAAAATGAGACTGATAAAAGTAAAATTAATAAAAACTTTTTAATATAATTTAAAAAATTAGAAAATACTAAACATTGTTATTTTTTCAAAACACTGAGAAAATTCACCAAAATAAATATCAGTTCAATTAATTTTAGCTATCCTTCTGCTAAAAAAGCAAGCGCTGTTAAAATTCTGCTTAAAATTCTTTTAGATGATTACTTGAGTAGGTTAGACCTACAGAACCATGAAACGCTTTGAATATGTTGGAATCACATAGATAACATAGAAATAAGTCCAATTTTCAAAACTTTATTTAAGGTAAACAATTAAGAAAATCAAACATTATTCTAATAATTGTTTTAACATGTTTGTCATCAAATCTTGACGGGTACCATCTAGTTCATATTCTAAAATAAAAATAAATGTAAGTATAAAAAACTTACAAAATGCATACAAAGTTTTAAACAGTAACCTAACACTTCAATTTATTACAATAGAAAAGTCAATAGCCATAAATTATCAGGCAACTTTCAAGCAACTACTTAAAATCACCTTATTTCCCTGATACATCATGATGAATATCGCCAATTTCGAATTCATTATCATCACCAACTTCTTTTATATCATCCCCAGCTCTACACATTTCGTAACTGACGCAACTTTTTTTTTTTTTTTTTTTTTTTTTAAGTTTGGAGGTTCTTTCCTTATGGTAATTCAAGCCAAGGTCCTTTTACTAATTAGAGATATTACCTCTTCAGATCACATATTTGAGTATATTTTTTGATAAATTTTAAAAGCTGAGTTTTGTTTGTCTTTAGTGGCATCTTTTCTATCGCATTTATGTTTGGACATTAGCAGTTTAGAAGGGAAATCTAATTTACTGAATTCAGTTGCTTTTTTCATGATAATAAAACATTAAGTTTGCCTCTTAACACAGAAAAAAACAATAACAATCCGTCACATTCAAAGTTGTTTTTGCAACACTTTTTGAAATTTCTTCATAGCCTTCAACATTTTTCAAATAATGCCATTACATCCTAATCTTTTAATACTTGCTAAAGTTCATGCGATTTTATTGCAATAATTAGAAGGAAAACTTATCTGTCTGAAAAAAAGGCCAGTTTAGTTTAAATGATACTGATATGATCAGGAGATCAAGAATAATTTAATCTTTGAAAGGCCGAAAGGTAAAGCATGTACAACAAACACTGTAAAATAAAATTCAAGAGGTTACTAAAAATTTCTTAGTAAATTTGTATTCCACAGAATTTTTTTAGTAACCATTACAAACTTTTTTTGCATGTGAAACAAACATTTCTTTTGTAAACTGAACAAAACAATTTTTTGTATAACTAACTTAAAACTTTTTAGTATGAGCCACCAATCAAATTTTAGTAATAGCTCCAAAATTATTTTTAGTTACCGTTACGTATGCCCGAAGGGCAAGAGCTTCCTTCAAGCTGCATCCAGTGGGTAAAAAGAGAGACTTCTGCAACAGAATATTTTCGGTAAAGCCGTAATAGATGGCAGCAACAAATATTGCTACTTACTCTATTTTGACATGTTTCTAAAGGGGAGGGAAAGTTCAGAGATCGTTACCCAGAGTAACTGATACGACAGGATTTTCATAATCCCTTTATTTACATTCGGTGCATATTTGGCGGCGGCCAGCATCGAACCCAAGTATATTCAGCCTGGAATTCGGTGCTATGACCACTAAGCAATCAGGGCCACGCCAAGTGAGTTTTAGTAATAGCTATTAAAAATGTAAAACTATTAAGTCTATTCGTTGCTAGCTTTTTTCTAGTAATTCTTACAGATTCCTTGTAACCGAGTAAGATTACTAATTTTTTTTTAGTAATTACAAAGATTACTAAGATTTTTTTAGTAGATCGACCTTTTTTTACAGTGAAGAATCCCTTAGTATTTTTTTAAAATAATGATGTACATTCTGAAGTGTAATTGTATTTGTTTAAAACGCACTATAAGAACGTGGTATAATTATATGAAGTTATTACATATTGTCAAGAGAATAATGGCCGAATTAATTTATAATTGCCATGAAAAAACTGT
The DNA here is from genome assembly GCA_964019185.1 of Maratus speculifer. Lineage (NCBI taxonomy): Eukaryota > Metazoa > Arthropoda > Arachnida > Araneae > Salticidae > Maratus > Maratus speculifer. Next base: position 37,244,470 of record OZ025297.1, read on the forward strand.
TAAACCAAATGAGGTTCTATTGCGGTATTAACCATAGAAAACATTTCCAATAAATCATATTTTAAAATGATTGAATATCAATTACAGGATTTTGCATATAGAGAAAATCAGAATCAAATCTGATTAACAAATTAACTAATTTCATCTTAATTACGTCCAAAGAGGTCCGCAAAAATAAGTTGATTTTTCGAAATTTAGATTTATACACTTCATTTGGGAATAGCAACAAAATAAATGGAGATAACACTTTGTTCAACACAATCAAAGTAATAAAGTCTTGATAGGTTTAATATATTATAACTTCAATAATTTAAATAACAATATATTAAAAATTTGTTTTAAGCAATTATTTTTGTTTAAAAAAGACATAAAGGATACATTTTATCATATTATATTATAGCCAAAATTTTCGTATTATTTAAAAAATTTGCTTATTTTTCAGTAAAGTAGATATTAGTAAAAACGAGAAAAATGGGAATTCGATAAAAAAAAGGCAACTTTACTAATATATCTTTACATATATATGTAAAATAAAAAATAAAAATAAAACAAAATAAAATTTTTCATCCAATTCCTTTGTGAAAAATAAAATTTTAGACGCATCATTATGAATATAAATATATTTTCAAACGTAGATTTAAATTATAACAATCCTAATGTAGTCTAATTTAAGTGACAAAAAATGTGATTTTCTTTGTTAACTAATTTTTTTTTTTCGGAAGAAACAAATCTTCATACAGTATAAATTTTTATCTTTATATAAAAACATGTCTACAATAAACCAATTAATTTCATTTAAATCTTTATTCGACGGATTTTTTTTAAATATATATAATCAATATTAATGTATTTTTCATCTTAGGCTACATTTGTCTTAATCTTAATTAACAGATTCATCTATATCAATAAAACATAGCGCACAAGTTCTTTTAATTAAGATGAATAATAAAATTTAAATAATTTATCTTACTTGCTTTACCTATTGGGAATAAAATTGCTTGAATTATTACACTGTTAAGGTACAAATATAGTGTAATGGTATCTTTCGCCTTTCTAAAGGGACTATATATAACATTTAGAAATATTTTATTCAGTACATACGAATTATTCAATGGTACGTTTTAAATTTGTATGCAAAAATCTATTGTAAATAATAATAATAACAATAATAATAATAGTTAAATAATCATTTTAACTTTACTTTTATAATAGTGTTACGAATTTTGTATATAGTTAGTGTTTGTACTGTAAAATAATGTAAATAATCTTATTAAGCTCCATTTCTTTACTAATATTAGTTTTTGTTACATTGTCTCTGTTATCAAGCAAACTTGTCTATTATTTTCAGTGTATGTCTATGGCAGCTTTGCGAAATATTTGAGATATCGCCAAGTTGGCGTCACTTTTGGCGACTAATTTTGGTCGCCAAATTTGGCGATATATCGCCAAGTTGGCGACAAACTTGGCGATTGTTGGCGATGGTAACCCTTCCCTATTTATGGTAACCCCCCTTAGGTCTACTGATACATTGTTTGTTGTTCCGTGGTTTTCCAGGTTTTTTCTAGAAATTTCTAGCACATGCTACGAGACTATATATAAGAAGAGAAGCGATGCGAGCTGTTGTTATTATTTACCAGTCAGTCATTGAGTGAGCTACTAGAGATTGTCCAAGCAAGTTTGCTTGATGTATTGAGTTTTATCTACGTTGTTTTGAATGTGATATAGTGTTGAGACATTGTATAAAGAGTCTCTGCGACCTATATTTGTACTTGTTCGATAGATTTAAAGAGTTATTTTGGAATATCTTGTAATATTTGTGAGTTTCGAAGACTCTGTTGTTCTGAAGATCTGTAAATAAATTATTTTCTACTTTTCTAAGAGAAAAGAGTTTGAAGTTGTCTAACCATAAGATCGAAAGAACCCTATATACGCTGCAACATTTGGTGTCAGGAGTCGGGATCTTATGGCGAAAACAAGAACAATGGATGGTCAACTGAAAGAACTGTTAGAAGCTATTAATGGAATAAAGGCAGAATTGACGAAAGGCCAAGAAGAGTTGGCGGAAGAAATGAATAAAAGCCAAGAAGAGTTGGCGTAAAAAATGAATAAAGGCCAAGAAGAGTTGGCGGAAAAGATGAACAAATGCCAAGAAGATGTGACTGAAAAGATTAATAAAGGCCAAGAAGAAATGAAGAAAACTTTAGAAGAAAAGTTCTCGTCGGTAGAGAGAAGAATAGGCTCGGTAGAAGAGGAAATAGAGGAAGTAGAAGAGAAAATTCAGAATGAAGTTAGTAATGTTGAACAGAAAATGGAACGGAAAATGGCGGAAGTAGAAGAGAAAATTCAGAATGAAGTTTGTAAAGTTGAAGAGAAAATCAGTAACGTTGAAGAGAAAATACTAGGTGAAGTAGATGAAAAGCTAAATAAAAAAGTACAAGATCTTGAGAAGAAACTTTCAGCGTCTAGTGGTAATTATGAAGAATTTAGGAATCCGCCTGCTTCTCCCGTGCAGATTAAGCTGTCGACATACGATGGAAAGAGTTCCTGGCAAGTTTACAAGACCCAATTCACCATTGTAGCTGAAGCGAACAAATGGAGTGACGAGGTGAAAGCTTGTCAACTGGCAGCATCTTTAAGAGGAGAAGCCGCCGACGTGCTGCAAACATTGCCCGATATGACGCAACTCAATTTTGAGACTTTAAGTTGTGCACTTGAAATGAGATTCGGCGAAAAATTCTTCAAGGATTATACGAGAATACAAATGAAGAGCCGCCATCAAAAATCGAGTTAAACCCTTCAAGAGTTTGCCTCGGAAATTGAACGGCTTGCAAATTTAGCATTCATTGACTGTCCAACAAATGTACGGGAACTGTTGTCACTGCAATATTTTGTAGACGGAATAAAAGATCCAGAAGTGCAGAGAGCGGTACGAATGGCAGATGTACAGGATTTAAAGGCTGCACTACTATATGCCTTAAAGTTGGAAGCAGCTACACAAGCCAGCCGAAGAGATCGTCATTCAGTCCGAGGGGCAACGGTGAACAAAAGCTCAGACACTGAGAACGTGAGATAAATTCAAACAGTCAGCAGGGAAACTAAATTTTGGCCATCTCGCGGGGCGGAGGTTGCCAGAGAATGAAAAGCCCCACCTGAAGATCCTCCAGATATCAAAAATGAGCGGCGGTGATAACGAGTTATATGTGATAGGCTTTATTAACGGAATTCAGTGCCGTATGATTGTCGATACAGGAGCCAATGTGACAATAATAAGAGAAGATTTGGCTCGAAAATTGAAATGTAAACTCATCTGGACTCCACCATGCGTTACCCTGCAAACTGTGACGGGCGACAAGATAGGCATATATGGAAAGGCAAATTTAACTATCAACTTTGGAGGAACGAAATATTACCATACGGCATATGTGGCTGACATAACAGATCCTTGCTTAATCGGACTAGATTTTCTGAAGAAGTTTGACTTCAGACTGGATTTCAAAAATAACAAAATGATCTCAAAATTTGAAGAAATAAGTCTTTTTGGATTAAATAACGAAATTGAATGTAAACAAATAGTAATAGCCAAAGAAGACATTAATCTAGATGCAAGAACAGAATGTTTGGTTCCTGCTGTAATTAAAAATAAAACTAATTATCGATTTGGCCATATAGATTATCCAGAAGACAATAGTACACAAGCAGGAGTATTGGTGGCTTCTTCTGTGGTAGACCTCTCGAAAAAGACCATTCCAGTCAGAATTGCTAACATCAGTGATAAGACGAGGACTATCAAGAAAGGAGAGGTGATAGCGTCATGTGCTCCTGTGACGTGCATAAGTCAAAATTCCAGTCACTCTGAGAAATCTTCAGATAATTTAGTCAAGGATTTGTTACAAAATACAGACTTAAATCCAAAACAGTTGGAAGCTGCGGAAATTTTAATTAGAGAATTCCAAAGTTTATTTTCCCAAACATCTGAAGACTTTGGACGAACTAAAATGGCACAACACCGAATTGACACGGGAGATCACTCTCCTATTAAACAGCACCCTAGACGATTACCTTTTGCCAAGCAAGAAGAGGTGCAGAATTTAATTAAGGATATGGAAGAAAATGACGTCATCGAACCATCAACAAGTCCGTGGGCGTCTCCCATTGTATTAGTAAGAAAGAAGGATGGTTCTACAAGATTTTGTGTAGACTACCGCCGACTGAATGACGTCACCAAAAAGGATAGTTACCCTCTGCCAAGGATTGACGACACTCTTGACACACTTGCGGGCAACACTTGGTTCTCGACTTTAGACTTGAAGAGTGGTTACTGGCAGGTAGAGATCCATCCCGACGACCGCGAGAAGACTGCTTTTACAACGGGAGAAGGATTATGGCAGTAAAAGGTAATGCCTTTTGGTCTATGTAACGCACCTGCAACTTTTGAAAGCCTTATGGAAACGGTTCTTCGGGGACTGTCATATGAGGCATGTCTTGTTTATTTAGACGATATCATAATCATAGGAAAATCTTTTGATGAACATCTGAACAACCTCAGGCGGGTGCTACAAAAATTAAAGGAAGCTAATTTGAAGTTAAGCCCTTCGAAGTGCAGTTTGTTTCGTAATGAAGTCGCCTACCTTGGACACATCATTTCGGCGGAAGGAGTTAGGACTGATCCGGAGAAGATATCGGCCGTGAAAAATTGGAATCGTCCAGCAGATGTTCACCAGCTTCGAAGTTTTCTAGGATTATGCACCTATTACAGAAAATTCGTCAAAGGCTTCTCGATGATTGCAAGACCACTTCATAAATTAACAGAAGCCAATCAAAAATTCATGTGGACACAGGAATGTGACGCTGCTTTCGAAAAGCTTAAGGAGGCCTTGACATTTACTCCAATTCTGTCGTATCCTCAAATCGATAAACAGTTTATACTTGATACGGATGCAAGTAACGAAAGCATTGGCGCTGTACTGTCCCAGGAAATCGACGGCCAGGAGCGTGTTATCGCCTATTTCAGCAAGTGCTTGTCAAAGGCCGAGCGAAACTACTGCGTAACAAGAAAAGAGCTTCTTGCTGTAGTGAAAGCCATAGACCATTTTCATCACTATCTTTACGGTCGAAAATTCCTGATCCGAACTGATCATGCTTCTCTAACTTGGCTATTGAATTTTAAGAACCCTGAAGGCCAGATAGCCAGGTGGATACAAAAGCTTCAAGAGTACGATATGGAGATATGCCATCGAAAAGGCTCATCACATGGAAATGCAGATGCTCTCTCAAGAAGACCCTGCTCAGAGAATTGTAGATACTGCGACTGGGTTGAGAAGAAATTTAATGTCAAAGGTCCTATAGTAAGACAAGTTACAACTGGGTCTACATCATCGCAAGATCCGTGGAGTGACGAGAGCCTGCGTAAAGATCAACTTGCTGATCCTGAAATTAAGCCAATTCTAGAGCTGAAAGAGGAGTCCAACAAGAAGCCCAGCTGGCAAGACATGGCCCATTACCATCCTACGACTAAACGTTATTGGGCTCTCTGGGATTCCTTACATTTGAAGAACGGCATCTTGTACCGAAAATGGGAGTCTGACGATGGAAAGACATGTAGATGGCAACTACTACTCCCTAAGTCGAGAATTTCTATGGTCCTTCAAGAACTGCATGGAAGTCCCACAGGAGGTCATTTTGGTGTAATGAAGACCCTGCAAAAGGTTCGAGAGCGTTTCTACTGGAAAAATGTTCGCAGTGACGTGGAGAAGTGGTGTCGAGCTTGTGACACCTGTGTAGCACGTAAAGGTCCTAAGAGGCGCACCCGTGGACGATTGCAACGTTATAATGTAGGAGCTCCTTTCTAACGAATTGCCCTAGACATCCTGGGTCCACTTCCTACAACATCTGATGGCAATAAGTACATCCTTGTTGTCATGGACTACTTCACTAAGTGGCCTGAAGCCTATGCCATTCCTAATCAAGAGGCGGTAACCGTAGCAGACATACTGATTCAACACTGGGTTTCCAGATACGGAGTTCCTCTTCAAATCCATTCCGATCAAGGAAGAAATTTTGATTCGGCTGTGTTCAAGGAAATGTGTGAACTACTCGGCATGGACAAAACCCGAACAACACCTCTACACCCTCAATCGGACGGCATAGTAGAGCGGTTCAATCGTACCATCCTAAATAGCCTCTCTCTCCTGGTGTCTAGAGACCAACAGGACTGGGACAAGAAATTGCCTCTTTTCCTGCTTGCCTACAGGAGTGCCACTCATGAGGCCACTGGTTACTCCCCTTCTCAAATGCTCTTTGGTCGTGATCTTCGTCTGCCTGCTGATCTTTTGTTTGGCCGTCCTCCTGATGCTCCTTCATCGCCTGAGGAATATGTCGATGAACTCCAGGCACGGATTGAGGAGATTCATTGTCTAGCGAGGAACCGAATTGGACTGGCATCAGAAAAGATGAAGACACGGTACGACACAAAGGCAACTGGGCATGAGTTCAACGAAGGTGACAAAGTTTGGTTGTGGAATCCGATACGTCGTAAGGGACTGTCGCCAAAACTACAAAGAAACTGGGACGGTCCTTACACAGTCGTCAACAGGCTGAATGACGTCGTCGTACGCATACGAAAATCGCCACACACCAAACCCAGGGTCGTACATTATAACCGGCTAGCCCCTTATTTTGGCCAAAGTGATTTAAAATTCAAAACTGGAATTTCAGACCATGGTCATGAAAGTCACTTTTTGTAAATATGTAAATAGTAATTAGTTCTTATTTATGTAAATTTTATTATTATTGTTATTATTTATTTGTTTATTTATTTTAAGTGTTTTCCTCTAACTCAAGGATTGCACTGCCCGGGACGTGCAGTCTTTGAGGAGGGGGTAGTGTTACGAATTTTGTAAATAGTTAGTGTTTGTACTGTAAAATAATGTAAATAATCTTATTAAGCTCCATTTCTTTACTAATATTAGTTTTTGTTACATTGTCTCTGTTATCAAGCAAACTTGTCTATTATTTTCAGTGTATGTCTATGGCAGCTTTGCGAAATATTTGAGATATCGCCAAGTTGGCGTCACTTTTGGCGACTAATTTTGGTTGCCAAATTTGGCGATATATCGCCAAGTTGGCGACAAACTTGGCGATTGTTGGCGATGGTAACCCTTCCCTATTTATGGTAACCCCCCTTAGGTCTACTGATACATTGTTTGTTGTTCCGTGGTTTTCCAGGTTTTTTCTAGAAATTTCTAACACATGCTACGAGGCTATATATAAGAAGAGAAGCGATGCAAGCTGTTGTTATTATTTACCAGTCAGTCATTGAGTGAGCTACTAGAGATTGTCCAAGCAAGTGTGCTTGATGTATTGAGTTTTATCTACGTTGTTTTGAATGTGATATAGTGTTGAGACATTGTATAAAGAGTCTCTGCGACCTATATTTGTACTTGTTCGATAGATTTAAACAGTTATTTTGTAATATCTTGTAATATTTGTGAGTTTCGAAGACTCTGTTGTTCTGAAGATCTGTAAATAAATTATTTTCTACTTTTCTAAGAGAAAAGAGTTTGAAGTTGTCTAACCATAAGATCGAAAGAACCCTATATACGCTGCAACAATAGGTAAATATTTAACATTAAAACTCTCGTTGAACCGTAAATATATGAATTATAATATATTTTTTAAAGTCAAAAATTGTAATGATTGACATATCAAAACCCTTCAGTTAATATCAAGAACCTCGATTATCCGGAACTATAATTTTCGGACTCTCGAGATATTCGTTCTGATGAAAGATATATATCTATCAAAAATTTTCGAGATTTCTATTTTAAGGAATGGACGTAAAAGACAATAAAGTAACACAAATTTTGCATAAAAATCGCAGTCGATCTAATTGTTAGTTGTCGAGATAATTGTCATTCTGTTTTCCGGATTCTTCGATTTTTCATGACCTTGTTTTTTATTCAAATGTCAATTCAAAGATATGTTTTAATTGGAAATGAAACGCTTCATCCGACCAGTAAATTGCTAGTTATTATGATTATTATTTTTGAAGTAATAAGAATGTTTCTTTTGCTCGATTTGGTACTATTTGAGTAGTCTGGCGTCTTATATAATTTGTCAAATTTGATTCATCATCAATTCGTTAATAGATCATTGCTATGTATATTTAAAATATTTAAACATACTTTTAAATTTTGTTTTGGAATTGCAACGCATTTTATAAATTGTTTACACACGTTTTATTTTCTTGTATTATATTATGCATATCCATGATGGGTAAGTATTATGGTGGTCTCCAATGACTAGTTTCTTTCTTGCAAGATGCGTGGAAACACTTCCACATAAGCCATCACATAAAATGCTTATGTCGTACATTTACAGCATAGGAGTCCATTTTTCACGTTTAAGTTCTGTGTACCTATTTCATATTCCATATACTCATTTTATATTTATACAGGATATTTGATTTCAACAAATTATATCCATATTTCTTTTGTTTTCTGTGAGAGTTTTTGAAATACATTATATTTTTGATATTGTTATATCTCTTCGTTAAAAACGTTTCTCTCTATTCTATTAAAAAAAAAGTAATTCCTGCTGTCAACGCCGCTGACATTGAATTTTTTGTGACTGGGGGCTTTCTTCGTTAATATTAAGAAAGCTACAACATTCTAAAATATGAAAATAAGTAGTGAAATGTTTGATAAAAAAGCTTAACTAGGCAGTTTTTAAATAGAATAAATATTTAAAGAGATATTTATTGTTAAATGTGATCAAAATCGTTCCATCAAAAAAGTTTTATAGTAGCAAAAAACAATACATGAGAATTTAATAATTTTTAGATCATTTGATAGATTAATATCTCCCGGTGTGCTATTAGTTTTTAGTTTCATTAATTCTTTGCGTTTTTTTACATTTTAAATTCAAATTTTTCAGCATTTCGTGAGATATTTTTTGCATATTTGATAAAAGATTGTCATTTTATGTTGTTGCCGATTTGTAAAAACAGGTCAAATAAAACTATTTTTTTCAATTGAAAAAAATATTGACACGTGATGTTTATAAACAAAACTAAATAAATAAATAAATAAAAATTGGAATTACTAGATTAAATAGACTAATTACTAATTAGATTTTGTACTAAAAGAACAAGAAAATATCAATATAACGTCATAAAAACAATATTTGCACGCAAATTAAAAGGAAAAAGAGAATGTTAAAATAATAAATGCATGAATATGCGTTAAAAACATATTTCAGAAGATATTATCATTTTAATTTGTTGTGAATTGGGAAAAATAGGGCAAACAATGCTATGTATTTCATATGAAAAAATTATTGGCACATGACTGTTATAAACAAAAAAGAAATTACAAATTAGAGTTAAATGATTTTGTACTAAAAGAACAAGAATATTTTAATATTACGCCATATTAACAACATTTAAACGTAAATTTTAAGTGAGAAAGAAAATGTTAAAATAATAAATTCATTAATATGCGTTAAAAGCAGTAAATGTAGAAAGTTAAGTCATGTGCCATGCAATAATATTTCCAACAGTTTACATTTTTAAACATATTTACACGGTAAATTTTTTTTACATTTCAGGATAATCTTTTAAATGGTTTTTGTCAACTCTAATGCACTATTAATAAAAAAAATTCCCGTTCTAGCAACAAAGGTATTTTAACATGAAGTTAATAAGAGAAATAGAATTTTAAAATAATAAAATCCTTATGTGTTAAAGGCGGTAAATAGTAGAAATTACGTCATATTTAAAATGATAAAACAATACATTGCAAAACGAATTAAATTTAAAAGTATATTTACACGAATCATTTAATTCCAATTTTGAGATGGTGTTCTCAGCACTTTCCAACAAAAAAGAAAAGTACTTATGCATTCGGTTTGTCTGCCTGTCTGTCCATACTCTAATTCTGATAATAAACTCCGATTTTCATGGAATTGTTTAAGTTTATTTAGCGTCACTAAAATAGTTTTGTATTAATTATGAAGTATGCACGATTTATGGTTCATTTACAGTGGACACACAAAAGAATTCGATTATATTATGGTATATGTGGGACTTTTTTCTCAAATATTCGTACATTTCAATTATTAATGCGTTCAAAAACCATTTCAGTACTACGAATAATTAAATATTCGTAAAAAATGCATATCATACAAATGCATGTTATAAAATATTGTTAAATTATTATGTAGAATGCCACTATTATAAACACTTTAATATTGAAAAGGATTTTGTAAATTTTATTTCTTTACAGTATATATTTTTCTTTTCTGTGACACACTTTTCTATTTAAATGTGTTCATGTAATATGCTGCTTTTGAAAGCTTCCAAAAATTCTATAGCTTTGGAAAATATTTGTTTTGATCTTTCCACATATCGCTTCTGTCAAATATTTCAGACGTAAAAATCCAATGATTTCAAGTTTTATTACTTATTGTTTATTTATTTTTTTTTTTTGAATAATATTTAAGTTCAACAAATATTCCTTGTGGAGAAACAATGATGCTTTAGTATACCCCAAAAATGTCTTCACCGACATCGCCGATTTTAATCTCGAAAATCATTTTTCAAAAATATTTTAAATAAATATTTATCGAGTAAAACCACCAGTTATCGTCCACTTAAGCGTCTTGATCCTCTATAAAGTTCAGAGAGGAATTTTAATGTATTGTTTTTTAATTGCTTCGGCAATTATTATTTGTTAACTGATTAAAATTTTTATCGGAATTTAAAAGTTTGGCCATTCAATTCGTGTCTGATCATCACTAGACTAGTTCTCAAGCTCTTCACTGCTTTGTTATTGTAAATAACTTAAAGCATCGTTTTTAAAAACATATGAAAATTTTTACAGTGACATTTGTTAATTTGTACTTTTCTTATTATGTCGCAGCATTTATAATAAATAATAATGATAATATTAATATTAATAATTATATTATTAACATTATGTAATATTAATGATAATGAAGTGGAAAGTTTTTAAAATTGAAATTTTACTGCAGAATATTATTAATGATTATTCTCAAAGCAGTGATCTCAAAATAAAATGTTTCTAACAAATCAGAACGTAAGCAACCAAGATTTCTCGAGCCTTTTTTCAGAAAGTAATTATTCGCACTTGGTATTTCTCCGATCCGCACCCCCCCCCCCCCTCGCAGACAATTTTCAATTTAATATTTAAATAATTTTTTTATTTTCTTTTTTATTATTTATTTAAATTATGCACTTTATTAATAAGATTTGGACTACTAAAACAAAAAATAAACTGGTATTAGGGATCGTTCCATAGACTTTTCCAACAATTTTAATGACATGTTTCATTGCAGATTTGTAACCATTCTTCCCCAAGTGGTTGCTTAAGTTCTGATTTGATAGAAATCTTTTCTCCTTATTTTCACATCTAAAATATGCTATAAATTTACAATGGGGTTGAAGTCTGGTGATTGTGGTGACGTTTTCATTTATTTTTTTACATTATAAAACAACCATAACCTCGTAATGTGTGCAGTGTGTTTTCGATCGTTATCCTGCTGTAAATAATATGAATTAGGAATCAGAGCACTATTAGATAAATGATCTCGCAATATATTAATATATTGTTTAGCATTCATATTGCCTTGAATAAAGGTCATTTCGCCAACTCCGTTAAAAGACGTGCATCCATAAATCATTACATTACCACCGCCATGTTTTACAGTTCGTTTCAAGTTTTTAATTTGAAGGCAAGTATTCGGCTCTCGCCACACAGTTTTTTATCACCTGAGCCAAAAATATTGAACTTGCTTTCACCGGAAAAAATAAGAGTTTTCCAAAACTGTAGTAGTTTGCTGACATACGCTTTTGCAAATTCAAGTCTTTTCATCCTATTTGTTTCACTAATAATTTTTTTTTTCGAGAGGCTCTTCCTTGAATATTTCCATCATGAAGAATATTTCTAATTTATTGTGGTGTAACTATTGTTTCCGACGTTCAAGCGACATCAACAGCTAATTCTCGAGCTCTTAGAAAAGGATTTTTTAAAGATTTTTTTTTTATTATTATTGTGGCTCTCCTTTGCCTGGTATTTAGTTTTCTTGGACGCCCAGTTCGCGGCTTATTTATTGTCGAACCAGTTTCTTTTTTCTTCTTAATTACATAAAGAACACTAGAAAAGTTTAGATTCCATTTTTTACCTGTTTTTAAGTATCTTAATCCAGAATTGTTAAGAATACTTCTCACGGGTAGCAACAGATAGTTCACAAGTTTACGGCACCATTAGAACAAAAACTCCCCAGAATAAGCTCCAGTTAATTTATTACGTGACTTTAAACCGCGGGTCGAATATACTGCGGGACTGATATGCTAAACATTTGCATAATGTTTACATTTATTGCCTTTTTTAACAGTCAACGTTTCGTGTGCAAATACTTTTTAAGTATGAGAAAATATTAATTTATCTTTTAAAATGTGTAACATTATTGTTTAAGGAAAATGGGTAGTTATTTTTATTTTCTTCTTATTTAAATAACAAAATAATGAAGAGAATAGTATTAAATTTGCTTTCTATGGTTACTTATGTAAAAAATCGTCTGAGTGCAAATACTTTTTTTGCTCACTGTGCTTATATATGTTTGTGTGTTAGGGGGAGTTTGACTAATCAGTTATTATTAATATTTACCGCTTATTATTAATAATTGCCACATATTATCTAAGTAAGCCGGTTAATAGGATAAATTTATGAGAATTTACCAAGTTAATCAATTATTATTAATAATTACAAATCCAATTCACGCAATTTAATTAAATTTCATTTCATTTAGTTTGAAATTTATTTAAATTTCAATATACGAAATTTTCATTGCTTTTAATTATTCCATAAAAGCTTCTCACAACAGTCTAAATACTTGACAGCAATTATGACCGAACAAGTCTGGTTTAGTCTGTGGATTTTCTTGATGATATCACTTTATTGTTTAAATTAGATGCAGGCGAAATACAACGCAATACATCGGTAGGAATACAACTGTTTACTGTGTAAGCTGCTTAATTTTGAACATATCTTCTTATTTTTCAGTAAACTGTATATCTTTTATGTTTATATCAATTCAATTAGGTTAATATGGGGCTACAAAAACATCTTCACTAATGGGACTACGGTAAATATCTTTTCAAAAATAATTTTTGATGAATACTTTTATAATAAATAAACGCTTTTTTATGCATTTACAATAAATAATATCTTTCAACTCAATTTTTCAATGGATATTTGTACGATAAAAAACATTTTTTTTTCTCTCCGATGTTAGAAATAAAATAATGGTCTGCATTATAAACTTTTTCCCTTATTCTAGCAATTATGCAAAAAATGCTAAAGAATAATTCTTTCATTAACTCAAGTAAAAAAATATGCAATTAACAATAATTTAAATGTAATGAACAACAGCACTGCATAAATCAAGCAGCTATTTTGAATACAAAAAATAAAATAAAATAAAATAAAATAAAAAAAGGCAAAAAAAGGTAAAAAATCTATTTTTTTCTATCAAAAATAATAAATCAGGAATAAAGGGTTCAAAAAATGAGAAATGATAAAAGCTTTACTTTTAGTTAATTATCTTGGCGAATTTCGTTTCTGGAAGCAATCAAATATTTTATTTGAATGAATACACATAACAATCACAGTCCGAAATTCAATAAGCTTAGGACTTAATGAGATGATTTGAATGTGACTTTTTTTTTCTTCATAATAAAAAAACATTGTGACACAAATGATTAATTTTAATTCATTAATAGTTTTATATTTAATTCTGTGTAATTTTTTTTTTGAGTGTATCAAGACAAAAACTAACTCCTATTTTCATGACATTCATATACATTTTTATTACTATTATTATTTATGGAATTGAAAATTTATAAATTGTACAATAAGTAGAAAAATGTATGCAATATATAGAGTGTAGTTTTTCTAAATGTATACTTTGTATACTCTGTCATAAAGTAATTCACTAGCGAATGTATTTAAATTATTCTATTGTGTTCATAAATGCCATTATTATTATTATTATTATTATTATACATTAGGGTGGAGCGAAAAAAAATTTTTTTTTTGAAAATCAAAAACGGGTAGGTGCCAAAAGTTGCCTTTATACTACTAAATCAACTGCGTGAAATTTTACCGCTGAAAAAAAATGGCTTGAGTCTGCGCTTTTGCTCCAAAAATCGAAATTTTGGGTAAAATTTGTCATTTTTTGACATTTTTTCAAAAAAATTAAAAAAATTCTACAGATCCGGTTAGTATTTAAAAGTGTTGCTTAGACCTTTATATTTATCTGCTTAACATATTTAAACTATAAAACAATATGTTTATTCCCTATAGCTGGAGCAAAACAGACAACTTTTAGTAAGAAAACAGCATTACCATTCTATTGGGTCATATAACGAATTGTTGTTTTTAATACAACTCTTGTTTTCGAAACTACCTTGGACATGCGTCGTGGAGGTGGCTATATTTCCTATACCATCCGGCCCAACTATTCGATCATCTTAGTACAGTGTTTTATTTATACATTGATTTGTGATTTTCTTTATAAAAATTTGGCATGTTTTCGATGCTTCCACCTTGTTTGTCAGTTCTTTGCATCCACTGCTGCTGTAACTATCTTCATGTATATTTTTAAAGTTTATCCAAATAAAATGATAAGCAGAGTAATGCACGGGAATATTATTAATGGGCCATCTATTCGGCCATATATTATATTTATCAAACTTACATTCAGTTGATGAATAATGATTGGAAGTTCTGTTACCACAACATTTTTTCAGTATTTTTTTTTACGTAATGATTTACTTCAAAGATGATTTCAGATATTTCAACTATAAGTATGCCATCATTTATTCTACTTTTGCATTTTTTATATGTTAAAAAGCGAGCTGTTTAATGTGATGGTGATCGTCAGCGAGAATTGTAATGAAAATTTGTTCTCCATGTGTAAAGCAACCGCTGTTGTAAATAACTTTTTTTTTGCATTAGTTTTATTCCGTTTTCTAAGTGTGCTCGTATCCAGTTAATTTCCTATTAACTTTTATATCCTTTTTTTATGAGTGGACAACATTTGATGGTGAAATGTCCTAGGCATAAACTTATAATGCATTGTACTTTATGAGGGAAAGGACGGATATCGACTATAAGTTCTCATTTAAAATTAGGAGAATTTCATTTGTCACTGTGAACCATTTTGCATGGGGTAAGCTTAGAATTGTCTATGGTATTGAATCATTCGCTATTTCAACTCCAGTGAATTTCCTCTGCGTTAATTATTAGAGAAGTCGATATAAAACGTTCTAAGCTACATGGATTCACTGGATCAATAAGGAAAATCTTTGTCTACGTAATATTCACTTCCTATTGCAATTTTTTTTATAAAATAGAGAAATTTTTTTCTCAAATTGAGAAAAAGATACTCAGAACAGACTAGAAATTTCTGTCGGAGATTGCAAAGCTAATTCATAAGGAAAGCTATTTCTCAGAAAGAATGGGGAATAGAAATTTAGAAAACATCTCACAGAAAAGACAGCTCATAAAGTTAATAAAATTTTCCGCTTTATATAAGCACAGATTGTCAATCAGCGTCTATATGTTCACTCACCAAATGTATAATCCAAGTTTCCACGGATGTTTTATACCAAATGTACTGCACACCTAAATAATAGATCTAAAATCTTATTAGAAATTACTAGACTACGGAACAACGCAGGAAACGACATAAAGCAAGCTAAAACTTCTTTAGAAATATTGTTGTTTAACACGCAAATTTTGTTTGCAATCCTCTGTGACGATCGTCATAATATTAAACAGCTAACTTCTCATCATATATTCAATGTAATAGGTTCAATAAATGATGGCATACTAGAAACTAAATTCATACAATCAATTTTTAGGCAAATCATTGCATATAAAATGTAATTGATTGAAAGAATGCTGTGATAACAGAACTTCCAATCATAATGTACTAATTGCATGAAATTTTAATGAAGATAATAGACTGCTGGCTAGGTTCAATTAAGAACATACCCAATACATTACTCAGCTTCTCTTCTGTTATACATGGTATAAAAATATACGTGCAGCAGGTCACACCAGCATGATCCAAATCATCCAAAGTCTGTGGATACAAAGAAGAGATAAATTGATACTTTGAAATATAGAAAACGTATACTCGTCTTCGGGAAAAAAATAACAAGTTAATACATAAATAAAACACTAGGCCTAGATGATTGGGTGGTTGAGACGGGTGGGATAATGCAACCACCTCTATGAGTTATATACACAGTAGTTTTGAAAGCAGCTAGGTAAGAAATGCATTCAAAAGAACATTTCGTTGTATGCTCCAATAGAGAGGTTAACGCTGATTTTTCACAAAAAGTTGTCATATTTGCTCCAATTATACAGACTACAGATATTGTTTTATAGTTTAAATATGTTAAGCAGATAAATATAAATGTCTAAGAAACACTTTTAAATACTAACCGGCTCTGTAGAAATTTTTTAATATTTTTGAAAAAATGTCAAAGAATGACAAATTTTATCCAAAATTTCGATTTTTGGAGCAAAAGCGCAGACTCAAGCCATTTTTTTTCAGCAGTAAAATTTCACGCAGTTGATGTACTAGTATAAAGGCAACTTTTGGCACCTACCCATTTTTGATTTTCAAAAAAAAAATTTTTTTTCGCTCCACCCTATTATACATGAATATTTAGAAAATAATTTTTATAAAAGAAAACAAAAAACTGATGAGGAAAGTAAAATGATACAAGTTATAATTTCTGAATTTTAAAACACAGTAAAATTTCGCAGATTATATTTTCTCAATTATTCATGTTATTTCTGAATTATAAAGTAAATGCGCAGGCGAAAAAAAATAGTTTTGTTTTTCTCTCTCAAACTTTTCCAAATTTCTCAAGTAATAATAACAATATTAATAATAATAATAATGCCGGACATTCTGTCTGCCCTCGTTTTGACGCATCATTCTAAAATACAAATGTTGGTGGTAAATTATTTTTACAGTTTGCATTTTAATTTAATCAAATATTACCCCCACCCCAAAAAAAAGAAAACAAATGTCATTAAATACTATTAATTCACGTGAGAAACATTTTGATATTAAACAAGTTTAAAATTGCACGTCAAGCTTAGCAAGTGAGGTGCGTTCGTACTATAAGGTAGTTTAAATATTTTACATCTTGGTGTAATAGTATACAGTACTTTGGATACAATAGAGTATCCAAAGTATCACTGTATCATTTGTGTATCACTGTAAATACTACTTTTTTCCATTATACAGGAAGTAACTGTAGCAAACCTCAGCAACGAATGCGAATTTCCTAAAATTTGAAATAGTTTATCAGAATTAAAACACGTCACAAACAATGTTAGCCTCTCCATAGCATTATGCAATGGAAAACTTTTGTGTGCCCCTGTGAATTAATTACAACAGTTCTTTGTACCACAAACTGTACAGACTGTATATATCAGTATATTGTTCATAGATGCATAGATCCTTTTTATTATGTTCGAAAAAGTGTAACAAAATTAAAATGCACTTGAAACTTTTTTTCCAAATTAGCCGTCATATAATTGAACAACTTTGATATTCCCTATATTAAAATATACATCCGATTTTTATATAATTCAATTGAGCAGTTTTTTCTCTGTTAGATGCGGACGGACGGATAGACGGAGAAATTTAATTTAAATACCTTCTTCTTTACTCCACATTTTTATTTCTGTTCTTTGACTTGTGTTGCTGAAATATGCAAATGTTATATGCAGCTTTTGAAAACCTTCAGAAATCCAACATCTTTGAAAAGTATTTGTATTGTTCTTTCAAACAATATTTTACGTCAAATATTTATAACGTAAATCCTTTAAAAATGCTTTCAAGTTTTATTACTTATAGTTTATTTCTTTTTCGAAATAGCATTTATGTCCAAGAAATATTTTTCTAGAGAAAAAAGGATAAAAGAAGCTTAAACATCCCTAAAAGAAATTCGCTTAAACATTTCACGGGAACCGCTATTTTTATTATTGAGACTCACTTTTTCTTATGTATGTATATATGATACGCTTAGTTTCAATAATTAATTATTATTAATAATTGCCACATATTATCTAGGTAAGTCGGTTACTATGACTAGGGTCTATATGACTAGGTCCCCTTAGGGCCTATATCTCACGTGTAGGTAATTGTCAGTCATAAGCACAAAAAAAAAATATTTGTAATTGTTTCAATAGAAAAATTGCAAATGAAAAAACCATAAATTGAAACTTTAAAAATGGTGCCATTTGAAGCAGGTAAAAAGGCAGTTAAATTCTGCTGTAAACAAGTAAATAATTATTAGCTGACAAACTTTTCGCTACTTCCATAGAGATCAATTTTTCTTTTTCGTAAACGTATTTAAATTAAGTCAGTGTCATATTTTAAAGTTTATATTTAATCTCTCAAATTATTTTACCTAAGATAAAATATTGTAAATTACAATAAAACAGCTATGGCAGCTATTAAAAAAACTTAAACGTTTTACAGGAAAGTATTGAGGCTTTTAGTGATGAAGTAATTTTTTATCTATAATAAAATGTCATCTTATAGTTGGAGGTAAAACCCTCCGATCCAGTCAAAAGAATATTAATAATGTGAAATGAAAAATGTAAATTGTAACTTCTTATTTTAAAAAGAATAATGTAAAGTAGTGAAAAGTGAATGACGTTCCTTAAGGGAAAATTAAGTGTAATGACAATAGACTTTGAGATTTTAAAAATTAAATTTTGAAAAAAAAAAATCGGCTCATTTACATACTCAAACATTTACATATATATTTTTACTGATTTTTTCCTAGATTAAAAGTGGTTAATGGACTAACAAATGAAAAATATTTCTTTTATTCTACGCAAATAAATGCATAATCTGAAAGAACATTTAATAAACTTATTCATTTAACTTTTTTATACGTTCAATATACGTATATATATATACATATATATACAAGTATAATTTGTATATAAACAAATATTGGATATATTGTATATCTTTATATAAATAAAAATACATATAAACAAAAAAATTTTCATCAGGTTTGTTTTCATAGCTATTTACATATTATAATAACTATTTCACTTTTTGAAGCCCAAATTGCGCAATCCTTAAAAAAAAAATTTCTATGCCACTGTAGTGGAATAAACCATAAATAAATAAATAATCGTAATAATAACAACATAAACTAAAATATTTGACATAAATATCAGATGCGCACTGAGATTCCTAATGGGCATTATTATGTCTGACATTGTGACCTGGGTATTGTTCATTTATTAAGAAATTTTCTATTTTCTCTTTTTAAATGACATAAATTGTTTTGTTCCATACAATCATTGTGTAAAATATCATTTATTTCTTTTTATTTCTTTTTCAAATGATTGAAAATAATTCAAAAATATGTGTATAACTGATTGTCGAAAATGAAGTTCTTGTAAGAAACTACATTTTTTACCATTTTTTACCCTTTTTTAACCGTTTTTTACCGTTTTCTACTGACAAGTTTTATGTAGAACCAATTTTTATATGAAAAACAAATTAAACAAAAGTGGAGTTGAAGAAAAAAATTGAAATACAAACTGCTTATATTCTGACTCATAATTGAATTCATTTTTTGAGTTTAAATGCACCCAAATGGCAGATCCTTTTATTTAGGAACTATATAACGTGACGTTTTGGCCAGTTTTTTCATAAAAGCAGAATATATTTCAAAAAATTCCCTCAAAAAGGTATTTTGAACAGAATTTCCTGAAGCAATCGTGATTAAAAAATTGAGGAAGTATTCAAATATCTATTTGCTTTTTTTTCAGATTCATTTTTAAATCCATTTTTGTTCTTAAACGCATCTAATGGACATGTAGTCTTCTTTAGGAATTGTATAATTTACTGTATTGGTCAGTATTTTTATAAAGGCAGAATATATATATATATATATATATATAAATCCGTCGAATTGGGCATTTCGTACAAAATTTCTCGAAGCGATCGTGAATGAAGAATTGAGGATGTATTTAAATAAAAAAATGCTTATTTTATGATTCATTTTTAAATTAAATTTTTCTCTGACACGCATTCAATTAACAGTTTTTCTTATTTAGGAACTATATAATGTGCCGTATTGGTCTATTTTTTAATAAAGTCAGAATATATTTCAAAATACGCTATAATCAAAATAGGCATTTGAGTCGAATTTAGGTTAAGATGATTATGATAAAACCAGTTCTTAAAGAAAAATGAAATTAAAAATTCTTCAAAAGCGGCCAAATGAAATTGTCAAACTGGATTTATATTTAATCATATTTAGTTTTTTTGTTGTTGAAATGATCACTCTTCGAAATCTATCTCCATCTGTAGGTCAAACCATCAGGGATTTTTTTTTTTTCTTTTTTGTAAGTTTAAATTATTTTAAAAAATTCCTTATTTCCTTAGACACTTTGTCAGAAATGCATTTTGCAAACGCAGATCGTAGAATAACACTTATTTTATGAGATAATAAGCATCAGTGCTGTCATTTAATGGTTTTTATCCAAAGCCAAATATTAATATACGGGTGATTTTCAAAGTAGGGGACAATTTATGTCTTTCGGCATACAAAAAAATTGAGAGGTTTTCTGTCATGTTTTTATATTTGGATATGTTTGTCTTAATATTATTCATTATTTGCACTCAAGAATTACTCACTTTTTAGTTAAAAACACCTTAAAATCACAGAATAAATGTTCAAAATGTCATTAGCATGGATGTCCACAGCAGCTATGCCTTGTATATACTAGCTTTTTCAAGAGTTAATATCATGTTTATAAAATAAAACAAATGTTATTCTTTCTTTAAATTAATCAAGGAGAGGATTTATCCAATAAATTTCTTTTTAAAAATAAAATTATAATATATAAAAAAGAATTAAAGTTTTTCCTCCATATTCTATTTTCAAAACAAGGTCATACTATAACAGCTGGTTATTAATCAAAATTTCATTTTCAAATATGACAAAAGTTTGAAAATATAAAGTTTCTCCATGGCAACAAGTAGCCATTTTATCCCAGCCTGAAAATAGAAGCATGTATTGTATTTTAAGAATAGAAGTTGAATATTAGGGGCGTACATCAATTGTATGTCATTAGAATGGATAATAATTTTCATGTTTATTTTATAATAAAAATTTTTATTTTACTTATTTGCATAGGACTTTTGTGTTTTAAAAAGCCCCAGAAAGGACTGTTGCATTGTGATTATATTATGGCTCATAATCTTATTTAAATTAAAATTTGTCATTAGCATGGACAAATATCAGTGTCATTAGCGTGGTTTTTCTGTCCATGCTAAAGACTCCTATGTGCATAAATGTAACCATTGCTTATATTGTATCTTTTATAAAGTTTAATTTTACATATAAATTTAGATATTACCTTTATTATCCCTAAAATATGCATTAAATCTGTCAGAAAATCACTAAGACAGCTTTTTATATTGTTAGTGTCAGAATGTTGCTCATGTAAACAAAGTTTGCTCTTTGGTAATGTTTTTATTATCCTTATGTATATATATGTAAAAATGGAAACCATTTGCTGAAAGGACAGGCTAATAAATATAGAAAAAACAGGAAGAAAATAAAAATTTCTTAATATATTTATTCCATGCAATTTGTTTTGTCATTAGCATGGCTCAAAAAATACAAATTATTTTTTTAAGTTAATTTTTAAATATTTAGCTCTGCTGACTACATGTAAAGTATACCTAATACTATATTAACAACACCTATTTTTTTCAGAAATTTTGCTAACAGTAATTTTTTTAAGATTTCACTTTTGAAATTGTCCCTTATTTTGAGAATCACCCATATAGGGAAATAAAGGGCGTGTTTAGCACAACTTACCGGTCATTTTCCGGTTACTTTCCGATTGTAGACAAGTACGAAATGAAAATCAAAGCGAAGTGTCACGTTATCTACAATTCAACAGGATAGTTTTCATTGGCGCCACAATTCGCTTTCGTACTGCCCTACCATCGGTCGGTAACATTGGTTACTTTGGTAAGTTGCGCTGAACACGCCCAAAGTAAACATGTAAAAAATATACAATATTTTAGTTTTAATCTTTCTCGGATAGCAAGTATCATATGTGATACTTCTGAACTGAGGAGATTAAACAACACATGCACATCCTCAGTTGACTACAACGAGTCTGTAAAGGAAACAAGTTGTATTGAGTGAACTTTGTTTAACACAGCTAGCATCACCAATACATTATAACTGCAGGAAATCTCCTATCACACGTGTCGACGAACTATCAACTAATTGCATTTAAGGCCCCACAATAGTCACTTAAAAACACCCGGATGATAATGTAAAGTTTATGGGGGAGTTTTCTTCAAATTTCTTTTTGCATAGGATAGCTGAGAACGATGTACAACAAGTCGAGTTTTTAATTTTTCAATTTTGGTTACAGATTTTTCTTAATTACTTTAAATTTTAAAATCGTTTTAAACTGGTTCTCAAATTGAAACTATCATAGTATGAAAAATATATAACCAAAATCGAAAAAGTAAAAACTAGGTCGGTTATAGATCGTCCTCAGCTATCCTATGAAAAAATAAATAAATAAATTGATCAAGGAATTTGAAAAGAATGCTCCCTTAGACTTTAC
Source organism: Maratus speculifer (assembly GCA_964019185.1). Classification (NCBI taxonomy): domain Eukaryota; kingdom Metazoa; phylum Arthropoda; class Arachnida; order Araneae; family Salticidae; genus Maratus; species Maratus speculifer. Next base: position 37,267,212 of record OZ025297.1, read on the forward strand.
ATTATCATCCGGGTCTTTTTCATTGATTATTGTGGGGCCGAGCGAAAGTCGTGCTTCGTAGCATGACAATCTCCATCAATTCTAAATATCGCCATCGTGCATTGACATACACCCTACCCTAATAGCATGCATAGTCACAATGACGTCACAGTGACGTCACTGTAAGTCACTTTTGGTTACATCACATCTGTGACTAAAATGCCACCATTCAGTGACGTCACATTGTGACTGAGATGTGACATTCTTAAAAATCTTTAGAAATTTATAAATACCCTTCAAAACATGTTATTAACTTTAAAAAACATGTTTCTGGGAATTTAAATATCGTCGCTTTTGTCACAGTTTCGTCACAATGTTAATGTCAAACTAGTCACAAAAGACACATTTTTCCCAAATTTGTCACATTGTGGCAATTTTGTGAAAGTCACAAAAGAGCTCTAAAGCGGCCATAACGACATCACATTTTAGTCGCTGTGACTTTGCATCGACGTCACGTGACGTCACATCGAAAATCGATGGTCACAAAATCACAATGTGACTTCACAACGACGTTGCAGTGACGTCACCATGCTTTACGGGCAAACTGTGCACTCCAGCGGATGGTAAACGGAATGCGATTAGGTGTACCTCAAGTGAAAATTGATGGTTTCTAAAAGGGCATGATTATCATTTTGTTTTTATGTATAGCAGCCTTCGGGATTCGTGTTAATTACTGAATAAAATGTTTTATGTTTAACGCATCTTAATTTTTTTTTCAATTAAATGTTTATCTGTCCAGTTTATGTCCTTTCAATGATTTTAATTTAGGGCTACGTAAATATCTTCATGCTTTTGAAAATTCCTTTTTTGACAAATGCATATTCACATTTTTTATACATAATAACAAGTCTTTAATAATTTTTTCAATATGAATATGTACGATTAAAACAAAATAATACATTATTTTAAGTTTTATTGCAGTCTTCAATAGTAGAAATAATAGAATGCGTTGCATTATAAACTATTTCATTATTCTAGTGAGTAAAAAAATGTTAAAGAATAACTTATTCATTAATAAAAAAGAGTAAAAAAAAGATGCAATTAACGATGATTTTAATGAAATGAAAATCAACAATGCATAAATCAAACATTTTGAATGCAAAAGTTTTTTCTTTTTCTAGCAGAAAAAATAAATCAGAAATTAAGGTTTCAGAAAAAAGTGAGAAATGATAAAAGCTTTAATTTTAGTTAATTATTTTTGCGCATTTCGTTTCTGGGAGGCAATCAAATATTTAATTTAAAAGAATGTACTTAACAATCAAGGTCCGAAACTCAATGAGCTTAGGAATTAATGATTTGATTCGAATGTGATTTCTATTTTTCCTTCGTTATAAAAAATATCGCGACACAAGTGATTAATTTTATTTCATTAAAGATGTTATATTTAATTATTTTTTATTTTATTTTTTGTTTTATTATATATATATATATATATATATATATATATATATATATATATATATATTATTTTTTTTGAATGAATTAAGACAGTAACTAAACCCGATTTTTATGGCATTCATATATACAATTTATTCTGTTTTTTACGAAATTGTTAATTTATAAATTTTACTATTAGTGGTAAAATGTATGTGATATAGAGGATTTTTTTTCTAAAAGTGTACAATATAAATGTATTTGTCCCAAAATGATTCACTATTGATTACATTTAATTACTTTTATTGTATTCATAAATGAATATATTTTTTTCCTACATCAATAAACTGAAATTAATCTTTCTATATGAAAACCAATAAAAAATAAAATAAAATAAAATAAAAATGAAAGGATACAAATTATGATTTCTGAATATTATAAACATAAGAATTCCGCATATAATGTTTTTTCTAAAATGATTATACTATTTTGCATTATATCCATGTACATATTACATTCTCTTAACCTTTTCAAAATTCTCAAATAATAGTAATAATAAATGCTGTAATTTTTTATTTTAGTGCTATTTTATTATAATATTTGCAATCGACACTCGATTTGTCACCTCATTCCAAAATACAAATGCTAGTTCTAACTCATTTTTACTGTTTGCTTTTATATGGAGCAAACGAAACACAGAAATTCATACACTCGTTGGTAAACCCAGAATCTTTGCCAATTAATATAGTAGCAATACTTTTATAAGAATATAGAAATAAATGCATATTTTGTTAGGTCAGAATGGGACTTGGTGACTTAATAAAACATGGTGAGTTGCATTAATAATCTTTGTAACAGTAATTTTTGTACGAGTTTGTTTCCTATGTAATGTACTAATCTATGGATGATAGTATCGTTCAGAAAAGCTTGTGGTGTAGAATAAAAATGTTGCATTCATCCGCAATCAAATGTTCATGAATGTGAACAATTATGTTGAAATGTAAGTGGGATAACAGGCGTGGCTGCGTCTCAAACTGCACGACCAATACATCATTACACTAGATCAGCTCTATTATTGATTGTTGCATTCTCAAGCATCACAAGCATTCAGATGCAACAAAAAATTATTCCAGAATATAAGTTAAATAATTGCTCAGTTTAAAAAGCTAATTCTGCAAAGTAGTCAATTTCATGATCTCCCAAAATGTTCTTTCAATTACATTTTAATAGCAAGACATGATTGCAAAGTTAGATCTATTTCTTGCTTTGTTATGTTCTTACTATGCATGCATTGTGTTCAATCTTTTATGGATCATTTCTCTCTCGGTTTGTGACCTCACTAGTTAGAATTATATTTCTTTATACCTTACCTACACTGTAAAAAATTTTTGTAAAATTCCAGTAGATGTACCGTAAATTTCACGGTACTACTACCATTTTCACTCTTTACGGTATGAATACCGTATTTCTAAGTTATATTAAGCGTAAATAAATACAGTTTGTTCTCTTTCGATTGAAAACGGTATTTACACAGTAAAATGATTGTTTCTCAGTAAAAACTCGGTATTTATACCGTAAAATAATTATTTTTCAGTAAGATAAATGACATTCTAAACATTTTCGTAGCATTTCAATAGATGTACCTAAATTTTACGGTGCTTCTACTGCTTTCATTCTTTACGATATGAGTACCGTATTTTTAAGGCATATTAGGTATAAAAAAAATCCAGTATCTATGCTATTTCGATTATAAACAGTATTTGTACCATAAAATAATGTTTTTTCATTAAAAACGCCATTTATACTGTAAAATACTTATATTTCAGTAAGGGAAAAAAACGGTATTCTCGCCTCGGTGAACGGCAGATGATGTTCTTGCTGCTTAATGAGTGCAGATCTGAGGAGAGAAGGGGTTGGGTGGGGCAAATTGTTTGAAGGACCAAGAAGCTCAAAGGAGTCCAATAGTTACAATACACATTGTACATTTAATTTTTACGTATACCATAACGTAACAATAAAAAAGGAAAGGTCTATAATTACTTTTGTTAAATAGTATGAATATCTAATTAGCATCTTTAAATTCAGGAAAATAAACAATTTAATTTATGAGAGACGAACAAAGTAGTCTTAAAAGTCGAGGAGGACTTATTAAAGATTCACATGCTTTTTAGCTCACAGGCTATCATAGCCTGAGAGCTTATGTGCCCGTCCGTTCTGTATGTTCGTTCGTGCGTAACGCGATAACTCGTGATAAAAATATCCGATCCACTTGAAATTTTGATGGAGGTATATCCTGACAAGGCGCTTCCCTGATTAGTTTTTGGAGTTCATTCGATATACATAAGAGGGGAAACAGGGGGCTCATGCCCCTCCCCTTAGTTGATATAAATGGGATTTTCATGCAGAATTAACTTTTCGTACAAAATTTAGATTAGGATCATTCTGATGAGGCGATTCCGTGACTGTTATTAGGTGTTCATTAAATAAATATAAATAGGAGGAACAGGCGTTCTAATGCCTCCCCCCCTATATTTATATAAATAGGTTTTTCAAGCAGAATTTTCAGATTTCGTTCAAATTTCTGAATAGTTTTGGAAGTTTAATGGTTAAGTATAAAAAAGGGGGATAACTCCTTTTAAATTATATAAATGCTAAAGGGGTTTTTATTAAGAATTATCTAATTTGCTCTGAATTTTGGATATAGATTTTTTATATGATAAAGCATGTCTTTGATAGTATAGGAGGTTCAATGATTAAGTATAAAAAAAGAGGAAAGGGAAGAGCTTTTTACCCTTCTTATTTTTTTTTTCGAACGGAATTAACCCTTGAAAATATAAGGCTTTAATGTACAATTAGTATTTGTAGCCTGTGAGCTCAATGCCATCAGTTTAACTGCGCAGTACTCTTTTTTATGTATCTTGAGAGTCTGTATAAGAGGGAAGGGCATGTGTGACTGATCCTGGACACGTCACGGCTTTCGAGTTCCTGGATAGATGTCTTTTTCTAGTGCGAAATTTCAATCTAATATCTTGAATGAGTTCAACCAATCCTTAATTTTTATTGAAGAATTATAGCATTCGTAGAAGTGAAACTCTAGGATTTTAAACTAGTGTAATTAATCAGTTATTTAAAGTCATGTAATTAAAATTAAAATATTGTATACCATTGAATATATACCAGTGATATAAGTTAAAAGGATTTATTCATCTTTGTATGCTCTTTGTGTTTTATTCAGTTGGATTCTTTTACCGGACGCGCGACACAAAGAAGTATGTAACATTTTAATTATTTTTAAGTGAATGGAATTAGTATGCAAGTATTTTTATTACATTTTTAACGTGCATAAATTCTTAATAAAGTTCTTCTTTAATGTTATATATCTGCCTTATTAATTTATTTTAGCTCTAAAAAACATTTTTTTAGGTATGAAAAATAAGAAATTTGCCAGCTAAAAATTACTGAAAATTCAAAATTTATTGAAAAAAGCTAATAATACAATGTTAAAAATTTCCGTTCAAAGTTGAGTTAATTCATGAAGCAAAATAAAGAGAAGCACCGAGATATGGTATATCTTATTTTTCGAAAATTCCAAGCTGGGCAGCACGATCTGTTTTACCATTTCTTTTTCCGTATTCAGCAAGACAATTCCTTAACGTTCCTTACAATACTAATGCATCGAATGTCGCATCACTCAATATTGAAGATCGGTGGCTAGTACGTTGCCTGTTTAAGAAAAAAAACGAAATTGTATCGGGTGTGCTCAGATGGTGAAATTTTGGAGACTCTAAATACACACTTCCCGCGAATAACCCCTGTTAAAATTTAGACAAAATTATCTTAAAAGCAGAAAAAAATACATGCTTATTAGAAAAACATATTAAAATACCAAACAGTCAGTTGGCTTAGATTTATGCATAATCCATCGGTAAAACTACAAACACCGGTCCCCTTTCCTCTACCATTCTCATAAGTAGCTAAAATTCAAAAATTACGCATACGTTGTTTAAATTTTAATGACCTCCGGCCACAATCTTGATGAGCTCAGAGATTTAGTAATTCACAATCCTGTTGATCTAAATCTTAAAAAGGGGGAAAGTTTCAAAATCTCTAAAAATCTTAAATCAAAATTTTAGAACCTATCTCACTCAACATACTGACAATAATGCTATTTCGCCATACGGCACAGTGTCGAATTCAGACATTTCTCTCCGGGTGGGGGACATTATAGAATTCCGGAGGAAATGGCACTTTTTCACCAGTAAAAACACAAAATCTCTATTTTTCCGGCGGGGGACATTTCATTGCTTAGGAAATGGGTGTTCCCCCCTCCCGGGCACCTCATGAATTCAACACTGATACGGCGAGACTGCTATTTTCGTTAATGAAAGGGTCTCTCGTACGGTAACTCACTCTCTTTCTACCCCCCCCCCTAAATTCTGGAGAATTCTAATATTAAAAACCATTTAGACAGTTAAAGTTAATTCTCAATCTTATCCGTATGTCTCTAAACCTTCGGCAATCCCCCCCCCCTCCCCCGGTCGCTCTTCCGTCCGTCTTGGATAAATTATTCAGGCTAGATGGTAAATGATACTTTCAGGTTACTTCAGTGGTCATCATTCGAGTTTTGACACAAAAAGTACCATTGATGCTTTGCCTCCTACGCCTCCTATCAACACCCCCTATAGTGGGTGTTGCTCCTATCCGGATGGAACGATTAATCGACCTTGTTCTTCTTAACACACTGTTAAAGATGTCTGTAAAATAATGATTCTCTGATCGTATATTTTGCACTCAATTTACCACCTTTCAAGTAAATTATAGAAACACGATTAATTTACAAAAATTCCATTCGACCAGTAAGGGGCTAATTGTTAATTTTGGATCCCCTCCCTCCCTTTGGATATCATATGTTATCATCCATCAACTCCCCCCCCCCGATAATGATATCGTTATCAAAGTGTAAAAAATTTTTATTTTTAGGATTTAGTTCTTTTGTTTGGAGTAATATACAAAACTAGTTAAATTTATTTTTCGGAAACTTTATTGATTCAAATGAAGATAATTTAATAAAATATCGCTTTATTCAAATAAAATTAAAAAAAAAGTGACTATTTAAAAGTATATTATTTTATAAGAGTTTTTCTTACATAGTGCATTTAACAGTAATTAAGTCTTGTTGAACTTGCCCTTCCAACGAAGGAGGGATGAGGGGGGGGGGGGCGAGGGGAGACGTAGAAATTCTTATCAACAGAACAAGTGGATAACATTCTTTCGCTTTTATTTATTCGGAAACACAAGCTGCATTTCAAAAAAAATTATTATAAGATTCCTCGATCCATGTTTATATATGCATACACATATGAAGATGAATAGGAATTTCAAAACGTTGGGGTATACCATATTTTAGAATTAGATAGTTTTATTATAATTTAGTGATTTTAATGATAGCTTTGTATTTTCATAAAAATAGATAACTGAATTAAAAAAAAACACAATGTAATTTTTTTTCAACAAAAATCCACATTACAAAGAAAAAAAAAAGTTTTGATTGGGTCAAAAATGATATTAATATCAAAAGGCAACACCCTCCCCCTCCCTAGAGATATCTTACGATATTATCTTTCAGACAACCCCTCCCCCCAAAATAATAATGTTATATATGTACAGCCCAGTATGACCGTTTTTTCAAGCTAAAAGCAGGTAGATTTGGACTGACAACAAGCTAAAAATAAATTTGATGGTCCTGCCTTCTATTGATGGTCAATATATCGATAGACTGACAACTGTCTTTTAGCCTGAGTTTTTAGCTTGATTTAGCTTGTTGTAAGTCCTACAACAGTCCAGATTTCTTACAACAATCCAAAAACGGTCACACTGGTACAGCCCCTAATAAAAAAATTATCATTCTTGTTTCTAGTAAAACCATCATAATTATTGACTAATCAAAACATTGTCCATGAAAATGTCTAGATTATAGGTAAGATAATTCAGTACACGAAATTTTGTTTTCGACGGAAGTACTGATATCAGATCTTCGAGTCAAAAGCCTCCTTTACGGGTAGTAGTATAAGTCTCAGTGTTTGCCAACCAACCAACCTACTGGTGTCAACTTGTTGATGTGGATCAATGGAAGCTTGCTGAGTTATTCAAAGTGAGTTATTCGGTTATATTTCTTTTTTTCCTATAACTTACATAATTAGATAAATAATTTGAACTATATATATTTTAAATTTCTTTGTCTTAAAAGTATGTAATTAATTTGTTTGTGTACACTACCTAAGAAATGGAAAATAAATCACAAAAGTGCTCGTTGGATTAATTTTTTTTTAATAGGAAAATTGACGTCTGTAAGTTTTAGAATATTTTCTGTTCAACATTTCAACTATTTCTCTTTAAATTTAATCCTTTTAATTAGAATATTTACATAATATTAGTAATTTATACTTATCTTATGTAAAAGAAGGAATTTGACTTATTTCATTCCTCCTTTTGCTAGACTGTCCCATTCCCCTCCACTATTGTTTTTATGTTAAACTGCTTATATAAACAACAGTGCTGCTGTTAAGTTTAGTTTAAATTATGGATAATATATAACATTAGGTTTTCTAAACAGGGGAACTATTACAGCTACACGTAAACAAGTCATTAATATACAGCAAACATTAAAATTAAATGAAGCAAATTTACTTTTTTTAATAAACAATTTTTTTAATACAAATCTAAGTTTATGTTGATCAGCAACTTTTTTCAACAGAATATAGCTGCATCTCAGTGGCGTAGCCAAAATAGGTGACACCCGGGGCGGATGTAAATTGTGTTACCCCCAGCCACCATGGTGTCATCCCCACCCCCCGCCGATCCATTATATTTTTTCATTCACAATTGTACGCTATTATAACAAATTATTACATCATTCCTCATTTACCTTTTGCCTTGCACTACGAATGAAAAAAACAAAACAGAGTAACGGCTTTTTTTTAACCCATAATTCGCATAAATCAATGTGGTGTCTGTATGTAAAAGAAAATTCTTTCTTTTAAAGTTTGCTTTTCTTAGCCACTCGTTGGATAGGTTAGTTTTTGTTACCTGGTGCATATATCTTATTTAAACACTCCAGTCTGCATAAAATTTCAACTTCTCTAAGAAAAGAAAATTAACTCTATTTCGTCGTACGTTAGAAATTTAATTTTATTTCAGAATTCTTTTCCAAAATCACATAAGATTATATATATCTATTTGCAAATAAATATCGGGTAACACCCTTTAAAGGATAACACCCGGTTCGGACCGCCCCCACTAGCTACGCCACTCCGTCTATCTAGTATGTGATTGATGCTTAGAATAATACATAACGAGAAAAAATTTCTGTCCCATTCCATCCCATTCTTCCTTACTAACTAATATTGTAATAAATTTTAGTACTATTTATTACTAATATTAGAACTAGTACTAATTAATATATCCCGTACTACTAATAACAATAATTAATTAAAGCTTGAAAACATAGTATATTAACACACGAAAAAAATCCTAAAAACCCGATTTAAGTTTAAAACAAAATCTGATTTAAATAAAAAATATACATAGATATTTTTAAAACAATAATTGTTTTACACCTTAGTTGCTTTTCAAAAGCGTGCATATTCATTCATATGCCATTCATAATGCTGATTTTAAAAATAGTGAGAAATGGTATTTATATTAATACTTTTTTTGGTTTTAAATGTTTATAAAATATAAAATAAAACTTGTAGATTAATTGCTCTTAAAAGTAAAGTCATCGTCATGTTTAATTTTATAAAACGCAGAAAAAAAGAGGGGGGGTGGGAATTAAGTCAATTTAAACCAGAATAAACTAATTTCTATGGAACTTTTAAAAATCATGTGGCATATTTGCAGTTATGATTACAATTCTCTGACAGCTCATATCTATGTGTTATTAACAGTATTTATGTTTTCACTAGTTAGAAACTGGGTTATTTATTAAATTCTAAGTCAATTAAATTTCATTTAAACTAATGTTTGACTAAATAGTCGATTTGGTATTTTGGGATTCAGCATGTTATACACGAATATAACTGTCATTAAACTAATTAAAAAACACTTAAAAACGTGTTACTTATAATTCAAATACTTTGCTAAATAAATGCGAATTACGGCCAATATTGATCCCACCCCCTCCTCCCTAGGAAAAAAAAAAAAGCAAGCAGTTAAAGTCTAATTACTGGAGTGATATATATATTTTTAACACGTTCGCTGCCTCTCGCCCGAAAGTGCGTGGTATGGCGCCAACGTTAAGGGGCCACTCATGCGCCAGAGCGGTATGTGGGGTGACGTCCAATAGCCAGTCACGCGCTGGCGTGGGAAATTCTTTTACTGATTCTTTGTTATAAAAAGTAAATCGGCTTCTGAGAAAAACCCACTTCTACAGTGCGGCATTATCTAGCATCACATCTTTACGTAAGCGGCAGCGAACGTGTTGTCTTTTTTGCACACAGAGAGAGTTTATTAAATCGGATTTAAGTCTTTATGTTAAAGGTTTACTTCCTGTTAAACTTTTTTTTTTTTTTTAATTTGGATGGTAAAAATAATGAAATGCCTGATTTTGTGAAGGGGCCTATTATTAAATGAATTTTTTTCTTAAATAGGCCCCAAATTTTGCTTTAATTGAGCCTGATTACGTAAATTTACATTCAAAATTTAGAGTTTTACATATTTAGATCTTAGACCAGGGGTGCAAAAATATAGGCACCAGCAGAGTCAGTCACGCGCCACTAAAATTTAATAGCATTCTAGCAAGTAATGTGTACAAATTATTAGATGATACAAAACGAAATAAATTTTATAGTAATAGCATAGGAGCAACTAGAGGGAACAACTGGCGCAAAGTCTTTTAAAGAGAAACTTTGTGAAATATGCTTTAATTTATTTTTCTTCGGAAATGCATGAAAATAGCGGCTGTTTTGTTATTCAGAAACTGTCTAATTGCACTCAGTTTTCTGTTTTTTAAAAAAATGCAATAGATCGTTTATAGCAAGCTTTCAAAGTTGACATTTTTGAACACATTCCCCGACGAATGCAGAAAAACCGGTAGAAAAGCTGGAGGAAAAAGGGTGATTACATGATCGAAATAGCTAAGCACTGGACAGGTAATTTACTTACATAAAATGGAAAATTAAGTTCGATTTGAAATCTATTCCATAGTCAGGCCTTCCAATTTTATATCTTTCTCTTAAAAATGAATTTGTATATGCGTCAAAATGTATTGCGCTTGTTGAGAGGAGCTGTTGAGAACTCCCTAGCCGTACCTTCCATTCCACATTTTATCACATCTTTTCAATATTGGAAGGTTTACGGGAAGTGTAAATTATAATTATCATCTATTTGGGATCTTCGAAATCAGCCTGCGTAATTTTTGTCATAAAATATTAATAACTGTAAAAACCATTGATTTACAGCATAACTATTTAGTTTCTTACGTACGCCAAAACCTTGTGCGATTTTTTTTCAAATTGATTATTTAGAGAAGTGAAAGAATATGGTTTATATGTATGTATATATTTTTTAATTACATTTTATTTTCGATAATGAGTAATTTTAATATGACGGAAAAGGGAGGGGTCTTCATCTGGTATTTTATTTATTTATTTATTTATTTTACAGTCATTATCGTCCAAACTCTTCAAAATTTTTTGGAATTAAAACATGTTTTCACAGTTTTTGACAAGCAATCCAGAAAAAATATTGATATTTACTAATAAAATGGCTGGTATAAAGATTTTTTTCATTTGGTATATTTAAGTCATTAAGAAATAATATATGTTTATTTTCAATAACAGGAAATTTGAAATGGAGAAGGAATATGGCTACCCAGTTTCATTTTTGAAGTACGGTGGAGGAGTAGACTTGGAATTATCTACTACCCAGTGGCAAAAAATATCTCGATGGTCTGCGACATATAGACGGCAGAAAATAATCCATAGGTAAAATGTTTTGCAGTTGTAAAGTTAATTAAACACTTACTTGTAACGATTTTATTCGTTTTATTCACTTCTATTAATTACTAAATCAAGTTTTTGGATTAAGTAATAAAGTGTTAAATGTAATGGAGAGCAAAATAAATATCCATGAAAAAATAATCTACAAAGAAGAAAAAAAAATCTGTAACACCCGTCTACATTCTTTAACTTTCTGGTAAATGGCTTGTTATATGAATAATAATTGCAACAAATAGTGGATATGACTGAATATCAGCACTTTTTTGTTGCATAAATACTAATCACAGTTTATTTTTTTAATTTTTCAAAAAGAAATACAATCAAACACAAATTAAAGTCGATATTTGATTTTTTTTATTTTATTAACGGCTTGATACATTTCTTATAATATTTCAAACCCATAATTCTTATGATAAAATAATGACTTTTAGTTATTACTAATAGCATAATTTTATTTGTAGGTACTTTAAAATTCACACATAATTCAGCTAAAATGGCGTCTCAGTATTATCATTGTTATACGCATACTTTTTATTTATTTTTATTTAGAATTTAAAAGAAAAAAAATTAACCTCTCCTCCATTCTCCAAATAAACAGAGTTATTAAATTGATTTCTTTTCCATACCCTGCTCTTCATTATAATTACAGATTCACTGTCGCCAGATGCCACTCACGGTAAATTTTCCTGCGACTTGTAACTTCTGGTGTTTACGGGTGTGCGGGACACAAAAATATTAAAATTTTATTAAACAGTTTTATTGCATTAAAAAAAATTTTCTTAAAATGACGTTTAAAACCTTTAACGATAAAACATTGTTTCTTTTTTTACTGAATTAAGAGATATTTTTTTCGTTTTGGTTTCTTTTTAAAAAAAAAATGACTTTTTCCGAAAATACTTTTTTTTCTTGGTGAGTTTTTTTCACCATTTCTTGTATTTAAACTGCGATAACTGAAGAACTGTTAAAGAAAACTTGTTAAAATTTGGAACATGTCTTTTACAATTGTTTTATTTTAATTTTGATTCAGCAAATTTTAAAAAAAATTTTAATTTGAAAATATGATTTTAAAAAATTATATTTTTTCAATTTTTTACATTAAATATTTTTAAATTTTATTTAAATTAATATTTTTTAAACTCCTAAATCAGAATAAAAGCTTATATATTTCTGTTCATATAAATGAAAAGAAATTCTACGAATAATATTTCGAGTTATAAAGATTTTAAATTACCCCCACTTTTTAATAACTATTAAATTTAAAAATTAAAAAACATTATGAGAAATTAAGTCACGTGCTTTTGTTTCCAAATGATATGGTAAACCATCAGAAAAAAAATTCAAAATTTTAACTCAATAAATAACAGTTACTTGAAAATATGTGCTTTATTGAGTGAATATATTAAATTAAGGATTTAAGCTCCGACATTTCCATTTTTGTTTAAACACATAGCCTACACTCGGCTTGGTAATAAATGTTCAATCTAATATTAATCCTGTTGTAGTGTTATTTACAGACCACTTGCCCCCCCCTCCCCTTTTAATATTTTTATTATTATTATTCTTTTTTTTTTACACAGGATGCAGTATCTATTTTTTACTATGCATTTCTACTTTTTCAACTGTTTGTTACAGCTTTTTTAATATACAGATGCTTCTACTTTGAAAGCAGTTCTGAAAATAAAATAAATAAATGCATAAATAAATTGTTACAAAAGTTGAAAAAGTACATACACACAACAATTGATATCAATTTAAAGTATCACATCCAAAAAATAATAATTACAAAATATTAAAGTACAAGTGACAAATTTGTAAGATATTTCCCCGTGATTTTAAAATTAATATAGGAATTTAGCCACGGTACTGTTGTAGGTTCTTAAGAGTAATGGGAAGGTCCCACACCAGTCATGGGAAGAAATGAAAACACTAATGTAAATTCTATGGGAGCGTTACTTTCAAATATTTAATTTAGATATTAATATTTTTAAATGATTTTTTGTAGGATAAATGAAGACGATCTACCCGGGGTAGTTTACAATTTTTAATGTTTTTTTAATTTGTTCTTCACTTACAGAACTGGTTCTGAAATTGAAACTACCCAAATATACATAAAAAATCAATGATTAATGTAGGAAAAAGAAAACTAGCCCAGTTGTAGATCATCTTCATCTATTCTATGTAATATATATATATATACAGGGTGTTTCTAAATTCATATTCCAAACTTTAAGGGGTGATAGTACACATCAAGACAAACAGTATTTAAATAGGAAACCAAGAGTCCCAAAGTCTTCCGAAGGAGATAGGCGCCATTAAAGTTTAGGGTCCAAAAATTCAAATGATTATGAAAAGCAGAAAAATTGGTCGATTCGTTTGCGGTTTTCACTAAAATTATTCTTTATGTCAGTATTGTCTTGAAAATAAATTATAAAGATAAATTTCAAAAAATGACGATAGAGGGCGCTTTAGACTTTAGAGTAACGAACAACTATTTTTTACCATTATTTTTTGCATCTCATTAAAGATTTCGTAAGCTTAGACTTAAACTTAAATTTTGAGCTCAAAATCTGAATAGTTGGAAGCAGTTAAGTAGCACAAACTTAACTGTGTTCAGAGGGTTTTAAATTCAAATGATTATAAAAAACGGAAAAATTGGTCGATTGATTTGCGGTTTTCACTAAAACTATTCTTTATGTCGGTATTTTATTGAAAATGAATTATAAAGATAAATTTCAAAAAATGCCGATAGAGGGCGCTTTAGACTTTGGAGTAACGTACAACTATATTTTACCATTATTTTTCGCATCTCATAAAATTTTTTTAGAAGCTTAGACATGAACTTAAATTTCGAGATGAAAATCTGAATCGTTGGGAGTGGTTAAGTAGCGCAAACTGAACTGTGTTCAATGGGGGTGGAGAGGTTCAAATTTCAAATGATTATAAAAAACGAAAAAAGTGTTCGATTCGTTTGCCGTTTTCGCTAAAACTATTCTTTATATCAATATTTCCTTGAAAATAAATTTTAAAAAATACCGTAAGAGGGCGCCTTAAACTTTAGAGTAGCCAACAACTATTTTTAACCGTTATTTTTTGTATCTAATTAAATGCTTGTAAAAGTTCAAACTTAAATTTTGAGCTCAAAATCTGCATCGTTTTGAGTAATTAAGCGTGGAAATTTGAAATGTGTCCGAGGGGTGGGGTGGGTAACATTTTAACTCCTGAACACTGTTCAGTTTCCGCTTCTTAACCCCTCCATCGATTTAGAATTTGAGCTCAAAATTTAAATCGAAGCATTTGCAAGCATTTAATTAGATACAAAAAATAACGCTTAAAAATAGTTGTTGGTTAGTCTAAAGTTTAAGGCGCCCTCTATCGGTATTTTTTTAAATTAATCTTTAAAATTTATTTTCAAAGAAATATTGACATAAAGAATAGTTTTAGCGAAAACGGCAGACGAATCGACCAATTTTTCCGTTTTTTTAAATAATTTGAAATTTGAACCTCCTCACCCCCATTGAACACAGTTCAGTTTGCTCTACTTAACCACTCCCAACGATTCAGATTTTCATCTCAAAATTTAAGTTTATGTCTAAGCTTCTAAGAAAATTTTATGAGATGCGAAAAATAACAGTAAAATATAGTTGTACGTTACTCCAAAGTCTAAAGCGCCCTCTATCGGCATATTTTGAAATTTATCTTTATAATTCATTTTCAATAAAATATCGACATAAAGAATAGTTTTAGTGAAAACCGCAAATCAATCGACCACTTTTTCCGTTTTTCATAATCATTTGAATTTAAAACCCTCTGAACACAGTTAAGTTTGTGCTACTTAACTGCTTCCAACTATTCAGATTTTGAGCTCAAAATTTAAGTTTAAGTCTAAGCTTACGAAACCTTTAATGAAATGCAAAAAATAACGGTAAAAAATAGTTGTTCGTTACTCTAAAGTCTAAAGCGCCCTCTATCGTCATTTTTTGAAATTTATCTTTATAATTTATTTTCAAGACAATACTGACATAAAGAATAATTTTAGTGAAAACCGCAAAGGAATCGACCAATTTTTCTGTTTTTCATAATCATTTGAATTTTTGGACCCTAAACTTTAATGGCGCCTATCTCCTTCGGAAGATTTTGGGACCCTTGGTTTCCTATTTAAATATTGTTTTTCTTGATGTGTACTATCACCAATTAAAGTTATAACCATGAATTTAGAAACACCCTGTATATATATATACACATATGTTTGCTAACAGTATGTAGATTATTGCCACCGTAGGCGCCATTGCAGCACTTATCAATTGCAACCAACATGTATATACAATCCCAATTTCATGAAAATATTTATTAAG
Organism: Maratus speculifer; assembly: GCA_964019185.1. NCBI lineage: Eukaryota > Metazoa > Arthropoda > Arachnida > Araneae > Salticidae > Maratus > Maratus speculifer. The sequence goes on from OZ025297.1 coordinate 37,282,975, forward strand.
CACCAGGTAATAATGATTTCAATGTAAATAAACAGGTTTATAAGCTTTTAGGTAATTTATTTTATATAAATAATTATCCGAGTGAATTTTTAAGATATTATGTAAGGTTACTTTTTAATAAATGGCAACTTTTTGGATTGGAGGCGTAGCTGAGAGGAATGCTGCCTTCTGGAGTATTGTTACATGAAGCGGTCATCTTAAAGTCTACAAGGTAGAAAGGATGACTGTGGATGAAATAACGTGCAGAAAGAAGACACGACCGGAAAGAAAAGGCTGTGTTGATTGAAATGTGGATTGGTCTTCGTTTGAGTTAAAGTTTTTGTCACCTGCTGAAATTAAAAGGCCGTGCTTATGTAGTAAGTTTATCTCTTGTGCTAATAAGCGGGTTCAGGCGGAGGTGTGGCATTTGCTTGCATTTTATACTATAATCAATTAAGATTTCATAAATATAAAAGTGTATTCTTTAAATGGTTTATTACGATTCAAAATTTTCAACATATAAGTAAAGCTTATTTATTTGAATTGATCTTTAAATGATTTTTGAAATAATTTTTGAGTGACTTTTGAGTAAGTCATTTTCATATTTAATGCAAGATTTTGCCAGATTACACGAAACCTGCTGATTAAGCTTTATTTTAATAGCGGGGGGGGGGGGGGAAGGTTAAAGCCATTCCGCCTGCTGAAGAGTGATGGCTTTTGGTTCTGCGGGTGACTTTTTATATTGTTCAATATTGTTATTTTAATGTTCACTGTTTTTAATAATGTTTATACATTATGCACCTGGTGCTTAATAAATATTTTCATGAAATTGGGATTGTATATATATATATACATATATATATATATATATATATATATATATATATATATATATATATATATATATATATATATATATATATATATATATATATAAACATGTGTTGCGGCCAATACCCGGAGCCTGGCCAATTCTAGAACTGGCCAAGCTTCCTGGCCAAAACCCGAAATACATGAAATAAATAGCGTATTTCGGGTTTTGGCCGGCCAATTCGCGAACTGGCCGGGAAGCTTTGGCCAACATCCGAACTGTGATGCATAGGTACCAGTTTTTTTGTAATTAAGATAATGTAACATTAAAATGTACAGTAAAAATTATTCCCATTGATTATATTGCAACGAAATATTTTTGTGTAACCAACTAAATTAACCAAAAATAGTACACAATTCCCTTTCAATATCGAAATTAATTGATGAACCAAATACGATGACAATTACAAGTTAACCGGAAACTTTACTCGAGTTAGATCACGGACAGGCTAACGTCTAAACTATTTGAATTCATAGACACTTTCAACTATGTTAGAAAGAATTAAGCCGAGTACTTATATCTATTTCGCGAATTGGCCAATCGCTACTGGTCAGTTCGCGAATTGGCCAATTGCATCTGGCCAGTTCGCGAATTGGCTGGCCAATTCTAGAATTGGCCAGTCATTTTTTAACGTTGCTGGCCAATTCGGGAGTTGGCCGGCCAGTTCTAGAATTGGCCAATTTCGGGTATTGGCTGCAACATATATATATATTAAAATCAAAGAGAAAAAAATTGAAAATAACGCTCCCTTAGAACTATTATTAGCATTCTTGTTCCTCCTTCTGAATATTGAAATAACCTCTTAAGATAATTTTGTGAAACCATTTCTACAAATTACTTTTGTATTTTCTTCAATAATTTATTTTAATGCTTATACCCATGTTGAATGAATCTTTTTCTTTCAGGTATTTGATGTTGATCAACCCTGTGTTTGGTACAAACTACAACAAATATACTGGCGGATAATAATAATGCTGAAAGTGAACAAAACTGTTGGAATTTGTAAATAAAAGTAAATGACACACTGTGTAAAAGAAAATAAATTGTATACATAAATATTATAAGTATGTATTATGATATAGTGTGTTAATGTAATTTAATCGTTGTAATAAATATCTTTTTTATATTTTATTTGCTTGTTTTAAATATGTTTGAATCATAATGATATTAATTTATTTTTTAAACGTTCTAAAACATTTATATTTTGAATTTTAATATGATTTTCCAACCCTCTCCTTAACAATGGAGAGCTTTGATACAATTTTAAATTTTTTTAAGCATGAATGTATAAATTTAGTCTTGACTATTTACCAATATGGAATTAAATTACATTTTTCATTTTTTATTAATTATTTTTCGCGTTATAAGCAATTTTGCCCACGACAACTAGATTTTTACTTTTCTTGATCTGTGTGGAAAATTAAAGCTTGTTATTAAGATTGTAAGCTATAAACTACATATCAATTCTTGTAAGAATAGCATAATACCACATTTCCATAAAAAAAAATCTATAAATAGAATAAAAAATACAAAAGCGGTGATTTGCTAGACAGTGGCATTCTAAACATTTAACTGAATGTAAGAAAATTTAGATTTGTGTGTTGAGAAAAAAATAAAAATCCTAATTTTGAAGTAAATAACAAGAATATCAATGTATATAATTTTAACCACTTTTATTAATTTTACTTTATCTTTTAAAAATTTATGTTATTTGTATTCTCTTTACGCCCTTCTGATCCTTTAGTTTTTATAGTTATGACTTTCAAACAACAAACGAAGTGTGAAATAATTTTTCGTCTGTCAGTATTCTTGAATTATTTGTTAATATTTAATAAAACTAAATAAATTGTTACAATTTAATAAAAATAATGTAAGATCTATTAATTATTTTAAGTTATAATAGTTTATAGAAATGTAAGAAAGAAATTTAATATTAGCATTTTATTTTATCAAATATCATCTCACATTATCATAGCGGTCACAAATGTAAACACTTTTTTGTAATTTTTTTTTTTAATTCTCTAAGTGCATACTACTTTTATAACATTTTTATACCTCTATTTTAAAATAATATTTTTTGTTATATATTTAAACCTGAAATGTAACAGCAGTAACTGTTTTAAAATAGTGGTATGAAAAATAAATGTATAAAAAGGTGTAGAAGTTGGCAGCTATGTAAGTATAATTGCGCAATTCGACGAAAAAACTTAACAAATAAAGAAAATTTAACATTTATAAAAAAAGAAATATAAAATATATTTTTTGTTTTTTTTTACCAGTATACATATCTTTGCACAACTTGGTTACCCACGAATGGTATTATTAAAATTTTTATCAAATTTTCAATGTTATATCAAATATCTTATTAAAATTTTTTTTAAATGGATCCTCACATATCTAATATTTTCCGCCAAAATAGATTTTTATAATAACTAAGACTTTGTATTCACTATATATATTCGGCGATTCTGATTAGAGAATAACACATAAGAATATCCCATGTTTTACAGGATAATATAAAACAAAAAAAAAGACTGTAAAGAGAAACTTGTCTGTTTTAAAATATACAATGGGTATGACAAGAGTTTAAAATGACTATGTTTTAGAAATGATGCTTGGCAAGACACTTTCCTGACGTCATTTCTGAAAAATAGTCATTTTAAACTCTCGTCATACTTATTCTATATTTTTAACAAATAAGTTTCTCATTGGAGTCGTTTGTGTTTTTTTATCCTGTCAAATGTGGGAGGGTTTTTTTTGGATCATTTTGTATTTTTACGGTATATATACCGCATATTTTATTTACGGTACACATGCTGATTATAACTGCTTTTACGGTACATATACCACACATTTAATTTACGGTATATATGTTGTATAAATATTTTTTACGGTATACATACTGTATATTTAACATACGGTATATGTGCTGTATAAGTATTTTTTACGGTACTTATACCATATATTTAATTTACGGTACAAATGCTGTAAGAATATTTTTTTAAGGTACATGTACTTTAAATATTTTACGGTACATATACCGTTCAGTTAAATTACGGTACATATACTCTAAATGTTTTACGGTACATATACCACAAAATGTTTTAATTTATGTTCAGTTAAATTACGGTACATGTACTTTAAGCATTTTACGGTATATATACCGTCCAGTAAAATTACGGTAAAAGGAAGTGTCACAAAGTTGACGGTATAACCACCGTGTTTTCTGACCAAAATTTTTTACAGTGTAGGAAAAAATATTCAATGCAAACACGATTTTTTCACTTTGGGTATCGTTGAATAATTTCGAAACAATGCTAATATTATTAACAAACTGAATTGATTTAAATAAGCCTGAAGGTTTATTTTCTAATATAGTATTTTTTTAGCTTTTTACTGATTCTATTTTCACAATTTCACAAACTAAATACGGACATATTTCTTAAATGGTTGGTTTAGATAGGGTATTTGCTATTTTTTTCTGATCATCGTGAAAAACTTTTCAAGCGGTTGCCCTCGTGAGAAATTTTCTAAACAACTGTTAAATAGGAATTTTAGAGAATTTAAAGGCGTGAAACACACTTTTTAGGTGCGTTCGTAATTGTAAAATACGTAGCACCCATAGTGGTCGTTCAGTCCGTCCGTCTGTCTGTCCGTCTGTCTATCCGCATATACCAACGCAAAAACTACCCAACCGAATTGTTTGAAATTTAAAATACATAATTTTTACATAATTTTGTCGAATCATTTCAAATTTTATGAAACTCGGATGCATAGATCAATTACAGGGGCAATCAAAAATATTCCATCACATTACGGTCAATGGGGAAAAAAGTTTCAAATGCATTTTAATCGTTTGAAATTTAAAATACGCAATTATTACATAATTCTGTCGAATTATTTCAAATATTTTGATAATCGTGTGCATAGATCAATTACAGGGGCAATCAAAAGTATTCAATTACATTATGGTCAATGGGGAAAAAGTTTCAAATATATTTTATACGTTTGAAATTTAAAATACATAATTATTGCATAATTTTGTCTAGTTATTTCAAATTTTATGAAACTCGGATGCATAGATGAATTACAGGGGCAATCAAAAATATTCCATCACATTACGGTCAATGGGGAAAAAAGTTTCAAATGCATTTTAAGCGTTTGAAATTTAAAATACGCAATTATTACATAATTCTGTCGAATTATTTCAATTTTTTTTATAATCGTGTGCATAGATCAATTACAGGGGCAATCAAAAGTATTCAATTACATAATGGTCAATGGGGAAAAAGTTTCAAATATATTCTATACGTTTGAAATTTAAAATACATAATTATTACATAATTTTGTCTAGTTATTTCAAATTTTATGAAAATCGGATGCATAGATCAATTACAGGGACAATCAAAAGTATTCCGTTACATTACGGTCAATGGGAAAAAATGTTTCAAATGCATTTTAATCGTGTTACATTCATGCGAACTCAATAAAATTTATATGCAACTATAAAGCACATATTATAATATACATCTTACATAATTTGTGGTGCAATTAACATTTGTTATTGATTTACAAGGCCACACAAAAGTATTCCATTACATAATGGTATAGAGAGAACATTGTTTGATGAGCGTTTTAATTGTAATTCACTATTTACAATTTTATGACAATGATATATGAAAGTAATATTTTTAAAACTTCGTTATCGTACGAACGCACCTCATTTGCTACGCTTCACGTGCGATTTCCAACTTGTTTATTATTAACATAAATATTTTAACAGATAAATTTCACATGGAATATAATTTTGTAATAGACTAAAAACTTTTCAGGCCCGAAATGGAAGAAGGAATCTTTTGAGCTGCAATACCCACGTTGTGACAGCTGAGCTCTCCAGGAAAAATCTAGGAAATATGGTTAAAGTCCCTGTTTATGTTAATATCTAACCTGATGTATGGATGAGCTCAAGAGAATAATTCAAATATAGTGCTGCTCTAGTAAAATGTTCGTACAAAATTAAACATTAATTTCCTTGTAAATATAGATACGACGTTTTCTCTAGAACGTACCTCTCTTGCAATGTATTCTGCTGAACTAATTGAGATTTTGGAACAGGCATGGATTGGTTATCAACATTTGTGGAAGGTTGATAGTTGGCAGAACTTTCGAAGCTTAGGGTAAACCGTCTCGCTGACTTTAAAACACATTAATTCAAATTGCATTTAATGAACTTAATGATAATGAAAGATTGTCGTTCAGTTTCTGGTCAAAATATTTATTTAATTATTGTACTTAAATCACTGATAAAATATTACGATGTACATCATAACGCTTAAAAAATCTATCGAGCACTTATTATTTACCCGGTAGCAGTCGCTTGTCTGTCTTTTTGCTGCCCATATAACTTATATTCTCCTAACTCATACCCCACAACAATATAATATAAATATGCCATGTAGTTGACTTAAAAGTTTTTTACCGTTTCCCATTACTCAAAATCTCATGAATAAAATGCATAATTTAAGAAAACTGCAAATTTATATCTTCATTGAAATGTAATGCTCGAATATATCACAAATATTATGATTATTATTATTTTTGTTTGTTTGTTTGTGGGGAATGGTGGCAAAAAGGCCGAGCGCAAATAATGCTTTTCTGAAGAGAGTCGCCACTACACTCGGATTAAAGTAATCGATTTAGAAAGAAAATATGTTTTCAAGATTTATTATATTTTTGGGCGGTAAAATAAAATTAAGTACTAGAATACTAGTATTAACTATTATTAGTATTACAGTACTAGTTATCAACTAGTACTGTAATTTTACACTCTGTGCATTAATTTTTATTTTTTTTTAATATATCGTATTAATTTCGTTAATACATGTTTGCATAAAACGAGTAAATATAGGTAAATTGCTATTTATCTATGTTTATAAGCAAATGTTTCATTACTAACTTAGTTTATTTAAATCAGTTGTTGACAGCCATCAAATTTAGTGAATACGTTATCTGATGAACTTAGTGAACTAAATAGCCGCATGTCAATTGCCACAAGTCTGGTCTTTTAATTTAAATGGTGAGATCATTATTTTTTTTATTGAATACATACATCTGACTTGTGTGCTCGACAGGAAAATGTGCTTATAAGCCATATTCAACGTATAAAGACGAGAGATAGCACAAAGAAATACTACAACACAAAATAAACACAGCCGGGAGCTCCACAGTAAGAACGTGTGGAGCTCAATGGAGCCAGCGGGATTCGAATCCACAACGTCCTACGCCGCATGGTGTCTTAACACTAGAACGCCTGAAATATTGCTACCCCCTAAAACGCCGGCAGGTGTCATTTTGACACTGGTCGATATTATGCAAAAAAAAAAAAAAAAAAAATGTACAGTTTAATATTCTTTTTTACAAGTACATGTAGAACACACAAATAATGTTAAATCTATAAAAAGAAAGAAAAATTTTACAAGATTAAATTAAAATGCTTAAAGTACACACAAATATTATTATATTTGCAAAATACTCTTAATTTTTCGAGATATAGAGAAATATATTTCACACACAAATTATATTTTATCTATAATATAAGAACAATTTTGCTTGATGATAAGAGCATACATATGGCACACACAAATAATTAGTATGTCTATAACTTAAGAATATTTTTGCAAGATAATATGAAAATATAAAAAAGTGAAATAACTACTTACATTACTAACAATCAATACATTTGTAGGTGACATTTTTTGTGCATTTGCCGCATGTCATTCTATTACAAGAAGAACATACTTTATTTGTCACATTTCCATGACATTTTTTAACTTCGCATTTCCTACGCTTAGAGGAATTTTCAGTCCGCAGTTCTTCTTCATCTCTTCTGCTTCTTTTAGTGGATTTTTCAGTGTATTCTGATCGCATTTCTTCAGCTAGTGTTTGTATAAATACACGCCTTGTTATGTTTTTTCTCGTTACACGTTTGAAAACAATCCAAGCGTTTATGGCAGCAAAGTCTAAAATATTGTAGAATTTGTGAATTGGCCATCTTCTTGAACCTGTTTTGACTGAATATTGTCTTGCCATTTGGTCAACAATATCTACGCCACATTTCGTTTCATTATAAAAACTGACGGTTTCAGGTGTTTTCTTTAAATTGTTAGCAATTGTGATGCTTGAATGCATAGAACTAAGAACTATCACCTTTTTTTCTTTTTAGATTGATAATCTGTAAGTGTTGAGCCCGATTCCTCATTCTTCAATATTTTTGTTGAGTACAACTCTTCTTTTCCTGATTTTTCACAATCTGGAATTTCTCGTCTGGCCCTATTTACCGTGCCAACTAAGTTCGTCCGCCTTTCCTTAAGTTTCTTTGCCAACTCAAGAGAAGTAAAAAAAAATTGTCAACTGTGACATTTCTTCCCACATTTTTAAAAGGTTCTATTAATTTTAAAACCGCATACTCAGAAAGTCTTTGACTTTGATCTCATTCTTCATTTTTTTCTTAAGTAGGGAAATGCGTTTAAATATACTTACTTTCTAAATCTGCAGCTATCCAGAATTTTTGCTCGTATTTATTAGGTTTTGATGCTATAAACTGAGTAAACGGACAGCGAGTCTTACTTGGAAACAATTGTTCATTAATTGTTATGTTCTGGCCTGGTTTGTAACAGCTTATGCAATTTTCAATAAAACGATTCCATACTTCTGAAATCATTGCGAATTTATCATCTTTAATTCGATTACGTCGAGTTGATTTGATATCAAATCGCAAAAATCTTGATATTTCACAAAATTTGTCTCTGGACATGGTTTCTTTACAAAAATTTATACCCCACTCTGTAGACCATAATGAATCAAGTTCGAGGTTACTAGCTCCTGAAACTTCACGTGCATACAAAATCGAAATGTAAGCTAAAAGTTCTTGTTCTGAAAGAGACCAAGCATCATTTTCTAATACTCGACGAGCTTCTGTGTTTGTGCATTTAATTATATGCTCTAAAATCCTTTTGTCTATAAAAAGCAACCAAGCACTCAAAACACTGTCATAATTCACATTTCTTTTTGCATAACTAGTTGGACCAATAGCTTCTCGTAAAATATTTTGTATTTCTAATCTATCGGTTGCACTTCTAGAACCACATTCTTTCCAGCGTGAGCCATTGCGAGCCATAAATTCAGTATGATTTTGAGAATAACTAATTTCAATATCCTCATCGCTTTCCGATTCAGATGATACAAGAGGAATAAAATTTTCACTATCAGATTCATCATACAGTTCAGATAACTCTCCATCTTCTGATTCATTATCTGACAATTCTTACAGAAGAGCGGTAATTTCATCCGCAGTAAGCCCCCTTTTACGAGACATTTTAAATTTATTCATAAAATGTAAAAAGAACGAAAGAAAATCTCACGAAATTTTACTAGTCATAACTCGGAAGCAACCGTATATCTATATCTACTATCTTTGTGAGAAATAAAACCTCAGTGGCAGGTGTTGTTGCAGCTGAAACAAATCACGTGATGACCAGGTGTTGAAAAAACATTCGGAGATCCCCCTGAACTACGATAGTGTGTGGAATTATCGTACAGAAGAACGAAATTAAAATTAGCAGAAATGAAATTATTGCGGTGTCCAATTGACACCAGTCCGGCGTTCTAGGTAAATTTGCCCGTAAAACAAGTTTGAATAAATCGATTTCCAAAAAAATTTCGATGCGAGTTCTACTCACATATTTAATAAAAGTCGAGAGACATAAAAAATTACCTTTATAATTTACAGATTTTACATAGAAATTTACACGCTTCGGTGTCGAAATGACACCGTCCGGCGTTCTAGTGTTAAGCACTCGGTCATGAAGGCCCGTTAAATCACGAACTTAACAGCGAGTAAATGCTAAAAAAAATAATAATAAAAATAAAAAACTTTTTTTAAACAAAATAGCAAAAAAGCAAATCGAAGGTATAATAAATTAATATTTCTATATAATTAAAGCAAAATAAATGTCTGAAAGAAATAGAAAATGGTTTACGAAATCTTTTAATAATTTTGCATGCTTGTTGATGTTATATTCAAATAATAAACTTATGTTACTCTGTATTTCCGTTATTTCATGTACGTTTAAATATAATTTTTAAATAAATCAATAAAACCTCATCAGAATTTAACAAAGCTAAGCAAATAATATAATCTGCTTGTTAAATTTTATTTTTATACTTTCATCTGAGCATAATTAAACAAAATACAATTTGAAAATGTGTGTTATATTTTATATACAATTTTGTATATATTTTATAAAAAATATGTAAAAAATATATAGATTAATATTTTAAGACCTTTTCTCATGGTTTTAAGTATTGCAAATTCGTATGAATGCAATTCGTTGGTATGTCTGCCTGACTCCCTTTGTTATCGCATACTTGACATATTTAAGATATTTGACATAATATAAGACTAATTTGCATAAATATAGTAGTATTAATAGTTAATTTTAATATGGGGATGGTATATACTAAAATAAATGAAGTGAGAAGTATGCACAAAGTAATTCATTATAAGTGTGTTATCTTGGAAAATCTGATTAATGATATATTATTTAAAATTCTTATTTTGACTTCATCGCATAAAAAATACTTATATTAAATATATTATATTAAATTCTTAGTTATAATCACTTAGTGCTAAAATATGGCAAATATTGTGTGTCTAATGCATTATTATTCCTTTATCTATACATATATAAGCTATTTTTATTAAAAAAATAGGAAATTAATGGATTTCTTTGTTACCAAACAATAAATGCAGGGTTTGAGTTTTAAATAATTTTTCATGTTACGACAAAATAGTAAAATAGTTACAAATAGATAATTGACGAAAAAATTCCAAAGTACATTTTCAAATAATATCTCCTTTTTCTGAGTTTTGCATTCTGTTTACTATAAATGAATGGAATATGAAAAGAAGTTATACGTAGCTTAAAAATAAAAAGTTGCATAAGTAACCAAAGCATCTCATTAGACCACCAAAAAATGTTCTTTTAACTGTTGAATATTTTAGAAAGAATTGTTTGAAATATCCGGAATTAAAAGAGCATTGTAGGATAATAATGGATCTTGCTTGTTTAAAGATAAAACTGGAAATATGTCATTTACGCATTAAGAAGTACTTGTTTTGGAAGTAAAAGCTAAATACTCGAAAATAACTAACTCTAGGAAAATATTTCAGAAGTATTACTTTTTTTACTTCCAATATTCATAGCTGCATTTTGCTCCATATTTTTATATACATAAAAAACTTTTATAAATATTTCAATTTGTTAAGTAAATGTCGAATATAACATGGATATTCGTTGCAAAATATATATATATATATATGTAATAAATATATGTTGAACTGAACTCGACGAAAATAAACTATGTTGCATAAATTCTAAGAATTCTTAGCAGCACGGGCAGAGTAGTCGCTCCGACAGTTGGCGAGCAGTAGAAGAATTTCATTGGGGTATTTCCCCATTATAAAAACAGACACCATCAGTCTTCAAGTTCTTTATTGATGAACTCATAAAATAGATAAAATCTTCCCCGGAATCACCTTAACACACATCGACACTACAACTTCTGTTATCTAGTCCACATCATCTGATATTCTAATTTAGCGGAGAAATGAAATGTGCGTCTTGATAGTTTGAAGGGTTGATAGTTTGAATAGTTGGAAGTTTCTAACCTCCTAAAAAGCCAAATGAAAATGGGACATTTCCACGACAAACTAGCTCCCTCCTTCTCCGCGTCAATCATTTTAAAAATCCAATTGGGATGAACTCGAGTCTCAATGGACAAAAATGATCAATTCTGATTGGTCTTAGCAGGCGGTCCTTGGCAAGAACTATATGTTTTCCTCGGAAGTAACAAGCTCTTTAGCAACGCGTATTAACACCTGTCACGCGATGTTAAAATAAAAAATAAAATTAAAATCCCAGGAATATTCCAGAAAGTAAAAAGCTTACGAAATACCGTTTTGAGAAGCAAGCAATAATTTATTAATAACTAAAGTAAGAAAAAGAATTTTAGATGCTACAAGTTACGAAACTAAGATTGAAATATGTTCCACAAATTTAGAATTGAAGCTAAGAGAGAACAAAAATGGCGCAATTTTTTTTTTATTTTATTACATATATATATGTGTGTTATTGATAAATATTAAAATATATTTTTGAAAAGTCAAATAAGAATAATTTTAAGAATGCGTAAATTGTGTTTGTGAAATTGAAGGTGATAACAATTACTGTGGAGTTTTAAAATAGTATAGAATATTAGAAAAATAAATTTTAAATAACATTGAATTTAAGTGTTGAATTTCTGCAAATCCATATTACTGCTAGATTATTTCAACGAAATATAAATGAATGATTCTACAATGAACTGTTTATTCTTCCCTAGAATACGTCTCATATGTTTACGTATAATCATATTATTCATATTTTTAATTAAAACTGTCATCTTAAATTAATCAAAAGTCTTAGTCATCTTCTATGAGTTTTACAGTGTATAAATTTAGATAATGCTTTTCATTGAAAATTGTACAATTTTAGCTGTTTTCGCATTAACTGAAAATTTCAAATTTTTATATTTTATCTTTTTAAATCTTCTTTTTTAAAATAACTGCTCTATAACTCTTCTTGAAAAATCTCTTTAATATCCCTTTAACTCATACTAAAGTGCTTTTGAAATAATTCTTTATTATAAATTCGATTGAAAAGATTTTATATTCAAATTAGGAAAATTTTTCATTTGTCATATACAGTCGGCTCTCGTTAATTCGAACTCGTCAAGACTGCAAGAAATATTCCAATTATCCGACATTCGAATTATAGAAAATATGAAAAAAACATGCTCAATATGGTACTATAACAAAGGAATTAATGTTATAGTGTCTTTAAAATTTATTTCGTCGGTGGTTATTTTTAGAATATGACTTAATATTAAATTAGAATGAATAAATATATAAACTAATTAAAAGATTAGAAACAAGCACGATGGGAAAAAAATTAAAGCGTCACTGATGGACTCTAAGAAAGTGGATATCAATTGCAGTAAATTTTATGTATACTCGTTCGGAACAATTTTCACAAAAATCAAAAAAAGAAAGTTATCAAAATGATCTGAAATCCGTGAGAAAGAAAAGAAAATGAAAATTCGGAATTCTTGTTAGTTCGAAATAAACGAAGGCAAGAGAAAATGAGTTCGAACTAATGAAAATTTTAACGTTATTCTGCCATTGACAATTTCGGGACTTCAGTTTTAATTCGAATTATTTGAATTCGATTTAACGAGAGTCGACTGTAATTCCGACCAAATTATTACACTGAATCTGAAATTGTACGAAAATAATGATCATTCTGAACAAATTAAATAAATGTATATAGTGCAATATACTCCAAATGGATTTTACTGAAGGGACACGTTAAAGGCCTAAACAGGCCTGACCACTCTGAAGTTGAACTGAATTTCTGGAACTCTCCTCTTTTCTCCCCACTTGCGGTTTACTGACAATAGAAAACAGGGGACATACAATGTCCAAAGAGATAATTATTTTAAACGATACTGAAAAAAAAGATTCCTGTCCTACACTTGGATTGAAGTTGAACCACAAAACTCATTCATATCAAACGCGCTGCCTGCGGACATAAAACGCACCGCCTTACTTCAACTGAAAATATTGCATTCTGAATGTAGCCTAAATCTTTCCCCCACAGATATTCCGACCGCTGTGGTATTCGGTCTGTTTTCGTCCGAGGCCCTTTTCTTCTGTTATTCCGACTCTTTAACGGTAATGAGAATGCGAAATCCCTAGTTATGTCAAGAATATCCGAATCTCTAACGGAATGGGGGGAAATGACAAATTTGGTCAGTAAAAATTTAAAAGGGAAATCAAACAAATTAAAGACACCGAAAAGCGGAAAGGATCGGGTTCGAGACTATGAAGCTACCGAATGAAAGAATCTACCTCCCAATTAATATAAATCTCGGTCGGCGGCTAGAGGCGGGCGGGTGGGTCAACCACTGCGGTGAAAGGCTTCTTCCAATCTGCAATGCCATACTTTTCATCTCTTATTTCGACTGTCTATCGGAAGCCAGGTTGATAGTTCCCTAGTGAAGTCCCAAAAATCCCACTGTCTAGCGGAATGGATAAAATTTGAGAAAAAAAATTGAATTCCAGCCCTTGAATCAACAATGTTTGAATGCCGAAGGGCGTGATTGAACAGATAATTTCTCGTCGGAATCGCTACACTGTGTTTACAATATTTAGATTATATGCGTATCACCTGTAAGCACCTCACACTTTACACCATAGTATATCAAACATAATTCTCGATTGAAATCCACCTCCATATTTGAAAGAAAGAATAGACAAAAGAATATATTCATGTCGATTTGAGATAATCAAGATGAAATATTTTTATATGTCTAGTATGAGATTTTTGGAACATATAACTTTTGGGAACGAAAAATATGAAATATGTCATTGTCTTTATTTTTATCGCCATAATTAGAAACAATGCTGAACGAGTCTGGTGACATAATAATATATATTTTTTTTTATTATTTCCCTATTTACTACTAAAACTTCGAAATAAATTATGGTAACGCAATGTCAAAACACCTTTACAGTTTTTGAAAGAAATAGTAAGTAAAAATCCCGTATTACAAGTAATAAAAGTAGAATATCGAAAAAATTAAACTTATGATGTTTTGAAAATAAAAATCGATTACATGTCTTGATATATATGAAGATATATAACAGTTGATATATAACACCAAGTCCCACTTGTAAATTTCAAAATGTCAGAATTGATTTCAAGTGATATTTAAATTTTGAGGAACAGAGGAGTGATAGACAAATTTTGAGGAAGTATTTAAGAAATTATTGCATTGATGAAAATTGATAGAGTGTAAAAATGTATAATTTATGAGAACATGAACATTGTCTCACTATGTACTGCAAGTGGTGCACAGTAAAGCAGTTTCAGATATTCCGTTAGCATGCTTCTCTGCTGCTGTTAAAAATAACTTATTTAAAACCCCTTGTAATTTAATGTGTAGTTGTAATGTCTGGTACATTTGTGTTGCATTAATATGTATTAAAAAATTCTAAACGAATAAACAGTGTTTCCATACTTTAAGAAATACATTTTTCGTCTTACTGTGTAATAGTCTCCTCCACATATTTTAGCACTAATTATAAGGGTGATAAAATGTCATAGTTCTTACTCATAGTTTTATCATAGGGATGCTCATAGGTTTTCAATGAAATTGACATTAACAAAGCATTTAATACATTAAAAGCTATTTGTAATTGTTTTAATCGAAAAATTGCAAATAAAAAACCATAAATTGAAATCTTAAAGAAGGTACAGTTTGACACCGGTAGAAATATTGTTAAGATTTACTGGTAACTAGTAAAACAAATCGTAATTATTAAGTGACAACTTTCCTTCAGTTTCATACCAAACTTTTTTTTAAAAAACGTAATGAAAACTAGTGTCATAATTTAAAGTTTATACTAAATCTTCCAAGTTATTTTACCTAAAATAAAATATTGTAAGCAAATTTAAAACAGCTATGCATTTTTTAAAAAAATTTTAAATGTTTCACAGAAAAATACTAGTGATGAAGTTATGTTTATGTATAATAGAATGTCGTCTTGCAGCTGGCGGCAATACTTGCCAATCGAGTCAAAAAGGATATTAATGATGTGAAATATAAAATTTAAATTATAACGTCTTATTTTAAAAGGAATGATGTAAAGTAGTCAAAAATGAATGATGTTCCTTAAGGCGAAATAAAATATAATAACAGTAGATTTTGACATTTAAAAAACTATTTTTTGGAGCGGGAGGGGAAGTAAGCTCAAGGGTATACAAAAACACTTACGCTTGTATTTTGAATATTTTATTTTTTTGAAGAATAAAAGTTTTTAGCGTATTAACAGATAAATTCATTTACCTCATGTAAATAAATGTATAATCTGAAAGACCATTCATTACATTTATTCATTTAACATTATTATACGTCCACTAAATGTATATTTTTATCAAATCCTGTATATAATAGTTAAATTATTAGATGGTTAGATTGTTAGATGTTTTACATTATTATATGTTAAAAACATTTAATTAAGGGCAGATGACTATTTTTTTTTAGTTTTTTTATTTCTTAAATATAAGAAATGTAACTAGAATATATACTACACACATAACGTAAAATACAGAATATTAGCCCACTCCAAGTATAATACACCCCCTCATAGATTTTGCAAGTTGTTTAAATCCTCAATTATTTATAAATTCAAAACATATCGCCTAATCCTCCTAATTTTACCTATCCATTTAATAAAAGTTCCAATTATAAGTATGTCTTAAAGTTATTATAATTTCCAATTTTCTAAATGATGGATTGATCTCGATAATTTACGGTATATATATATATAAGTACGCGAGTTTAAAAATTCATTTTACTCAAAAAGTGGAACTTAAAATCGTTAAAACTCGAAACATTATTCAACGAGTTTATTTTTTTCATTTAAGTAAAGATAAAAGTATAATTTTATTTTTGTTTCAGGTTTTTTTCAATATTATTTTAAAAATATAAAAAATATTTATTTAAAAAATGATATAACTTATTTAAAAAAAACAGTTTTCAAAAGTACATACTTTTCAAATTTGCCGAAACAAAATTGTGTAAAGTTATAATAATAATAATAATAATAATTTTTTCAAATTTGCGCCTATTTTTTTTAATGATTCTTGACAGTTAATATTTTAAAGATCAGAACTGATACGAAAAACACCCCATAATGCAGAAGAACCCATTTTAAATTTTTAACAAATATTGCTTTCTATAAAATGCTTACCTGCCTTTTAAAAATTTGCAACTGAAATATAGCTTCTTTCTGTATCTTAAGCGTCCAATTCAGTTTATTTTTTTTCATTTCCAATTCTTTTCTGTACTATTTAACTTTCCGTCAGTTGTTTAAAACATTTTTTTTTCTAACGCACAGATTAAAAGCTTTCCATACTTTTAGCTCTAAAAACATCAGGCTTTTTATCACCACGGCGAGGCTGTTAAAAATTGATGTATTCTGAGCTCAGGCCGAGCCAGGCTACGACGCTACATATTTTTTTTAGATTCTGCCACGGCGGGCCTAAAATATTTTTTCATATCGTATAAGAATTGGCTTCGTTTCTCTTAGAACAGCATGTGACAGATATTTCAGTACCAGTATTATCACAACCCATATTAAAATTATTGTTTTTGACTGCCTAATTCGTGCATAATATAAGTAGTTTGGCTCGATCCAAAAATTGTTACGAAAAACACGTGCTTTTTTAAGTCGCCTTTATTAAATAAATAATAATAAAAAATATCATTGTTTAAATATTAGGAAATTTAAAGGCAAAAAATTGAAATACAATAATAACAGTGAAAAAAAATCCTGCCTACGACGGAATTCAATCTTAAACACATAATCCATGCAAAATGAATATAATAATACCTGAGAAAAAAACAAACTACATTTACACCTCCTGAAAACAGAAGTTTTCTATACCGCATTTTTTTTTCTTTTGGTGTATGATTCCGTATTAAAAAACTTTACTCTATAGCATTTTTCAAATATTTCAACACATGAAATATAGATTAATAATATTAAGGGACAAGTGAAACATTTTCATATAAATAAAAATTCATTACTATAGTAAAATATATCAATACTTGGGCACTTTTTTAATAATGAAAATTATAAACATGAAAAAGGGAAAGCAATAATAAGTTTTTTTGGTCAGAATTTCTCATTAGAGCATAATGTTTTTCCATATCAAAATAAAAATTAATTAATTTTGAAATTTTCCGAAATTTTCCTTATGGGTTGGTTTGGGACCTGACATAAATATTTCGACCCATGCAAATCTCTAGGGTAGACCTCAACATATTTTGAAAGCAGGTAATGCTAAATTTATAAGCGGCTATTTTATATCTAAAAGAGATGCACCGTTTTAAGTCGATTTTCATTAATGTACAGTTTGCGAATTATTCCTTTCTTCCTTTAATATTTTGTCAGGAATTCGTCGCTCAGAGGCAAGGTTAAGTGCTGTGTGTCACGATTTTTCAAGAACTTTGAATGTAATATCTCTTTGATATTTGTACAAATCAAAATGATTTTATTTGTTTAATTCAGGAATGGATAAATAAAAATTTTCCAATTAGAAATTCCATCCTGCGGGAATAGACGTATAAAAATTTATTTATTGTTTTTTCTGAAACAGACCCCTACGGCGTTTCAACTTTTGTCATCTGATTTTGTGACTTTTTTTATGAAACTTTTCACTTGGAAAAGTGCAATATTTAAAGAGATGAAGGAGATTTGCGCCAGTTGGTTTTGATCTGAGGACCTCTTGATCAGGAAGCGAGTGCGTTAACCGTTGAGCAAAAGACCAAGCCAGTTACTCGCAGGTAGTAACTCGTTTTATACTGATCGAGATCGTTACAGAGTATGCCCCCAGTGAGAAAGACGTATTACTGACGTCTGACGAGCGATATGCACTCGTGATTGAATGCTGTCGTACGCATAGTGTGATGCGAGGACAGGCTTTGCGTTGAGAGATTTTGTTTGGTGCTGCCATCTGTTGATGATGAGGTGAGTTGATTGTTGTGCGCTGGAAGTCGATGATGAGAGAGATAGTTGCGTGCGTGTCCAGGGTCACCAATGAAGGAGATTTGCGCCGGTTGGTTTTGATCTGAGACCTCGTGATCAGGAAGCGAGTGCGTTAACTGTTGAGCAAAAGGCCAAGGCAGTTACTCGCAGGTAGTAACTCGCTTTATACTGATCGAGATCGTTACGGAGATATACATATGAGGTCGAGATTTAAAAAAGATTTCTCCAGAAAATAATTTATATATATATATTTTTTTTCAAATCGCGATAAATATTTCTGTTAATTAGCACTGTAAAGCAAAAATTTAAAGGGCAATAAATATACAATAAACATATTTTTTGCAGATTATAATGTTTTTTTGGATAAGCTATACCTATAGAATACACTCAAAGCGCAAACTCGATGTTATATAAATTTTGGATAAGACATATTTCAAACTTACATTGTCAACTATTTAATATCACTTAAAAAATCATTCCATGTAATCTTTTCATACTGTTATTATCAAACTGATAACGTTATGCCAGAATACTTTTTAATCAAATCTTCTGTTTAAAATATGTATTAAATTACGAAGATGAAGCTTTGTGCAATTGAATAAAAATTTTAAAATATAAACGTTAACAGCAACCAATAAATCAAAATTTTAAGCAAAAAAATACCATGTGTCTTCCCAAACATTCTGGAATATAATGAATAAGACATTGCATCCCTCTCAAAAAATAAATTTTGGGCGTTCCATTATGCCTGATTTCATGTTGCTGTTATTGTAACAGAATGAGCTAATTACGATCCAGTTTATAAAAATAGCAGTCGTTGAAGGATATAGAGCAATTGTAAGGAAATTGAAAGTTTATAATATTGCCAATAAATATACCTCCCTCACAGGTGGCTTATTATTATGTGACGCTAGAACATTTGAAGTGCTATGAGCACGTGTTAGCACCGTAAGTTTGAATACGACTAGGCTGTAAGACAAACAAGTTGTTTGGAGTGAACTTATTTTATACTCAAGTATCTCCTAAGATGTTATAACTTCAGTAAAACCAACTGGTCATATATTTCATTGCGAACTCTTAACTAATTGAAATTAAGCTTCAAACGACATGGTTCCCTGATCAACAGACTTGAACAATTTTAAGTTTCACCAACGTGTATCATCATAGAAACCGTGTGGGGATACTTCACTGGACTTTACAAGAGTCGTAATTAGGAATATCTCAAGTGATTGTTGAGATACTCCTCTAGAAATCTGTATCTTACTATATATATGTATCTCAACTGATTGTTTCACAAAAGGGCATTATTTTGAGTTTGGTTTTTTATATAGCAGCCTTTGAAATTTGTATTAACCTCTTCAGACCTGAGCATAAAATAACTCTATATATATATATATATTTTGCTTTTGTATAATCCAAATTACACCATAGGCAAAAGGAGTCATTTTTATGAAATCAGTAATTGAGGGGACTGGTAATTTAGGTTTACAAATATGGAAATAAAATTACTAATCCCCTTAAAACATCAGTTTAACTATCAGTAATATAAATTTACGCAATAACAAAATTAAGTTCTTTAAGCAAATAAGTGATCAGCAAATCCTCAATTTTTTTATTGTAAAGCATTTAAGTTAAATAGGGATGAATATTTCTGAATTTCTTGGCTACGATGTCTTGAAGGTATTTTCGAAACTCGGATAAAAATAATATTAATTTTATGCGGTAATATTCATCAGTACTGACATCTGTTGGTTTTGTTTAAAAGCAAAAAACATTCAGCAGCATAAAAGTAAAGTAAAAATGCAAAAAAATCGAACAGTTTAGTTTTTATAAGGAAAAGAATGGAGGTACACATTTATGTATCTCAGGTCTGAAGAGGTTAAGTACGGTATAAACTATTTTTTTCCGAATATCTCCTTACGTTTCAATAAACTGTATATATCCAGTGAAATTAATGTAGAACTATGAAAATATTTTGGAAAATTCATTTGTGATGAATTCCTATTCAATTATTTTTATGCATCTATAATAAATAACATCTCTCAACACAATTTTGCTATTGAAATCTGTATGATAAAAATATAATTTTTTTAAACTATAACGATATTTTTCCCTTTGTTGCTCTTTTGAATGATATAAATAAAATAATGCTTTGCATCATAAACTTTTTCGTTAATGCAGTAATTATATGAAAACCGTTCAAGAAAAACTCATTCATTAATTCATTATAAAGAAATGCAACTGACAATTATTTGAAAGAAATTAAAAACGGTACTGCATAAATAAAGCAGGTATGCCAAATAAAATTAAAAAAATAAATCTTTTTTTTATCATCAGAAATAATAAATTAGAAATTAAGGCTTCAGAATAAAAATGTCAAAAGATAAGAAAATTACTTTTAGTTAATTATAGAATTAGTTATGGGTGCGCACTTCGTTTCTGGAAGGCAACCAAATACTTTATTTGGAAGACAACAATCTTGAAGATACTTAACAATTAATGTCCGAAACTCATTAAGCTTATGAATTAATGAGGTGATTTGATTTCTATTATTTTCTTCATTATAAAAAAGTCGTGACACAAGTGATTAATTTTATTTCATTAAAAATCTTATATTTTATTCTTTGTCATTTTCTTTCATTGAATCAAGACAATAACGAATGCCCATTTTCATGACTTTCAGATGCACACACACACACATATATATATAAATATATTACTACGGTATTGACAAATTATAAATTTTGAAATTATTAGAAAATATATGTAATGTACAGTGTATTTTTTCTAAATGTATATTTTGTATTCATTTTCATTAAATAATTCCCCGGTGAAAGTATTTAATTATTTTTATTGTGCTCTTAAATGTCCTTTTTTCAATATGAATGTTTAGAAAATAAACTTTATAAATGAAAACAAATAAATAAAATAAAATAAAAATAAAAGGACGCGAGTTATGATTACTGAATTTTGCAAAAGATAAGACAGTGAGATCCGTTTATAATATTTTCTCAATTATTTATGTTATTTTGCATTATATTCATGTACACTGTAATAAAAAAAATAAAACATAAAAAATCTATAATGCTACAATGTAAAGTTGCCGAAATCTGTATGTCTACTAACTTTTTATCTATAAGTTGTACAAAAAAATTCGTAAATATACATTACTAATTTTTGTAAAGCTGCAGGGATCTGTATCTTTGAAAACAAATCTACTAAAATCATAGTTATTTTAGTTTATTTTTTTCTAACCCGATTTTTCAATCGGTAAATCAAATATAACAGATGTAAATTTTCCATGTGGATGAAAAAAGTCCGGGCCAGGATTCGAACCAGGGATGTATTGGCTGAAGCCGCCAATGCACTTCCAACTGAGCCATCCCGGACACGAACACTGGAGGAGTATTTCACCCAATTAACCTTAACGATCATATAATCTGGTCTGATACTATGGATCAACGCAACGGAGCAAAACGGAAGTCAATATATAGAAACTGCAGAAAAAGCTGCATACGAAATTAAAATAGTTTATTTTATTATTTTTTTTTTATAACGAGATTTTTCTATCGGTAAATTAACTAGAAAATCTACAGATCAGGAGCCTCAACGTCAGCTTTGCAGATCATTTTTTTAAACACACTTTGGGTAATATTCAACTTCCTGGAAACTGTAATTTAAAATTTTCAAATTACGTAATTATTTATAAGAATAAAATAAGAATAAGAAGTTTTCAACCATCAAAAGCGTTAAATTAAAGATTTAGTTATGTTAGGATATTCTGAAATTTTCATGATCTATTATTATTTTTTTTTTATTATAACATAGTAGATTTCTTCAGGGGGCGGAGCCCCCCTGAACCCGCCGTAGACTCATCAAATTTAAATTTGTAACTTTCTATCAATTTGCTAATGGTTATCGTATATTTTGTATTTTTTTATACATTTTGAATTATAAGGATAAGTAACAGTTTTAGTAGTTTTTATTATCCTCATACTTCTACATACCTGCCCACCACAAACACCAAAATCTGATGTATCAGGAACTTTTGAAAGTGTAAACTCACTAATCTAGGGTTTTACAATTTTGTTTCCAAAAAAAAAAGAAGTTTTGATTGCATTTTGTGGCAGTTATCGCGCACAGACAGGCAGAAGAACAGACTGACAGGCGGAAAACAATAAATTTTGTGTCAATAAAAAAAGCATTCACTAAAGTTTCAGCAATGACGTCATTATTCATGAATTATTGGTATCCATGTTTCTTGTATTTTTAACGACTACTATAAAATACCTGTTTTATTTCAACTATGACGTCAAATTTTACCAAGTGAAATATTGGTTAAAAATATAATTATTTTTTATTTCTTTTACTTCTAACTAGCGGCCTTCGCCCGCTACGCTGGTCGGTTTATCTAAAGAAATCTTGAAGAAGTAGTTAGATAAGGTTCAGACATACATTAAAAAAAAAAAAGCAAGTCGATCATTCAAAAAACGTTGGGAAATATCAAATATTTACTGTAATTTTTTAAGAAAAACAAAGTTTCGAAAAAAAAAATTAAATCGAAAAAAAATTACACTGACATATTAATGCAAGGAAATTTTCCCAGAGAGAAAATTCGCCTTGAATACAATATTTCAAATTCTTTTAATTGCTTATAGGCGTTAATGCCAACATAGTGAAAAAAAATCCCATGCTGGGAATCGAACCCGGGCCATCAGTATGGCGCACTGACGTTCTACCGACTAAACCACATGGAACGACAGCCAGCTTGAAACTTTCTCATACTTAAGTAGACTGGCGAAAACATAACGATAGCGCGTTTTAAAATCGCACAGTGACATCTATTGGATTTTATATGTACTAAAAAACGTTATGTACTAAAAAACGTGAGCAGCGCACCTAATAGTTTCTTTTGTTTCTTTTTGTTACTTTTTTGTCTGTTGTCCGATTTTGATGAAACAAAGCCTATACACTGCCCGGGAGTGTGCATTCTTCATTAGTGAAAACCGCATAAAAATCCATTCAGTAGTTACGAAGATAACCTCGAACAAACAGACAGACAGACAGACAGACAAAAAATTCAAAAAAAAAATTTTTGTGTTTCATTGGTTTTCTTTTATCGCCCTGACTCCATTTTTGTCAATTATCTTCAATGTACAGACACACCGGGTCCTACTGTTTTATTATATGTATAGATTATGTCTCCATTTTTGTCAGAAAAAATCTTATTAACGAAACAAATTTCCGTGCTTAATATTTAACAAAGTACTGTATTTATTTTTATTTTTATTCTGACGTCATATTTATTTTTTCTTAGTTTAATTTTTCGAATGGAAATTGCTTAATTGAAACATATTGCAGGTTGAAAAATTATTCCAGATTTTAAATTTTTTGGCAACGATAAAGGAAATTGGTTAAATTTTATCTAAAAAATCGCTATTGATTCTGTATGAAAAAGAAGGGAATTTTGAATTATTAAAGAAAATATTTGAATAAAGTTAATAAAACATAGCCTATGTTCTTTTCAGGGTTATGCTATATTTATACGCAAAGATACAGAGACATTAATTAATTCATCAGTTTTGACGCTGACTTCATTTAAATTTTCGTACACGCATTCAAATTTATAACATTATAAAAATAAGGATTAGGATGAATGGTTGCTTAGCAACCATTAAGAGAAAATAAAGAAAATGAAATAAATACATTTCAAATAAGTAAATCTCTGAAACAAATTAGTTTATATTATTGGAACACATTTATAAAAAATCTCAAATATTTATAGTAATAACTTTAAAAATCTGACAAATTTGCAAACAAAATTTCAAAACAATACGAATAATTTAACTGGTAAATTTCAGTATCCATTTATCATTGAATTACATTAATGAAATGTGTCATTTTCTCTCAAGGAAAAAAAATGAAAATCATTGGATTTGCCATAGAAAAGCATTATCGCGCAAAATAAAATATTCTATATTTTCCGAACGAATGAATCAAATCTAACAAAAAACTATACAGCTTAATCCCAGTGCCTCACTAACATACTCACTTAATTTCAAACCAATCGGATGCTTTTTGCGTTAGTTATCGCGGAACAGACAGACAGACTAACAGACAGACTGGCAGACAGACTCACAGACAGACTGAAACCAAAATATTCTGCAACGTAAGCCTTCACTGACGTTTCGGCAATTATAACAAATGTTAATTTTCCATGTAGGTGAAAAATTAAATTATAAAATTTCGCATGCAGCGTTCACTGCAGTTTCCATATATTGACCTGCGATTTGTTCTGTTGAGCTGATCCATAGTATTAGATCAGATTATATGATCGTTAAGGTTATTTGGGTGAAGTTGTCCTCCAGTGTTCGTGTCCGGGATGGTTCACTTTGAAGAGCATTAGTGGTTTCAGCCAATACATCCCTGGATCAAATCCTGGCATGGATTTTTTTCACCCACATGGAAAATTTACATATGTTATACTTATTTTACCTAAATTTTATCTGAAACCTGGGTTCCAATGACATAATATATTTCAAACATCCCGAGTTTCCTACAAAAATCTTAGTAACCTTTCAGATTTTTTGATTTTCAGTGCAAATCTGCTTATATTACATGAATTTTTGCTGTTGTAACTACATAAAAAATTCTAGAAATCACGGTTTTCTAGAAAACTTTAGTAACTTTAAGATTTTTTACAATGTAAATACAATTGCAAAAAATTAATAAATAAATAAATAAATAAATAATAAAATAAATAAATAAATCTTTATTTCTCTTGTTTTTTTTTTTTCCAAAATTCTCAAATAACAATATCAATAATGATGATGATGATAATGCTCATTTTTAACATTGGTGATAATTCATTTTTACTGTTTCTTTTTTAATATCATTGAATTTTGAGGAAAGGAAATACAGGGTGTGAAACAAACGAAACGCAAAAATTGCCACACTATTTTATAAAGCATATTTCTCTACCGTCTCTATCCATACACGCAAAACATTTACGCATTTGGCACTAGACAATTTTATTTCTCTTTGAAAGCATTAGTTTCACCTTTACTTTGTGTAGCTTTTATTAATTCGACAAAATATAAAAGCTCACTTCAGTTTAAAGCTGAGTGTGTATTAATGTAAACTAAACCTTTTTACAATAAATAAATGTCGTTATTTATAAAATATTGCGTGTTTTTGCATTTGTTATTCATATCTATGTGTCGCACGCAGAGTTTTCCAAAATAGAAGTACTTTCATGAAATGATAATTATTCACAAATTTTAAATACAAATTAAATGATCGTACAGAAGTTTATAAACTTTTGTAACGTTAATTTGTTTTGTATGTAATACACATTAAATTCGATAGTTATTTATTTCTTTTGAATAAAAATAACACTAAAAATTAATTTTCGAATATGACTCTAAACTTAAAAATACCAATAAATCACATTTTTTAAAATTAAAAACATGTATATTTCAACAAAATCTATATCATGATTATACTATCCACTGTTTGGTTCATTGTAATATGAAACATTTCAACAAATCATAGTAAACAGAATTTGTTTCTGAAATTTATCTCCCTTTTTTATTCGCTTATGATTTAACTCAAAATATTTTGATTAATTCATTATATTTCCAGTCGAAAAATGAATGCTTCTATACGGCTTTCATAAAAATAGCGGATAAACTTCATGTTTCAAGAAAGTACGTCTCGTAATTTTTATCACTAATAAATTAACTAGATTGATTGATTTTTTCTTTCTCATTATTTGTAAATAAATAAAAATTATTTAACATATTAAGTAAAGAGTAGAAAATAAAATGAATATAATAATTTATTCTATAACGTAAGAAATTTCTTTGTCTCTAAAATCAAAATATCAAAGTTATTTTCGTCAATATCAGGTCTACAATGTTGTAATTCCCCTGTATCAGCATAATTTGGGGAAGTTCTATGAATAAAAATTCAATAAGAAAAAACAACATTTAATGATAAATATTACATATAATTTAAATATTTTTTTCGGTGAAAGTGTACTATTATTTTTTTTTAAATGAGACCATTATTTATTTTATGGAAATTTAAATATTAAATCCTACAGAGTGCCTAGTAAATGACGGACCCATTTTGAATGTATATAGCAAAAACTTGGTAAGAGATAAAAATGCGCGGTTTACGGCATGGTTATCAAAAAATAATTTTTTTTAAATGCACTTTCTTTTAATAGTTCAAATTTCGGTGAACAGGTGGCCCTGGCGGTAACAGACGGCCGAAATTCAAACATTTTTCTAGTTTTTTTACTCATGAGATTTTCGGCTCATTTTGCAGAGTGGAATCTCAATCGACATGTCGATTTGACTATCAACTCACCTGCAGAAATAGAATTTGCTGGATGGAAAGTGATTTAAAATAATATTTATGATTGAACAAAGTCTATTACACTTAATAAAAATTAGCAAAAGATGCTTTTTAAATAACTTTGACTTATCACACATTTACCATTAATACATTGTATTGAAAAAAGATGATTTTTGTAACCGGTTACCTCTTTTTACGTACAACAAATTGAAAATATGGGATAAACACCGCTTTTTTAAGTTAAAAAAAATCATAACATTTAATCTAAACATTTCTTTTATTAAATAGTAAGAAATTTTATATTAAAAATTTTGTGGCATCAAAAATCTTTAAGTGAAGGATTAAGCAAACTCTTCTTGTCCGTATATCATGTAGGCAAATCTGTTAAGGGGATAAAATAGTGGTAAACAAATAGCGTTGGCAACCCTAATAGCATGCATGGTCACAGTGACGTCACAGTGACATCACTGTGAGTCACTTTGGTCACAACACATCTGTGACCAAAATGCCACAACTCAGTAACGTCACATTGTGACTGAGATGTGACTTTCTTAAAAATCTTTAGAAATTTATAAATATCCTTCAAAACATGTGTCTGGCAATTTAAATATCGTCACTTTTGTTACAGTTTTGTCACAATGTTAATGTCAAATTAGTCACAAATGGCACATTTTTCACAAATTTGTCACATTGTGGCCACTATGTGAAACGTCACAAAAGAGCTATAAAACGGCCAAAACGACTTATCATTTTAGTCACTGTGACTTCACATCGACTTCACATGACGTCACATCGACAATCGATGGTCACAAAGTCAGAATGTGACTTCACAATGATGTTGCAGTGACGTCACAATGCTTTACGGGAAGTTTCCTCTCTAAAATAAAGCGGGACAGTAACTTATTGATCATCACATAAAAATATTTTAAATCTCAGAATAAAGGTTCGTCTATCACAAATCCTGTCTGAAACATAAAAAAAAATATTGATCACGACGGAGAACGTATCATACGGAACTACCTGATAAAAGAAAAAACCTGTCAAAAACGAAATATTGTTCATTTTTCCGAAAACCGTATCATCCCTATGTTATATTCTTAATTTGATATTTGACATATCCGAAAAAACTTTTACGAAACCACGAGATATTTTGAGATGCATTTTACACACAACACTTCCTTATCCTCTCCCTTACTGCAAATGACTCTATGCTGAAATGGAAGGATGTTTAAAATGAAAAAAAATCAACTTACCTGTTTTTATATCCTGCAAGTCACCCCTTTTCAAAATTTTATAACAGAAAGCATCATACATTCTGAATCATCATAAAATCATCATAGTTTTATTTATTTCAGGTCAAATTTATAAATATAAATATTACCAAATTACTAAAATATTGGTGTTTTTCATATATAATTTTTTAAAAAAGTTTTTGAATCATATATTTTTAAATGTTCTGTTTTAAATCAAATACAAGAGGAATTTCCAGAATTCTTAACAGTTTCTTTCGTCATGAAGAATAGTTTGGGAAAGGGGGAGAGAAGATGAAAATTATATTTCAGGACCTATCATGCTATTTGTAATGAAATTTTGAAAAGGGGTAACTCGTAAATAAAACATGTACGATGCATTTTTTTTTCTCATTTTAAATATAATTCCATTTTAGCGTAGGTTTGTTTTCAGTCTGTGGGAAGGAAATGGAGAGGTGTGCGTCATCATCATCTTAAGATCTATCGTGACGTTCGTAATAAAATTTTCAATTAAAATAAATTTTTTTTAATGTCAAAATATGAATATAATGTAGGGATGAATTTGGTTTTCAAAAAAATTAACAATATTTCGTTTTGGCTGGTTTCTGTCTTAGCAGGTGGTTTTGTATGTTACTTTCTCTGTCGAAATCAATATTTTTATGTTTAAAATAGGATTTTCTATAAACAGATTCCTTATTCTAAGATTTATTATACTTTTATGTACCGATTTATAACTCACTGACCCTTTTCTTAGACAGAGTATTTGCCTCAACACTATTTGCATATCACAGTTTTAACCTCTTAACTGTTTGTACTGCACGACGTACAGACAAGAAGATTTTGCTTGATCCATCACTTTAAACTTTTTCACACCACTGATTTTTTTTTTCAATGCAATTTTATACTATTTAATGGAAGGGATAATTAGTTTAAATATTATGATTTTTTTAGCTTAAAAAAGTGGTGTCTATCCCATATTTTTATTTTGTTATACTTAAAAAGAGAATCCGTTAACCGGTTACAAAAATATTTTTTCATTACAATTTATTTATGGTCAAAGTGTGAAAAATAAATGTTTTTTTAAATGTATGTCTTGCTTGTTTTTATAAAGTACAATAGACGTTATTCATTCATAAATATTATTTTAAATTTCTTTCTATCGAACAAAGTCTATTCCTGCAGGTGAGTCGAGAGTCGTTTCAATATGTCGAATGCGATTCTACTCTGCAAAATGAGCCGAAAAACGCATTTGAAAACTAGAATATTGTCTTAATAGTGGTCGTCTGTAGACTCCAGTGCCATCATTTGGCCGAAATTCGAAGAAGTGCATTTTCACAAATTTATTGATATTCTGATAACAATGCGGCAAACCACGCCTTTTTATCTCAAACTTTTTTTTACATTTGAAATGGGTCATTCATTTTCTGGACACCCTGTATATTAATATTCATCCTTTATTGCATTTGTTCAGTCTATTTAAAACACAATTACGCTTCAATTTAAGCACATAAATTTTTAACCAAAATAAGGCATATGATATTTTTTTGCGATCAAAGTTATGTATTCTTTTTAAATAAAGAAAATTTGTGAAAGAATTTTTTATTCAAAAATTGGCTTTTATCTATTTTTTCTAATCGATCATACATCAAGAAAATAATGAAAAGATTAATAAAGTTACAGTACTTTA
Source organism: Maratus speculifer (assembly GCA_964019185.1). Taxonomy (NCBI): domain Eukaryota; kingdom Metazoa; phylum Arthropoda; class Arachnida; order Araneae; family Salticidae; genus Maratus; species Maratus speculifer. The sequence continues at coordinate 37,312,842 of OZ025297.1, forward strand.
GGAAAATATAGAGATAGATACTCATTTTGTTCATTTAGATTGGGACTAATTACCAATAATGTGGTGAGTTAGGAAAAAAATACTGTTAGAAATTACAATGACTATTTGGAAAATAATATTTTTAAAGACTAAAATTTAAGTCTTATAAATAATTTCTATGTTTAAAGAAATGATAATAGTAAATATAATTTTTATAATGATCAAAATGTGGCGTACGTAATAAAGATCATAAATTATGTACGTCATGGATTAAACTTTAATATTTCGGAACCAGGCATTAACCAATTTTTAATAAAATTTCTGTTATACAAGTTTTGGTACTGCAAATTTTTAAACTTATAAACATCGCACATTTTAAATTTTTTACCCCTTTGTATAGGGAAAAAATGTATTTTAAAATGCAATTTGTTTGAAAGCTGTATGACAAATTTCTTTTTATCTTTTTTCTTTTTATTTTTTGTAATTTTTATTATTTTTTTTTGTCATTTTGCAAACAGAAATATTCCATATCAGGACATTAAACAATTACCAATTAAAAAAAGGAATTAAATCCGGATGTAGATGGTTTTTCCCGAATATTTCGAAGGTTAAACAGGTGAATTTTTGAAGCTCAGAGCAAATGTTTTCTGGTTCGCTGATTTGAACACACATTAATTCAAATAGAAAATTACTTTAACCCCTTAACGCGCAGTGTTGCCGGGTCGGCAACACCTAAAGTTCCCCCTGTTTAGTGACACAAAAACTCCGTGAATATTTCAAAAACTACTCTAATGGCCAATTTAAATCTTTCTTATGAGTTCTAGATGGCAGCACTATAGAGATCAAACTCCATTATTTTTAAATAATAGGTAAAATGTTTTACTGTAATACGCGCTTCCCAGCAATGCTCTTCTCACTGCGCTTATCGATGCTTTACTTATGTGAGGTTACCACTTTGGCAACAGCCGTATAATTAAAATGGTTAGTGCAATCTTTACAAAACAATACCTGTGTACTCCTCTAGGCCTAAATAGATTGCCTAATTTTATTTTTCTTTAAATTCCAACTTTAAAGAGTAGTGCGCTGGAAAGGGTTAACGAAATATGAACTTAATGAAAAGTAAAAACTATCGTTAATTTTCTGATCGAAATATTTTCAGGAAAGTGCAATTTATTTTATCATATCACTCTTATATATATCACTCTTATAATATTATGATGTATGCAATGAAACTTTCAGTATATCTATAAAATATTTATTATTAAAATAATTGATTTAAGCACAAATATATATTCAAGATTTATTATATTTTCGTGTATTAAAAAAAATAATAATAAAGTTTGCTTTATGATCCCCTGTATTAAAATGCTGTGATATTTAAATAAAGATTCTTTTAACATTATCTTATTTTTATCTATTTTCTTTACAAATTAAATAAAAAGATGATTTTAAAGTGAGATGCAAATTAATTGAAATCTAAACTTCGTATATGTCATTAGTTTTTTTCTGTCTCTAATTGAGAAAAGCAATTAGCCGATACTTTAACGGTAAATTAAATTTATTGATTTGTATTTATAAAAAAATAAGAATTAAACTCTATTGTCGTAATTTCCAAAGTTTCTAAAGCACTGGAATTTTCAAAAAAGTATTTATTTACACTGGTTTCCAACAATTAAGGAAAAATCCCAAAAATAGCGATATTTCAAATTATTACATGCAGATTTTAATGAAACTCAGTCACAATATACAAGGCATAGTAAGGTATAAAATAACAGAAAAGAAATTACCAGACAATTGTGGTTATTATTACATTTTATATGTTATAAAATTAGCAAAATCAGATTGCCAGTTTGGTATAGGAAAAGTAACTTTAATATGTCGTACGATCACCCCTAGTAGCAATACAACATATACAGCGATGTGTCATACTGCCAATTATGCGGTCGATGAGTTCGCTGGGAAGTAAGAGCCATTGCTCTTCCAAAGCAGTTTTAAGCTTGGCAAGGGTCAGAGGAGGGGGATTGAGAGCAGCGACACGTCTCCCTAAAGCATCCCAAACATGCTCGATGGGATTCATGTCCGGTGATCGAGCTGGCCATTCCATGCGTTGAAATGTCTGGTGTTGAATATAATCGTCCACGATGCGAGACCTGTGCGGTCTAGCGATGTCGTTCTGTAACAGGAAATCATTAGCTATTGCACCGGCATAAGGTCGCACGTAAGCATCAAGGATGTCATCTCTATAGACGTGAGCATTCACGTTCCATGTGGAAAGACATGGACGTCTGTGCGTCCACCCAAAGAGATACCACCCCAAACGCAGACACTGCCTCCTCCGTATGAATCTCTTTCACGAATATTTGATGGATGATAGCGTGTTCCCTGTTCTCTCCAAATCAAACAATACCTACTATCACTTTGGAGGCTGAACCGGGACTCATCCGTGAAGATAACGCGCCTCCATTGATCAACCGTCCAGTAGACATGTTGACGGGCCCACATCAAACGTTCCCTCCGGTGACGTGAGGTGAACTTTACACAAATTGCTGGTCGCCTCGCGTAAAGTCCACCTTCGTAAAGCCTTCTACGCACAGTAGATATTGACACCAAGCTTCCAGTGGCTGCAGCAAGGCAGGATCTAAGGTGAGATGGGCTTGCGGTTCTATTCCTTCGTACACAAAACCGCAAATATTGGTCACCGGCGCTTGTCGAAACCCTTGGCCGTCATTGACTGAACATTCTTCAACTCGAACCAGTGGTTTGAAATTGTTGCCAAGCCTATGAACCACCGAAGAACTCACATTTAGCCATCTAGCCACCTCTGCCTGACTTTGTCCTTCCTTCAATCTCCCAAAAGCTCTAAATCGCATTTCTGCGGGCAAATGATGCTTCGAGGTCATTGTAATGAATTGGCTATCCTACATTTATAATATCACTATTACAGCGACAACTGCAGCCTTACTATCTAACGTGCATTTCTATGTACCTCACGGATGACACATTGCGATTGCAGTGCCACTAATTTGCATTTGGTATTTTTATTCAGCATCTTTTATTTAACAATGTATTCAAATTTCACACGGATTGCTTTCTTTTTGAACGAGTTATTGCTATTTTTGTGATTTTTTCTTAATTTTTGGAAACCAGTGTAGTTTTATTTTAAGAAAAAATTCTTCAAATTATTGAAACTAGTACACCGAACCCGGGGTTCCCGGGTCACAAAGTAAAGGTGAAAAACTTTTTTAAAATTTAAAATTGGAAAGTCTAATAAATTTTTTCTGCTTAAACAGCTTTTTAAACTGCCAACTAATTCCAAATAGCAATTTTATATGAAACAGATTATTTACGTAATCATATACAGCTTTAAAAATTATCGGTACTTCCGTATTAGCAGGGCCGTAGCTAAAAAAGCACTATGGGCGGCTCAGCCCCTTCTAAAATATTTTGACCCCCCTCCCCTGGAAAAGATTCCAAGGTCACTCAATGAATTTTTGTTCCGAAAATTCAAATGAAATATTGTTTAAAAATCAAATTTAGTTTTGAAACCTTTTCACAGTTTTGCAGAGTTACTAAATTGTACCTAAAATAAGTGTTTCAACACTCCCTCACCCTATTTGAACGTATGAAGCTAACATGATGTGCTATTTTATAAGCATAAAATGAAGTTATTTTAAAAGTTTAATAAGAAACAGAGAACCTACAATATGAATATGCACTAATTTATCTTTCTGCGTCAGAGAGAGAGAAAAAAAACTATGACCCCCCCTACATTCTCTTGGGCCCTCCCTATTGTTCACTACGGCCTGCGTATTAAACGAAAGATAGCAGTTATTAGCCAAAGATTTCGCCAAAGAATAAAATTGCATTCTCAGTTTTTAAAAACAACTAAGAAAATATGACACCCAGATATTCTTTAAAATACATTTTTGTAAAGGTTAATTGATGTATCTTTTGTAAAGTAAGTTTACTAAGGAACTAAAAGTCACTAAATTCATTGATAAAAACGAAATAAAACCAACAACATTCACCGGGTTTTATAGCCGACGATATATTGACATAACAGGTTTAAAATTACTATTTTTTTCAGTTGCTATGAAAAAATGACAACTAAAATATACAGTGATCTGTTATTTTCCATGGAAAAAATCGATAGATGGAGGTGCAGTAGGCGATTAAAACGGTTTGATGGGCGTTATTCTTCCAATATAAGTCTCTCATTCGACCGAAACAAAACAATCACATGGAACAGAGACCGAATTTTTTAACATCATTTTTTCTCTAAATGAAAAAGATCTGAATATATTTTAGCATTATAAAATAGCATTTCATTGCATTATGAATTAAAATTGCATCACTAAAAGTTTTTCTTTTTTGTGAAAGCACGCCGTTGTGTTTGATGCAATGAGCGAATTTTAGAGTTACATTTTTGGCGTCACCTCCAGCCACTAAACTGAATCTCTATTTTTTTTCTTTTTTACTCTATGGCTATTTTTTCTCTTTTTCCCACACAAATGCGATACTCAAGTTGGCATCATTAGAGAAATTGAACCAAAAACTACAAAAAAATTAATATCTCAAAAACAAATTGAGATACAGTTTTCTAACAAAAGGGCATTTAAAAGTGCATTTTTTTCTCTAAACGATGGTATAAAGATTGAAAACGTGCAATGTCTAGAAGTTTAAAAATTTACAATAGCGAGAATTGCAAAACCGAAATTTCATCGGAAAGTGTTGCCATTCAAAACATGACGTATGCGTTACGCACAGATACGTTTGGCCTTTATTATATATATATATATATATATATATATATATATATATATATATGTATATATATATATGCATAAATATTTGAAACTCTTTAATTAGAGTGATCGAACTATTCGAAATGTAACTTTTTGAATACAGAAAAATTTTTGTGGAAGTAAAAATTGAAATACTAATATTTGCAAAAATGCAAATAACATGTAATTAATGATTGTTAAAAGTAGATAATTAATGATTTGTATTGGGTCCATTAAAAAATATTAAAAAGCAATTCCTATGGAACCTCAATAATCCGAAAGTTCCTATGGAATCTCGGTTAAACGAAATGGCTCCGGTTCCATTTTTTTCTGATAACCGGGGTTTTACTGTAATAGAAAGTTGATAATATTTACAGGAATACACAAAATATTTCGACACTATACTGAATCCGAAGTACTATATACTATAACAACAAATTCGGAATATTTTTAAATCTTCGTTATAGTACGAACGCACATCATTTGCTACGCTTCCAGTGCAATTTCTAATTTGGTTATCTATAACAGAACCGTCCACAAAAGAAAATAGTTTGAAAAAAAATCAATCAACCCTACAAAATATCAAAGGAAAACAGCCATGGTATTAATATTTTATTGCCCATATCGACGACATATTATTGTACAAGACAGGAATTGTTGACTATGAGTGTTGAGAAAAACATATGGTGGAAATAAAGAATATAAGTTTCGGATCTATAATAAATTAATATTGCTATTTAAGGAAAGAAAAATAAATGCCTGACAAAAACGCAGAAATGACTTATGAAACAATTTAATAATTCGGCACATTTGTTGACGTTATATTAAAATAATCTGTGTCCTTTCATATACGCCTAAATAAAATTTATAAATAAATCTGTAATATTTCATTAGAAATTAATATCACTAAGCAAATAATGAATTCTGATTGTTAAGTTTTATTTTTAACCTTTCCCCTACGCATTTTAAATAGACTATAATTTGATATATACATATATGTGTGTATGATATATGTATATATGTGTGTGTAAAAAAGCATATGTTAAAAAATATAATATTAAAGAATCTAGTTATTTTTTAAGCCTTTTTGTCACTGGTTTTAACCAGTGACTGAAAACATATCGCTGAAATTCGAATGATTGTAATTCGTCTAGATATCTAACTCCCTCTCTAAGTGATTGTATTTTTGCACTCCAACTCGCATTAATGTAGTATAACTAACAATTAATTTTTATATAATTATGAAGTTTCCTAAAAAAAAATGAAGTGTGTAAAATTCACATTGCGCTTAAATATTAAGAAAATAATTCATTACAGTGTGTTATCTAAGAAAAAATATTTAAATGCATATTATTTAAAATTCTCAAATAGAATTAATCACATGAAAAAATACAATGTCTTTATTATATTTACATAATGCTAGAATGTGCGGAATAATACAGGGTGAGCAAAAAGTCCGTAAAAACTTTAAAAATTCATAAAAACCGAAAAAATAACCGAAATGAAAAACGGTTTGCAGGGTTAGTATCTATAGGTCACGGGGATTTTTTTAAGACATGAAAAAAATAATTCAAAAAACAGCCAATAGATGGCGCTGACGTACCCAAATCAAAGAAAAGATACCCAAATAAAGAACAGAATGTTTCCTCAAACCGCCGAACAAGCTTTATGAGGCCTGCCGCTGTCAAAGGCCCCTTTCCCGTCCTCAAATCCTTTTGAAATCGGAATTTACGCAAAGCAATATTCGCTGATTCCTTGTTCATGTAAAATAACTTCACCAACAAAGCTTTGTCCTTCGCAGTGAGGATCCTTGATCAAGTTCACGGCTCACAACGGTGAACTAGTTGTGGATTAGGAGCGCAAGCTCTTATAACCGGTTCATTTGCATATTTCCGCGGAAATTGCAAGTACCAGCGACATCTGTCGGCTGTTTTTTGAATTATTTTTTATTTCTCTCTTAAAAAAATCCCCGAGACCTATGGATGCTAACCCTGCAAACCGTTTTTCATTTCGGTTATTTTTTTCGGTTTTTATGAATTTTTAAAGTTTTTACGGACTTTTTGCTCACCCTGTATATGCCAAATACATTATAAACTTTTTATGTACAGATAATCGCTTTTTTCATTCAAAAGATAGCAAACTAATGGATTTTTTTTTAAACAATGAATGCACGGTTTAAATTTTAAATAACTTTTCATTTTTAGACGGAACAGTTAAAATAGTTACAAATAGATAATTGACGGAAAAATTCCAAAGTACAGTTTCAAAATACTTCTTTTTTTTTCGAATTCTACATTCTGTTCACTGTAAATGAATAGAATTTAAAATAAGTCTTACATTGTTTAAAAATGAAAAATCGCATAAGTAACCATAACATCTCATTAAGCCATCAAAAAAGTTTTCTTTTAGCTGTTGAATATTTTAGAAAGAATTGTTTAAAATATCCGGAATAAAAGGTCGTTGTTGGATAATAATGGATTTTGCTTGTTTAAAGATATAACGGAAATATATCATTTATGCATTAAGAAGCACCTGTTTTGAAAGTAAAAGCTAAACATTTGGAAATAAATAACTCTCGATAAATGTTTCAGAAGTATTTTTTTAACTATTACTATTCGTGTCTTTATTTTGTTTAACTGTCTACATATCTCTAGATTCATTTAACTTAATTTATACATATTCCAATTTGTGAAACGAAATTCATATTTGAGGACCCCAGAAGCCAAGGGGTATAAAAGACAAAATTAAAAAAAATAAACTAAATACACAGACGATCTAAAAATATGCTTTTTTCATTTCAGGTAAAGAAATATAAGTGATTTTCTTATTATTTGCTGAGTTATAGAGGCAAACCACTTTTTTCGAAAAACAAACATTATTGATTAATTATACATTTAAAGGAAATTGTACTTTATTTTTTAACAGTTATTGAAATAAGAGTTCAAAGACCAGAATGCAACAAGCAGAAATTTCCTATTTCAATCCACTCAATTGTTATTGATGTTCCAATTTAACATCAATTATATTTAAACACAATTTACTCCAAATCGAAATTTTGTCAGTTGTACCCCTTGGCTTCTGGGGTCCTCATTTAATATGGATATTCCTTGAGAATTTAAATATATATATACATATTTATTCGTGTGTGTTATGGCTAAATATTAAGATATATTTTCGAAAAAAAAATAGGATTTTGGAATGCTGCTGTTCATTTACTCCAAAATGAGACACATTCAAATTTTAGAATAGAAAATTAAAAAAAAAACTATTTATTACAATGGATATTTTTTTATGAATCATGATTGGGCTCGTGGAATAATTTGTTAAGAAAGAGAAAAGTTTATTTTATTGCCCTTTTTACAAGCTAACATTTTTTGTGTGCAGAAATTGGTTGAATCACACAATGTAAGTGTCGTATAAAGTTTACTTCAGTTTATATAAATGTAAGATAGGTCTTAATAATCGAGGTACAAATAATGTGTATACAAGAGTATGTATCATAGCTACTGATTATTAGATAAACATCATTAAAATAACAATATTGAAGTCGGGATATTAGAGAGTGACACTATCAACTTTTGCCAAAAACAGGAATTTGATGCAAAGAAACAACACTTCGAATAGCATATTTGTAATAATTTGACAAAACGATCTGATTTGTAACATGCTTTTGATACACGTACATTAGGGTGGAGCGAAAAAAATTATTTTTAAAATATCACAAACGGGTAGGTGCCAAAAGTTGCATTTATACTAGTACATCTACTGTGTGAAATTTTACCGCTGAAAAAAAATGGCTTGAGTCTGCGCTTTTGCTGCAAAGTTCGAAATTTTGGGTAAAATTTGTCATTTTTTGAGATTTTTTCAAAACAATTAAAAAATTCCTACAGAGCTGGTTATTATTTAAAAGTGTTACTTAAACCTTTATATTTTTTTGCTTAACAAATTTAAACTATAAAACAATATCTTTATTCCGTATAGCTGGAGCAAAACGGACAACTTTTGGTAAGAAAACGGCATTACCACTCTACTGGGACATACAATGAATTGTTGTTTTTAATACAGCTTTACTTTTCAAAACTACCTTGGACATACGTCACGGAGGTAGCTATATCTCATATACCACCAATACTGACTATTCGATCATCTTAGTACAGCGTTTTATTTATATATGGATTTGTGATTTTCTTTATAAAAATTTGGCATGCTTTCGATGCATCCACCTAGTTTATCTGTTCTTTGTATCCACACACTGTTGTGACTATCTTAATGTATACTTTTACAGTTTATACAAAAAATATGACAAGTAGAGTAATGTACGGGATTATTATTAAAGGAATCTATTCGGCCATCTATTATCTTTACCAAACTTACATCTAGTTGATGAAAGTGATTGGAAGTTCTGTTACCACAACATTTTTTTCAGTCAATTATATTTTTTTACCTAATGATCTGCTTCAAAGCTTTCAGGTATTTCAACTATAAGTATGCCATCATTTATTCTGCTTTTGCATTTTGTATATGTTAAGAAGCGAGCTGTTTAATGTGATTTCTGGTGATCATCAGAGAGAATTACAATGGGGAATTTGTCCTGCACATGCAGAACAACCGTTGTTGAAATAACCTTTTTTTGCATTATTTTATGCCGTTTTCTAAGTGTTTTCGTAGCCAGGTAATTTCCTATTAACTTTTAGATCCTCATTTTATAAGTAAACAATATTTGATGCTGAACTGTCCTGCGCATAAACTTGTAATGCATAGTACTTTTTGAGAGAATGTACAAACTCTAATCGACTATAAGTACACATTTAAATTTAGGAGAGTTCTATTTGTCGCTGTGAACCATTTTGCATTGTGTAAGCTTAGAATTTTGTATAATAATGGATCATTTAATACTTCAACTCCAGTGAATTTCCTCTACGTCAATTATTAGAGAAGTCGATGCAAAACGTTAGAATCTACATGGATTCACTGGATCAATAAGAAAATCTTTGTATACATACTATTCACTTCCTATTGCAATTTTTTATAAAAAAGATGATAATTAAAAAATTATTTTCTCAAATTAAGTAAAAGATACTCAGAACAGACTAGAAATTTCTGTTGGAGATTGCAAAGCTAATTCATAAGAAAAGCTATTTCTCAGAAGAAATGGGGAATAGGAATTTAGAAAACCTCTCGCACAAAAAAAAACAGCTCATAAAGCGAATAAAATTTTCCACTTTATATAAGCACAGATTGGAAATCAGAGTCCATAGGTTTACTCACAAAATATATAATCAAAGTTTATACTGCGGTATATTTTATACCAAATGTAATACACACCTAAAGAATAGGCCTAAAAACTTATTAGAAATTACTCGACTACGAAACAACACAAGAAACGATATAAAACAAATACTAAAACTTCTTTCGAAATGTTGTTGCTTTACACGCAAATTTTGTTTGCAATCCTCTGTGACGATCGTCATAATATTAAACTGCTAGCTTCTCAAAATATATTCAATGTAATAGGTACAGTAAATGATGACATACTTGAAAGTGAATTCATACAATCAATTTTTAGGCATATCATTACATATATATAATGCAATTGATTGAAAAAAATGTTGTGGTAACAAAACTTCCAATTATAATGTATTAATTGTATGAAAATTTAAGTAAGATAATAGACTGCTGAATAGGTTTAATTAGCAACATACCTAATGCATTACTCAGCTTCTCATGCTTCTGTTATACAAGGTTTAAAAATATACATGCAGCAGGTCACACCAGTAGCATCCAATGTCAGTGAAAATAAAGAAGAGGTAAACTACTTTGATACATAGAAAACTTATGCCCTTCTTCGGGAAAAAATAATAACAATTCAATACATAAATAAAACACTGGGCCTAGATTGTTGAGTGGCTGACACGGGTGGGATATGAAATGCAGCCACATCTACGAATTATATACAGAATAGTTTTGAAAGAAGATAGGTAAGATCTGCATTCAAAACAACGTTTCGTAGTATGCTCCAATAGAGTGATAATGCCGTTTTCTTACCAAAAGTTGTTTGTTTTGCTCCAGCTATACGGAATATAGATATTGTTTTATAGTTTAAATATGTTAAGCAGATAAATATAAAGGTTTGAGTAGCACTTTTAAATAATAACCAGCTCTATAGGAATTTTTTAATTTTTTTGAAAAAATGTCAAAAAATGACAAATTTTACCGAAAATTTCGATTTTTGGAGCAAAAGCGAAGACTCAAGCCATTTTTTATTCAGCGTTAAAATTTCACGCAGTTGATGTACTAGTATAAAGGCAACTTTTGGCACTTTTTTGGCACCTGTTTTTTGATTTTTAAAAAAATATTTTTTTTCGCTCCACCCTAACTTACATGTTACGAACATTGATATATAATTCATTTTTTCATAAATCAAAAGGTAGAATTACATAAAATACTTCTAATATTCATCGAAAGCAGATGAATAAATCATTTAAAAATAAAAAAAAAATCTGTAATAAACGTAAATGTTACACAACCTTATTTTATCAAGAGCTCTTATGTGATTAGATAAGGTTCGAGTTAAAAAGTATTAATTATTAAAATAAGGGCTCTTTGGTATATCTAAAGTAATTTGTTCAACATAAAAACTAAGTTATATTGCTATAGTAATCAAGATATTTGAAGCAAGTTCAAGTTTTATTTAACTTGTCAGTAACATTTATTTAGAAAAAAAAATCAGTACGTATTTGTCAGATGCTTCCTTTTAAAGTCCTTTATAAATTACTTTCAAAAGGATTTTAAAAGACTTTTAAAATGAATTTTCTGTCGAATATGGTTGGTATAAATCCCTTCAACATAGAACACATGTTTTATTTATTTGGATTTCTTCATCCAAAGAATAATATTTGTGATAAATATTTTTTCTTCCGTAGAATATTTTAAAACGTATTCACATGCATAAAAAAAAACTTTTGTAAAAGTCTTAAAAACACAGCCAGAAAATTCTAAAAGTGATCGTCAGTAGAATAAGGTCAAAATCCCTTATTCCCAAAATGAAGGAAAAAAGATGAGTGGCAGTATCCATTATCTATTGATTATTGTCAATATAAAATATACAATATGGCACGTAGAACTTTATTTGGATACATCCTCTTATTGCTATGCTTTATTTTGCAAGCAACAAGTTTTGATCTTATTCTACCGATGATCACATTAAGAATTTTCAAGCTATATTTTTGACTTTTACAAAACTTGCTCTTTTCATTAATCTAACAGATATGCAAATAAAATTTTGATTGCATTTACACATGCTCAATGAAATATTATTTAGTAAACCTATTCATTTTTCATACAATTATTATTATTATTATTAATTTATCACAGGGTTTTATGTGCAATATTGTTTGTCATATTTTCGGGAAAGAACATTATTTCATATGTATTCTGCATATTATAAGCAAAAAACTTGAAAAAAATTTGGGACTGTTTATATAAAAGCCTTAATTTTTTTACGAGTCTACATGCTATCCGCATGAAAATGAACACATTTTATTACAATAAACCACTTAATCATAATCAACAGTTTGAATGTTTTTGCAACATTAGTTTTGACTGGGTTATCTAAAAGATATTCTTTTTTTTAATTTTTTTACGGTCCCCTGTGGAGTTTCGGGTAAAGATTTTCATGGAAATTTATGATCTGTACTATTATATTTACACATATAGAGTTTCGGGGTAATTCCTCATGTATCTTTCTAGATATTTTAAAAAATGTTTAAATTCGGAAACGGTCGGTCACCTTTGGCCATATATAGTGTATAATTATCTCAAATTTTTATTTTAAGAGTAATTATACACTATTTCAGATTATATTTTTAAATCCAATCATCTATTTAAAAGATGTATTAAATTATTAAGATGGAACTTTGTGCAATTTTGACAATAAGCATCTACGTTATTTAACGAAAATATTAGAACATATTGAATATTAAACTGACGCTTTCTCGAAAACCAGCTTATATTGTTAAGTTATGCCTTGTGTCATGTCGCTACTATGAAACAAATTTAACTAATTACGATCTGATATATTAAAAAATTTCAGTCATTGACTAATATGGAATACCGAATAGAAATTGCAAACCTATATTGCCGGTAATCATACCACTTTTACAGACAGCTTCCCGTAAAACATGGTGACGTCACTGCAACGTCGTTGTAAAGTCTCTTTGTGACATTGTGACCCCCCATAAAGCATGCTGACGTCACTGCAACGTCATTGTAAAGTAACATTGTGACTTTGTGACCATCGATTGTCGATGTGACGTCACGTGACGTCGATGTAAAGTCACAGTGACTAAAATGTGAAGTCGTTATGGCCGTTTTGGAGCTCTTTTGTGACGTTTCACAAAGTGGTCACAAAGTGACAAATTTCTGAAAAATGTGTCATTTGTGACTAATTTGACATTAACATTGTGACGAAACTGTGACAAAAGCGACGATATTTAAATTGCCAGAAACATGTTTTTTAAAGTAAATAACATGTTTTGAAGGATTTTTGTAAATTTCTAAAGATTTTTAAGAAAGTCAAATCTCAGTCATAATGATACGTCACTGAGTGGTGGCATTTCGGTCACAGATGTGATGTGACTAAAGTGACTATGCATTCTACTAGGGTTAATATTACTCGACGCTAGAACATATGAATTTTTTAAATCACACCTGCACATCGCTAATCTTAATTTAACGAAGATGTAAGATGACTAAGTTGTTTTGAGTGAAATTAGCACAATAAACATACGCGAACAAGAAACAGCTGCAGGAAAAAACGAACGGCCACATTTTTCATGGCGAACACTGAACCAACTGCATTTAAGCTCTAAATGTTATACTTCCCAGTCTGAAAGACTCGATCAATTTTAAATTTCACCAACGCGCATTCTCATAGGAAACGTGAACTCTAATGGGCGGAATACAGGGAATTAGTATAAGTATTTCACGTGACAAATGATAGTTTCAGCATAAGCTTCATTTTGAGTTTAGCCTTATATATAGCAGCATTTCTATTAATTACTGTATTAATTATTTTATTTTATTGTATCTCCTTATATATAAGATGAATTTTAAAATGTTCAGGTTTACTTAAAAAGAGATTAAAACATTCACATATAGATGTTAATAGTTAATTTTATCTAAAAACATCTTTGTACTTTCAAGCCTTTAATCAGGCTCTTCCTCAGAGAATTTTTTTATTATTATTTATACAAATACATGATTCCTTTTTGAAAATGAACGAGACTCGTGGCTTGAAGATTGGATTAGTAGTATTTTAGGTGATCGGTAAAAAGAAATATTTAATTGTTGTACCAAAAATTTTTATACGTCATTTTTTCAAATTAACAGGATTTATTTTCAGGATGTTAAACCATAAACTCGGTATATTATACGATAGGGAATCATTACACACTTGATTGTTTTTGCATATGATTTTTGTGGAATCTCTGATAATGTATAAATAATAATTGGATGTTGGGAATGTGATTTTCGTATGATTAAAATCCATTGTGATATTTTGATTGAAATATAAACGAGAGAGAGCAGTAGGTTGGCGACAAAATATTTTGTGTTAAAAGCAAGGCAAAGATATCATTCCGTCATATATTTTTATATTTATCTATCTCCTTATGTTTCAGTAAACTGTATATATGTCGTTTTTCTATCAATTCAGGGACATTAATACAGGATTACGTAAATATCTGGATGCTTTTGAAAATTCATTTTTGATGAATGCCTATTCACTTCTTTTTACGCATCTACAATAAATAACAATTCTCAACTCATTTTTTTTCAATAGGAATCTGCATGATAAAAACAAAACATTATTAAAAAAATATTGCAATCTGTAATAGCAAAAATAAAATCATGCTTTGTATCAAAAACTTTTTTCCTTATTGTAGTAACTATGTAAAAAAATAACTGATAGAAGAATAACTGAACCGGTAAAAGAATAACTGATTCATTAGCTAAAGTGAAAAGAAATGCAATTAACAATGCTTTAAATAAAATAAAAAACAGCAATGCATAAATCAAGCAACTATTTTGAATGCAAACGAACATGAAATATATATTTTTTTTCCTATCAGAAATAATAAATCAGAAATTAAGTCTTTTGAAAAAAGTGAGAAATGATAAAAGCTTTACGTTTAGTTAATTATATTTGCGCATTTCGTTTCTGGGAGGCGATCAAACATTTTATTTGGAAGAATATACTTAACAATCAAGATCCGAAACTCATAAAGCTTAGCAATTAATGAGGTAATTCGAATGTGATTTCTATTTTTTCTTCGATATAAAAAATATCGTGACACAAGTAATTAATTTTATTTCATTAAAAGTCTTATATTTAATTTTTTCTATTTTTTCCTTTTTTGAATGAGTCAAGACAATAATTAAATACCATTTTTATGACATTCTCATATACATTGTTTTTTATTATTTCTTTAGTACGAAATTGACAATTTATAAATTGCACATTTGTACAGTAGAAAATATATGCGATACAGATTATATATTTAAAGATAGAAAGCCAACGATTATAAATACACGAATAAAGTATGAGAAGATAGCATCAAATAGCTATTTTGAATCTACTATCGAGATTCTTCATCAATGCGAAACTCAGTGAGCTAAAAAATAGCAAAACTGAGCTTTATAATCGTTGGTTTTCTATCTTTAAAGATTTGTGCACAAAGGCTTTATTTGCTATTAAAATAGATTATATATTTTCTAACTGTATACGGTATGTTCTTTGTCATTAAAATTTCTCAAATGATTGTATCTCATTATTTTATATTGTGATTGTAAGTATACTTAAATGATTTTTTTCTGTATGCATCTTTAGAAATTCTTCTTTATTGATGAAAACTAAATGAAAATAAAAAGAAAAGAAAAAGAATACGAGTTTGATTTCTGAATTTTTCAAAACATAAGAATTCCATAGATATTTTTTTCTTAATTATTTATGTTATTTCGCATTATATTTATGTAAATACAATGACAAAAAACTGAGTCATTTTCACTTAAACTTCTCCAAAATTCTGAAATAATGATAACAATAATAATAATACAGCCCAGTTAGCACTCTGCCTTCATTTTGCCACCTCGTTCCATAATACAAATGTTAATGGTAACTCATTTTTACTGTTTTTTTAATATAATCGAGTATTGAAAAAAAAGCAAGATACACAGAGAATATGGAACAAACAAATTTCAAATATTGCTGCAATCGTTTATAAAACCTGTTTCTCTGTCCACCCAGCTCATATATGCATGTACTTACATATTCGACACTTAACCGTTTCATATATCTTTCAAATGGCAATCTATGTATATTCTCTTAAATTTAAATCTAAGTATGTATAATAAAAACTTTTTTAATAATACATAGCATTACTTTAAAATGTTGCCTTTTTTATATCCTTTTTGGATATTTATGTATCCCATGTACATTTTTCCAGAATAAAATTAGTTTTATGGCATGATACTTATTTACAAATTTCAAATATGAACTTTAGTGAGCTTGAAAAATATTATTTATAAATGTATTTAATAATTGTAATAAAATGAATATATTTTGCATCTATCTTTAAATTAGAATTAAAAATAAGTTTTAAATAAAAAAAGTAACAAGTATTATTTTTTGAATATGGTTCTAAACCTAAAATACAAAAAATCGCATTTTTTAAAATTAAAAAACATGCTTATTTCAGCAAAATCTGTATCCTAAATCTCACTCTCCATAGTTTTGTTCATTGTAGAAGTGAACATTTCAACAAATCCTACTAATAGAATTCGGTTTTGAAATTATAGTTTCTTTTTAATTTGTTTACGATTTATCTTGAAACATATGCATTTAGATAAAGTTATGCATATTTTCAGGAGCAAATTTGGTTACTTTTGTATGTTTTTAATGTTATAGGTGAAAAATTCCCGATTTCTAGAAGGCATATGTCTCATAAATTTCACCACATGTGAATTTCCTAGATTTTGTTTTTTCTTTTCCTTTTCAGGGTCCCGTTCTTAAAAAAATAAAAACGGAACCATTATATGATCTTCTGTGTCTGTCTCTCTATCTCGCATAAATATAGGAGTAATAAGAGTTATTTTTTTTGTATGGTGATGACGTTCCCTAAAAAAATTAAGTGTGTTGAATTCATAGTGCATTTAATGGTATGCTCAAAATTATTCGTGTATTGCCTGCGAAAATTTCTAAATTGCGTTTTATTTTATATCCTTTTTTAGATGTCATTGCATCAAAGTATACATTTTCTTAACTATATTCATTTAGTGTTTGATTGTGCTGAATAATATATGCCTAATGCATTATTTTTCTTACCTTTTCTACAGACCATTGCTATTGTTATTTATAATATAGCTAATTAATAGATTTTCTTTGTTACCAAACAATAAATGCACGGTTTAAGTTTTAAATAGCATACCATTTTACGATGGAATAGTTAAAATAGTTACAAATAGATAATCGACGAAAAAAATTCAAAAGTACATTTTCTATATATTTCTCTTTTTTCGAGTTCTACATTCTGTTTAGTATATATGAATAGAATACGAGAAGAAGTTTTACATAGTTAAGCATAAAAAGTCCCATAAGTAACCATAACATATCATTAAAGCACCAAAAACGTTTCTTTTAGCATTTGAATATTTTAGAAAGAATTGTTTGAAATATCTGGAATAAAAGAGCATTGTAGGATAATAATGGATTTTGCTTGTTTAAAGATATAACTGGAAATATATCATTTATGCATTAAGAAGAACTTGTTTTGAAAGTAAAAGTTAAATGTTCGAAAATAAAGAATTTTAAGAAAACATTTCAAAAGTACTTTTTTTACTGCTAATTTCAGAGCTGTATTTCATTTAATTTCTCCACATTTTTAGATGCACAAAAAACATTTATAAATATTTCAATTTGTTAAGTAAAAGTCGAATTTAGTAGGGAAAAATAGGTTTACTGATGTACTATAATATTCTAGTATTCTAGTACAGCAGCTAATCTACTTTTATGTTATTTTGAATATAAATATGTAATAAATTATAATAGATCTATAAAGACTTTTAGGCATATTGATGATATTTTGATTTAAAATTTTTATGATTAATGATTTATCCGGAATGTTTGAAATTGAATAGGGCGAGCAATGATGATTATACTGTAGATTTTTTGTATATTTGATTTAATATTTGAGAAAATAAATTGAATTTAGATTTATATGATAAAAGAAATTGTTTTATTTTTTTTTACTAGAAGTATGCCCCATTGGTATTCAAATTTGCTTTAAAAAATCACATAGATGTTATGACTAATCAATTAATTCCTTTTGGTAAAATATAATAATGATAATTATTTTTGTAAACAGATTTTTAAATTTATAGCAAATCTTTTTTTTTTTTTTTTTTTTTTTTGCAATAATAATTATTCTATTGATTTTTGAAATAGTTATTAAGAACTGTTTTAAAAAATAAATGGCTACATTGTGGTTTGTTGGTATAATATTTTTAAAGACGGCATGCTTCCTGAATATTCTGTATGAAATGTACTTTCTAAAGTCTTTTATAGAACGAATTTAGATTGAACCTTTAATTAATTAAGTTCTAAATAATTCCTTATGTTCTAAAGAGATTTGGGTCTTTTATAATGTATATTTTTTTCCAAAAATTCTGGAAAATATAGTGCAGTATAAATTGAAAGATACAAATGAAATTCACTTAAGCAAAAATTATAATCATCTATAAATAGAAATTATTTTCGGTAGATTATTTATACAAAGTCTTAAGTTTTACAAATACGTTCCGAATGTAGCTATTTCATCTTGATATATGTACAAACATATTAATTAAAAATGAACATATTATTGAAACACATCTGAAAAAAATCCAAGAAATCTCTATTTGAATAATTTTAAAAGACTTTTTTTTTTAGTTTCATAGCGTCGAATGACAGAATATTTCCTTTTGTATAATAAAGGAAAACCTATTCCTTTAGTAGAATGATATTTTTTAATATGAAATAAATAAATAAATAAATATATCTTTTAAATTTAATCTAAAACGAAAACGAAAGATTGCAGACATCTAATGATACATCGTGGTTACTTCAATTTCATTTTTCTTTTTCATCTAGATTATAACTTCACTGCAGTAAACAGAAAAACAAATATATATATATATATATATATATATATATATATTTGGTTTAAAGGGAAAAGGTTCCTAACTGAATTTTGGAAAAAGTCTAAAAATACCTATTTAATAAACTTAATTCATTTTTGTAAATTAGTTCATCTAAATGGAGAATCTTTTGTTTCTATGTTCTAACTAAAGAGTTCCAGTATCATCCTGAATAGAGCTTTTGTTATAAATATTGGAAGAGTTAATGGAACAATTGTTAAAAACACGGAAAACTTTGTTAGAAAGTATTTTGGCTAAAATAATAATAATAATAAACATAACATATGTTTCGATTCAGCAACTGGATATTTTTTTCTTAATTATTTTTTAAGAAAGGAAAAACTCAATATAGATGGGGTTTTTTCATTATTATTATTAATAATTATTTTACACATTAAATGTTTGTTTAATGTAGAGTTGAATACTTTCATGTATTTCATTATTTGTCTAAAATATCCTAAATTAAATTCTCTACTACATAGTTTAGATTTATTTTTCCTTCTTGCTAAAGATAAATTTTCAAATGTAATGCAAATCAATTAATTTCCTGATACATATTTGTAGGGATATAATTCATTACATAATGATATTTTTAAACTCTATGAGTATAGTGTTACTAATTTAACATGTGAAATATATCATTCAAGACAATCTGACAACATTTTCCCAAATCTGGTATTCGCAGTGTAAAATCATTAAAAATATATGTACATACTCCAATTTGCAAATATCATTGTGCAGGGTAAAATTATAATGTTATATAAACTTGCAACACTTAACTAAAAGATGTTTATATTGTAAGAATTGTATAAAATAGATGGAAGATTTCTATTTTCTAAAAAATAAAGGAAAAAGCTACTTTTACATAAAAAATATTTTTTGAGCAATCTTGTACGAAAAACATAAACGCTATAATAAAAAAACTTATCTAATTAAATAAAATCTAACTAATATTTAAATTTTAAGTATTTTTCTTTAAAAAAGTAAAAAACTCAATTTTATTATATACATATATAAATTTATATATATATATATATATATATATATATATATATATATATAAATCGATCGTAAAAATAGTATTATCTTTCTTTTCATTGATTTTTCATTCATTTTCCGTAGAATAACAATTGTAAATCCATTAAGAGTTATTACATCAAAGAACACTTGAGTAAAAATTCTGTTACTGCTCGATTGAAATACTTTATGTACTTTTTTTCATTTGTAATGCAATATAATGACAGAAAAAATATATTCAATGATATAAAATTATATAGAATAAAAAAAATATTAAATTTATAATATTCTATCGCTTTTTATTAATTTTTTGAATAGTTTTTTTTATCTGTGTTCGAAATGCTATTGCAGAATAAATGAAACATAAGTTTTATTACAAAATTTAATTTTTCAAGTTATTGTTTTAATTCATATACACCAAAGGACCAAAATAATATGTAATTCTCCACATTTTGTATGAACTTAATTTCTGGACGTAAAGGTCTGGATTAAACTGGTATGCTATTTAACCTCTGAACAAAGGATCTGAAAAAAAATATCATGTTACTACATGCACTTGTGTGTGAGTCGAACGGCTACTGATCTAAGCGATACCCATAAATAGCAAACTTTAAAAGTCCGACGTCTAAAAACGAGATTCTTCGAAATCGATCCTAAATTGATTTTTACCTGTCGTTCTTATTACTTATGCAAAGTTAATGAGTGACAGTGAAACAAAAATTTTGTTATAAGGTTGTTAGATATTCTCGCGTTATCAACAAAAATTCATGTGAGGCAATCAAGTTTGGTGAAGCTATATCATCGCCAGATCATGGATAAGCTAAAATATGTCCTTGTAAGTAAAAACCATTCGGCGGAAACTGTTGGAATATGGAACTACCCAGCGAAAAATGCTATTTAACTTCTACTCGAGATTCTGGTGACTTATTCATGCTCTTTCTTCTACATGTGATTCGAAATGCTGCTGATCTATAATATATTGATAATTGGAAGTCCCGACGACTCTGAATGTGTATTTTTAAATATTGTATTCTTTCTGACCCACCGTTGTTAGTGTTTACATAAAATGACGGTGAAACCAGAGGTAGGGTTCATGGCTGTTTGACATTTACGAGTTCTCAAGTAAAACACTTTTCGGAGACAGTCACGCTTTTTAAAGCAATACAGATGCCAGAAGATGTCATCTGATAGCCTAATTAATTACAGGTCCAAATAAATGCAATTAGTTCGGCTTTTACTGTTGTATATGGGACTACTTTTTAGAAGTTCTACTCGACATTAGCAGATGTATCACTCACCTGCCTCTGTTGATTGCACCTATACTGATGGTAGATACATCGAAATAAGTGGTAGAAAACTGCCTGGTCACGCAAGTCAGGTTTTTTCACACATTACATGGATTGACGTGTCCAGGTTTACCTCTTTCCAGGCAAACAGTCTCTCCCCTAATGTACAGCATGGCATACACTGGCTAGAAGTAGGGGTATTATGTTTTTGGACATATCTTGGTCTCATCGTCGCGGACATTATTCTGCTGATACTGCTGACACTGTTTTAAGTTTCTTCTATAGGACCTCTACTTGACAGTAGCAGACATCCCACTCATCTGCCACTTTTGATAAAATGTCATTACCAAGTGCACCTATACTGATCGTAGAGGCATCGTTATTTGTCTATAGATCAGCGGAAGAAAGCTGTCTGGTCAAGAAAATCAGGTTTCTTCATTCATTACATGGATTGACGTGTCTGAGTTTGCCCATTTTCCATAAGAACAGTTTCTCCCCTAATGTACAGTTGGAGTTTCATATAAGGCCAGCTAGGTTTTCAGGGGGAAAAAAAAAGATGTCGGAATGCGATGGTTTTGCGTGTTCGTTGCATGAACACTTGACACATATTTCTAGTTTTTGTATTGTAGATCGGATACTCAATCCCGAGAAAAAGAAAAAAAAGCAGGTTTTAACCTATCAATATTTATAAGATTTTCTTGACCATTACTGTGGAATACAAAAAACTTTTCCAGTCTCTTTACAGTATTTACAACCTAGAATGTACCCTCAAAAATAGGCTGTAATATCCTTAAAAAGTACTTTTTCTGGACACAAACGTGGCTGCAATTATTGAGTTTTTTAGGAACTTAGATCTTTTGCTGCCGATGCCTTAAATTTTTAACAAGTGGTAAAGCATGTATAATTTTCTGCAATTTGAAAACGTAATTTGACGGTACTAACAAAGTTGTGTCTTTAAAGTTGTTCAATGGAACGGGTAAAGTGGCTCCGTGTGTTATTTCAGCTTTAAACGCACCCTGATCTTCACCAGTGCTGTTACCAGTGCTGTAAACACCAGTACTGTAGATACCAGTACTGTAGGTAATCTAGAAAAACTAGACGAAGAGCTTCTGACCAATCAACTTTATTAAATATTAAAGCCTGTTTTAAAGGTAAATGATCGCTTCACGAAATCATTATTTTGCAGTACATATGAAGCCCGCATAGCTATATTAGTGCCGAGTAACCATGTCAGAGTCTTGATACATAAGAACACGAACTGTCACCATTTTTTGTAGAGAAGAAGGTAACGCTTGACATAATGAAAAATAGAATGTTGCGCGATAGTTTAAGCTTTAAGAATAAAACATTTACACATTACAAAAAAAATTGGAACTGACAACATTCGAATGTACACAGAAACAATCGTTGATCAAAAAAATTAGAAAAGAATTGTTTAAGTTTTTTCCATAATTGGAAACTGTCAAGTAACGCTAAAGATTTTTTTTTGCCACACATTTATTATGACAATTAACTGAATAAATAATGGGAAAAAATGCATTTACCTTGCAACACAAAATAACAAAATTTGCTTCAATTGTATGCAAAATATATCTATTAGGCTCATTTGAATTTTTTAATGTAAAAATATCATGTATATCCATGAGGATATGAAAGTTTAAAAATATTTAAATAAATAAATAAATAATATTATTTTGTGTATATTGCGTTACTGGATTTCACAAAAATATAATACGAGTGTAAGAAAACATAGCAAAATGCAGTAGAAATGGCATAATAAAATTAGTACAATATTATTAAAAATTTGGAGAAATATAACAGTTTTATGACACAAGTGAAAGTGAGAATGTGTGGAAAATATATATTCTTAGTCAATTGGTAGTGAACTGTATACACTATCGTTTAAAATGAAACCGATATAAAAATTCCATTCAAAAACTGTGAAAATTTAAAATGTGCTCGACTTTAGCGGATTTCTTGCTAGTTTCTTTTAATATCAATTGAATGATAAGTAATTTTCTAATTTCCATTTAATAATTATTTTGAAAAGGAGGTTCATACCTGAGTACCTTGATTTGTTTCAACATACGTCTAAATCAGTATATATATATATATATATATATATATAATATGTTGATATGTAATCGTATTATAACGGTATCAAAACCTGTTTAAATTTGTGTGTATTATATTGATATAAATATAAATTTGGATAAGATATGAATTCGGTTGGTATGCTCATTCTTTAAATCAAATGTTAGAATAAAACAATAATAATAAAAACAAGAGATACAAATTCTCATAAATGTATGACTTATTCTTATAAAAATAAACAAAAATATTTTAAAGAGAAAGAAAAACTACCTGCTGTAGCGGCAAATAACCTTTTTTTTACTACGTGTAAATACTAATTTCTCAATTCCATTTTTGTTCATCTTCAATTTGCTCTCCTTACGAAACCTCTTCAGAAAAATGTGATGGTAACTGTAATCTTCAATTCTCTGAAGTTCAAAAAAAAGATTGGACAGGTACCACAACGATAAAAATATCTTAACGACATTCAATGTCTTTTGGAACGTATATTAAAACACACATACACACGGAAATAATACCTGCATTCAAATCATAAAGGTATACATTAATGATAAACAGAAATACAAACAATAAATACAATAAACCCAACTGGAGTGAAAAAAAGACATACGCTACTGGTACAAAAGAATAATATTTTTCATAATGTGGTATTTTAAGATACCGTATTATTTAAAATATTAAATATACCGGGTGTCCCAAAAATGACTGATGGATTTTAAAATTCAATAACTTGCAAACTGAGACAGCTATTTAAAAAATTTTTGCAGGAGGGTTATGTTTAATGTCAGGAGTTTTTTTACCGTATTTTTTATTTTAGTTCGCATCTCAAACAATAGGTGGCGCTGACGGCGATTGTAGGCCAGGTGATCAATGCTGAATGAAGCGTCGACCTGGCCTTCAATTGCCGTCAGCGCCACCTATTGTTTGAGATGCGAAATAAAAAAAAATACGGTAAAAAATCTCCTGACATTAAACATAACCCTCCCGCAAAATTTTTTTAAATAGCTGTCACAGTTTGCAAGTTATTGAATTTTAAAATCCATCAGTCATTTTTGGGACACCCGGTATATTGAAATTATTATTAATTGTTATAATCTCTAAATTATTTTTTCGACTGGATCATGAATATATTTTATTTTATAAAAATATACGATGATAAAGTAAAGAACCAGTTTTTGTATACTGATTATTTCTTATTTTAATAATTAAATACTTTGTAATATATAACTATGCTTATTTTTATTGCAAAACAGAAAATATGAACTTTTTAATTTTCATGATCTGTGAATTTTTCAATAAAAAAACCTTTATGAAAGGAAAATAGAATAATCGCATAACAAGGGTAGTATAATAATGCATTTTATGACCGCAGATATTTTTGAACAATTTATGGTTATTGCCATTGTTTCACAGACATTTTAAACACCTGCGCCAGACGGCTGGACAAATAACTTATACAAATCGATCTCATGCACCCTTCAAATAAAAAAGTGCTTTTATAGAAACTGTTTTATTAAACTTTTCTTTCATTTGATGATACTCAAACAACAAGAAGAAAAATGAAGAAGGATTTCAAATTATATTAATAAACGGAAATATTGAACATTTATCGTTGTATTTTTATGTTTTATGAAGCTTTATTTTCTATATATTTAAACTTACTGTATATTTTTAACGTTCGAAACCAAAACATCGATTTTAATATAAATTTTTAATTGAACATATAAATTATGTAATCACAAATTATTATATTTTACGAATGATTCGATGGTAATGCACGAGAATTTTAAATGACTCATGTATAAGTATGTAAAACAGAGAGAGTGGGATTTGCTCATTTTGCTGGATTTTTTTTCATTTTTATATGTTGTTATAGCTCACGTTATAATAGCTCAAACGCACTGTGAACACATCTATTAGGAGGTAAGTAAACTCCTCGGCTCGCTTTGTTTAAACGCTACTAATTAAATAATTACAAACTCACAACAAAACACAGCATCAAATTCGTACAAAATAGCACGCAAAACATTCGAAACTGGAAAAAATATATTTATTTGAGAGCGAACCAAAAGGTACGACCTCCTGCATGTAAAAAAAAAAAAAAATCGAATGATAGAAACAAGTTACTCTCCCTCCCCCCTCCCCCCCAAAAAAACCCTATGCAATTTCAATAATGGGGCGTTTACACGGAATAATTATAGGCATATAAAATGGAAATTGCAATTTTAACTTATCTACATTTATTACATATTGATCCATCTATTGGTAATTATTAATAGCAACAAGTTAATTTTATAATTTTACTCGAATTAATCATATTAACTGGTTTTTCTAGCAACGTTTAGAACTAGCAAATTACTCTACTGTTTAGTTTTAAGATATGTTATTTTTTTTATTATTATTTTAGACAAATTTTTATTGCAGAGACGAGATAATCTGAAAACATACGAATGAATATGTTACTAAAGATGTTTTCATGGTTACGATAATGATAAAAATTATGCAGATGAATGAACCTAAACTACTAAAAAATATACATGCTGTATTTTAAGTAATCAATCTTCGTATTTTTGAGATGCGTCAATAATCCATATCAATAAATATGCCAAAATTCATGCATCTATAATAGAATATTATTGTCATAGAATTAATTGCCCAACATATATGTAAACATTCTTACTTGGAATAATCATGATTACTGGCACACATTTAAGTGTATTATGCTAAGTGTATTTTTTTTACTGTCATATTGATATACATAAGAATGTATATTTCCATGTACAGATGTTCTACAATATGCAGGATTAAAAAAATCGGACTATGAAATTCGCATTTCTTATATGTTAAATGTAATAAGTCTTACATAAAGGTGAAAATATCGCAACATCGACACATAAGTTATTTTATCCTTTAAAACAATAATAATAATAACACTAACAATTATTTAATAATTTTTAGTACAAAACCATTATGTTTAAGATAATTCATATACTTCAGTCTCACATGTATTTTAAAGAAATATTTTAGTGTATATATATATATATATGTAAGAGTTATATATATATATATATATATATAAGTTCTCGATATTATTTAAAACTTTAGAAGAACTAAAGTTATTAAGCATGATAAATTATGCCCACAATTCTTTAAAAAAATCCATTGCGGTAACTTACACGGATTTATTTTTGCAAAAGCTGTTTATTAAAGCATTTTAGTGCGTTAAATAAACAAACAAATTACTTTGATTAATCACTTTAATTTAGAAAATAAAGCTTACATGATTTAGGATTTTATCAGAATGTATGCGTTTTTTAGTCTCCTTCAACGAATCGATTTTCCACAGATTAAGTTTCTCAGATATCTTCGTACATTAAACAAAACTTTTGGAAATTAGAAACAAAAGATAAATGTTGAAGACAGAAATATCAACTATTAACTCAAATTGTACGTTGTAAATAATAGGAGAAATTAAAATTCTGTATGATTTAGATTTATCCATGGAAAATTCGATAGCATATCCTTACAGCAAATTGCACATAAAAGTTATAATATATTGTATTTGCAAAGTTCAATATTCCTATAAACGTTTATACATTTTTTAGTTTATTGAAAATAGTGTAATTTAACATTAGCTTGTATCAAATAAACATTTACATCACTATACTAATTTTTTGCTTATTTTTGAAGCCGAAGTGTTGGTTTTGGTTTTTATCGAATCATAAGGGATTTAAATTCTAAATCGACAGAATGATTTACGTTATTGAGGAAAATTAATGGATTAACAGAAAGTATTGATATAAAGAAATTACATATACAGAATATATACAGAGAATTTAATATTTCTTTCAAAGTTACATCTAAAGTATGTTTTCGAAACAACTAAACTTACTTGCGTTATAAGTAGAAATGTATTCACTCGTTAAATTTTAAATTACGTTATTATGTACTATTTAATTCATTTTTTATGAATTGTCATAACATTTATATGGAATGTTTCTCATAAAGAGCCAAATATAATAAACTGAAAATTTCTAAATGAAAATGGACAACTAATCAAGTTTAATTCAGAAATACTGACTTTGGAAAAAAAAATATTATGTTTTAACTTTAATCAGTAGAGTTTAATTTAATTTAATATAATTAAAATTAACAGCGTTACATAAAAAACAAAATTCTTTTTATGGCAATATTACTTCACATACTTTTGGAAGACTTAAAAAATCTCAACGCTAAAAGGATTTTATTTTCTTTATACCATTGATATTTTTTTAGATAGGGATAAAAAAAAGGCTGAAGGATGAAAAGATTTTTTACCTCTTTTTTGTAAAATGTTTTTACAGGTGATTTTTCTAACGGAAACATGTAGTTTTATAAAATGTTAGAACTTGTTATTTAAAGTTAAAGATGATTGGAAAATATATGTATATATACTGTTTAAAAATGAATGATGATACCAAGAAAAGGTCAACAACAACAAACATAGTAATAATTAATTAATTAATTAATTAATTAATTAATTAATTAATTTAAAGAGAATTTAAAAATTATCGAACTTGTATAAAAAGTATGTTTTATTGTGCTAGCTATTACTTCTTTTATAACATTCTTACAAAATGTTTTTTCAATTTGCTTTTAAATAAACAAAATATATTTCTAAATAAAGTTTTACTCAGTCTTTTAATTGCTCATTAAGTAGTAATAAAGAAAAATTTTACTTCTAATTAACAGAGATAATTATATGACAATATATATATGATGATATATGGTGATATAACATAGATACATATTTATTTCTTTGAAAATATAAATTATTTTAAGTCTATGATTCTTTTTACTGAGAAAACTAAGTAAAATGAGACATGTGATAATTTTAAAAAGTAGTTCAATATATATTTTAATGGGGGGGTTTTTGTACGTAAAAATATTGTTATTTTATTATTTAGATCAATAAAAATATCTATTTTTAAATAATGTGTCCATAATTTTTCTAATAAAAAATTCTTTAAACTTTTTTCTTTTTTAACATACGTACAATTTTGCAAATTAAATTAAATATTACGTGTTTACAGAAATATACATACATAAAAAGAATAACAAATTGAACAATTTTGAAACTTAGTTCTTTAAAATTTTTGTCGAGATCTAGAAATATTTAACACAAGCCGTATGATCGTAAATACACTTTGATGAGAGAGTACAATATGACTTCGTGTTTCGTCTAACTTACTTTCTTGTAATGTACGTTAGTGGTTCAATAAGTATTTGTTGACTGAATTAGAATGGTGACACTTTTAAACGAAATAACTTCATACATTTAGTCTGATGTGGCTACGATTGTGCAATTGATGATTTTTTTCTTTTTAATAATTTTAACTGATTTTCAAAAGCTTTTCTAAATAAATAAATTACATTCATCGCATTTTTTACAAGGAATTAGTAAAAAATTAGTAAAAAAGATCATCATTGTTTAATATAGTTTATTTACTTATATTAAACGAGGAGACTTTTTCATTATAAATACGTGATTGATCCTTATATTATTCTAATTCAAATAGGTAAATCTAATAAATTCGATAGGATAGAGATGATTATAAAAACAAAATAATGCAATGTATCAAGAATATAGGTTGAAAAGCAGTAAAGAAGAATTCACTTAATAAAATTAACGATGAAATTAAGGAATTTGTGAATAAAGGATGTTGGCCTGATAATATGAAAGCGCTACTCTGAATTAATAAATCACAATAATCCCTACAAATGTAGGCAGACTCAAAGACCATAAAATAGACATGCCGATGAGACATATTGTAATTAAATACTCAAATTCCACATATTATATAGAAAAAGTTTTTTTAGTTTTATTGATCATACAATTAACTCAACTGATGAATATATTCAATTTTTAAATATCAATTTAGCTCAGAATAATTTAATGGTCATACTTGTAATCAATCTATTCCATCTATTGAAACTCAGAGAGCCGTTATATAAATGACTAGTTATATTGATCAAATGAAGGCTATAAATGAAAATACGAAAACTACATTAAAAGGATCTCTTAATCTAATAGTTAATAATAATTGTTTCACCTTTGATAATAAAATCTACAAATAGATTAATGAGAGACAAATGGGGTCTCCTACATCAGATCTTCTAGCCGAATTTATAATGCGACTTCTAGAAACGGATATATACAATATATTGGATTATACCTTCATACGTAGATCAGATACGTAGTTGGCATTTTTATCTCATGTCAACATGCAGATACCTGAATCAATAACTTCTTGACACAGATTAATAGCCTTGAATCTAAAGTTAAATTTACATTTTAAATGGAAAAGAATGGTTCTATACCTTACTACCATTATTACTAGTTGTGTTACTAATCAAGACGCACCAAGGAATTGAACGTAGTCTTTACAAGAAGCCCATTGCCAACCAAGTCATTATGCCTCGTAACGCTCAAGCATTGTTTTTCTTATAAAATTTCCACATTTAAGCATTCCCTCAAAAGGGCCTTAATTAGACAAAGAAACAAATATAATATATGACATTGCAAAAAGCAATGGTTATAGATAAAACACAATAGATAAGTTAACTAAAAGCATCGGTTGTAAAAAGTAGTTTCAAACTACAAAACTCCAATATATTCTTTTTGCAATATTTTTCTGGGTTTTTCGAACGTTTAACATTTAAACTCAATAAATAAAATATATCCATCGTTTCAAAGCCGTCGGCTAAATTAAAAAACTCAATATGTAAGAAAATGGATCCGATAGAACGGCATCAAATCTCTGGTGTGTGTGAAATACCTTTCACCAAACAAGGTAAGGCAAAGAAATATTGCATGTAGGCAGGACAAGTAGAAAACACAGGATTTAGATAAAAGATCATATAGCGGATATCAAATACAATAAGAAAACTAGAGCTCTCTCCAGATTATATAGGAAAGAATCTTTACTAATAAATTTTAAAAATAGCAGAATAGTTTACTCTTTTTCATTTATCATCAGAGAATCAATAGAAATCATCATACGGAGTGAAAAAAATTTGTATAAAATAAAAGTATAAAAATTTTTTTATTATATTGTTCCTGAAAAATGTTGGCACATCTTCACGTAAGAGCAGCTGGTTCGCTCAGCTTGGATGTAAATGTTTATAAGCTTTTGAGAAATATTTCGACTTCATCCAGCAAATATTCAATGGGATTCGGGTCAAGAACTGATATGGCCGTGGAAGCAGGTCAAACAGTGACTGATGTCCTCAAACCAATTTAATGTATAACAAGTAGGCTGAAAAAATCTGCGTCCACAAATATAAAGATTTCTAGTTTATTCAATTGAAACATTCCGCCCCTTATAATTCTACAATCATCAGCCTGAAGAATTGAATTATGGCAAAAGAAGTCTACGAATTAATGCTTTTTTGCATCATATATAAAACAGTGTCTGATAAAACTGTCTGAATGATGGAACAGGAAATGTGATTTGACAGAGTAGATACTTTTTTCAAGTTCTTACATTCAGCAATTTTGCCGTTACTTCACCCACAAAAAAATGCTTTTTTGTGTAATATCAGTTGCACTCTTGATTGTCCTCGGTTACTCAAACCCATATAAAAAAACTGCTGTTTTTTATATAGGAATTAATTATTTTTAAGTGCTAAAAATACATTTTAAATAACTACATGTATATAATATAACCATATTATATAACATAATTATATAATATATTATAATATAACTATATTTATATAAATACGACAACGCTATTTTTCTATATCAGTAAATTTTATCATAACAAATGTGTGCATTATATTTCGCAAAGGTAAACAGCTGTAAATTTTAAACCAACAACAGGATTGAGGCATAAATATTCTCAAAAACAAGAAACACGTTTGCCAAATTTTAGAGTATCATGTACATTATATTTTCATTATTTAATCACATTTTGTTTTGTTTCTACTAATTTCTTTTATAAAAACCAATTTCACTTTACTGCTTATGCGTATTTTTATTATGCTGCCTTTAAAAGCCTCACAAGAAATCCTACAGTTTTAAAGGATTTGTACTTTTCTTCGAAAGTCCAGTTTCTGTCAAATATTTCTGATTTAAATCCCTTGAAAATCACATACTTTCAAGTTTTATTACTCATGGTTTGTTTCTTCTTTCGAAAAAACTTTAATGTTTAACAAATATTTCTTATTCTAAAGAAATCACAAAACTTCTCAATATATAAAGAGAACATTTTGTGTTACTAGAATAGTAACATAAGGATTTTTTTCATTGAAATATCTTTGTGTTTTAAGATTTATTTTAAAAAATAAAATTATTTTTTATGCAAAAACACTAATTTTTATCACCAAACTTTTTGTAATTACTTTCATACACGAAAGTCGAAAAAATATTAAAATCAAGAATAGAATTACCAAGCACCGTTATGAAACATACATAAAACACAGGCCAAATGAAAAAAATAAAGAATATTTTTACAATTACAAAATATAAACTTTTAAATCCCTTCTATACTATTTAATTATTAGAACTAAATACATTTCCTTTTTTTGTATCTCGTAGAATATCAGGACCATATTCTTTTATGTCACATTTTTGTACAAAATATTCAGCATTTAATACATTCGATTCCAGCTAAAAATTGATGGTTAACATTTTTATAGATAAAATGTTCGTAATCAATGTTTAAATTTAAATGCATTATATTTCTGTTATTATGCTTATTGCTAAATTTTAGCAAAGGTGATTTCCGTCCAAATAGCATTTCATTGTCTGAAATTATACTGAAACGCTTAAAAAATTAAAACTACTTCTACTTAATTATAGCATAAAAGACGTAATAAAAATATTCATAAAATAATTGCCTACATCTCTACGCGAGTGCGCACATGGGTATAAGTAAGTATGTCCGCCAGCACCAAGTTCTCGTTGAAATAAGGAGATATTTGAAGAATCGTTGAATTTTAAACTGACAAAATAGGTTACATTAAACAAGGCCAAATTTCTGGAAGCTGACTAATTGCTCGAATTTCCTAACAAATTTCAGAATTTATGAAAATGACAATGTTCTATAATCTGGTTCTAAGCGTTAACCATTTAAATTTTATACGTTTCTCTACGAAACCGAAAATTTTAATTCCGATATGCATCAACCACACCGGAATTTTAATTAAAAATTCCAATTTATAATGCATGTGAAAAATCACTTTTTCTTATTTACAAATATATTTGTTCTCAATCACTGTTGTCATTAATTTATTTCAACATCTTATTAATTAACAGTGTTTGTCCGACAAAGCGTTAAAGTTTGGGTGTTTTAAAATCAAATGTTGCTTATTTGTATCGTTAACATATAAACATTTAAAATATAGCGATAAAAATGAGGACAAAATATTATTTGCATTGTTTAGTTTAAAAAGTATTAATAACAATTATTCAGAAAAAATATGTGTGAGAGTTTAAATACATTGACCGCCATATTTTCTGTACTCATATCTAATATTCGGAGGACGGTGAAAGACATTTAATGCATTAACATTCAGTCGAGCCATCGGCATACGATAGTTAAATACAAAAATATCGTGAAATTACTAAAATGATCTTAAAATAAACAAAAGTTGGAGAATGTTCATGTTTAATTAGCGAGGACTTTAGCATACATTAACTTTTTAATTGTTGTTCTTGTTTGTCTGTTAAATTTGCCTGATTTTAATTACAGCATTTTAACATATGTCCTTAAAATTTACCAAAACAAGCTGCGTTCAACTGTGGGACATGCTATCTCATGATTCCAAATATTTATAAAAAATATGACCTTTATGCTGGAATTGTTTGGCTGTAATAGAATTTGTAAACTACAAACTGGCTATAATCGCTGATATTAAGTGTGCAATTTGTCGTAAAACACT
Organism: Maratus speculifer; assembly: GCA_964019185.1. Taxonomy (NCBI): domain Eukaryota; kingdom Metazoa; phylum Arthropoda; class Arachnida; order Araneae; family Salticidae; genus Maratus; species Maratus speculifer. The sequence continues at coordinate 37,346,161 of OZ025297.1, forward strand.
ATTTTTACAAACACGCCAACTTTTTCACCTGCAAAAAATTTGACTATACTGTCCTGGTTTTTCAAAATCAAATTCGTAGGTTTTGGAAAAACTTTTTTAACTTTTGCTTTAATATTATATGTGTATTAGTAACTAATGTATACTTTTAAATACTTTTCTTAAAATAATAATAATAATAATAACAATAATAATAAATAAAAAATATCTTAATAATCCGACAAATGAACTCTAAAATAGAATTATCAGAAAGTTATTCTGTTGCAAAATCTAAATACATGATATTAACAGAAAAAAAATTCGACTCCGAAACTTCCTAGTGTAGTGCTTTAAAATACAGCAATCCCCAGTGTCGTACCTAGGTACGAACAACAAATAAAGTACCTTGTTTGTATCAATATATTATGATAACGAAAATATATTATCTAGTAATTTTTAAAGGAATAAACAACGTCTTAATTTATTAAAAATGGATTCAGACAGAATATAGGATACATTACACATTACAGAGGCGGAGTGTTCAGTCTACCAGAGCTGAATCGCCTTTTATGACCTGAACTATATAATTGTATAGGTCATCATAGTTAAAATAAAAGAAAAATCATTTTCAACTCTTTATGCCATTTAAAATTAATCATAGATTACACAATTGATTTAAAATCGTAGCTGTTTTTCCTCTAAGTTGATTCCTAATTTCTCTCTGCGCATATCATTAAAACGTATTTTTTGTTTTAAATATTTTCCAAATATATCAATGCTTGAAGACAATAAAGAATATGTTGTTTTTTACTAATTATCCTCACATTCTCATGGTTAACCGCATTAACATAATTTTAAAATTTACAAAAGTCAAAAATCAAACCTACAGAAAGTATTTAAATAAATTGGATAATCCGTGACATTCAAATATTTATATGTCTTACATTACATAGGGGAAGTTAGATAAAACCGGGACTCCAAAGATTTTTTTATTACTATTATTGTGCACTATGGGAATAAAACAATCAAAATTGTATTAAAACGATAAATTGATTCATTAGGAAGAAAAAAGCATTCATACAGTCACGAACATCAGAAATTGAGATCATAACAGAACTTTTTTTAGAAGTGTGCAATGTCCCGATTTTTTGCGACCAGGTCGGACATATTGTACATATAGAATGTGAATCTATATCAAATCTACATAAAATAAAAATGAGTTAAGTTATGCTTTAGGATTTAAAATTGTTAGGCACAAAAATCACAAATGAAAGTTCGTTCTTGTTCATTTGTATTGCTGCATGCTTTATATGCCCACCCTTTGCAATAAAGGCACTGCATCCAACTTTCTCTGGGTTTAGATTGTTCATATAAGCCGTTGCAAAAAGATCCATGCTTCACTTTCATCTTCTTCCTCGTTTAATGTCCATGAGTTTTTTCTTTTAGGATTTTTCTTTTTCACATCAGTTTTCCTAATTCTTTTCTGTCATCATGGAAAGCTTCGCTCCAGGGTTAAGTTCTTCTCGTCTTGTTTTTCCACTTTTTCTTTTTTCTTCTTGTTCGAGCTCTAATTTTTAGGGGATTGAAATATAGATAGACGTTGCAACAGAAATGACTAAAAACAGTCTTCTATATAACCACTTAATTTAAATAATATTTTTGTATGTTTTTAAATATTTATAGATCGTCAAACAATGCATAAACAAGTTAATTCTATTTCAATTACGCAAATAAATGAGTTGTCCAAAAACTGATACTTCCCGGTTAAGTGCGACTATCTGCATCCAGGTTTTGTCCTACCACGCCATTTTGATTAAATGTTACGCTAGCGTTGTTCAGATAACTCGTAGATACAAATACAAAACGTTAAAAGAATGAGTAAATAACAGACTACCATACGTTATACTTACTTAATCTAAATCCTTATGTATTTAGGATTGGTAAAGTAATATTGCAGGCGTCGAATTTTTTCACGTGAAATCTTTAAAAAATCACCACTGCAAAATGAATTCGTCTACACGACTTCTGATTATTGGGAGCTAGCATGGTGTTCGCCTAAAAGTAATTATAAAAGGTTCGGCTAGATACCTCCGCAAATAAAGCCATAAAGCCTGTTTTCCTGTTTTATCCACCTACCCGGTTTTATCCAACTTTCCCCTATATTTCTAAATAAAAAAAAATAAAATAAAACATTCTTTTTTTCTAGTTGCTTATTTTCTGTTACGATTGCTAAAATAATAATATTAATATTTTGAGTTCTAAATGACATTAATTGCTCGAGCATTTAGTGATTATTACTAAAACCACGATCGGTTTAAGGCTTTTGAATATTACGTTGTCTAACGTCAATAAATACTTCTAATCCCACTTTTTACAGAATTACTACCATTACTGATACTATTAATACTTCTACTATTTAGACATATTTAAACTTTCTGACTCATTGCAATTTTATGTATGTACTATAAACGTTTTCATATGTCGGAAAGACAATCATGAACAATATTCAATTAATATTATTGCGTATTAAGACTCTTAGCCTAAAACTTGCTTTCTTTTCCTAAACGTTTACTCTACCATTGATGAATCCCATTTGTTGCAAAAAGATAACATCTGCAGACATATACAAGTGCAAATGACTTGTTTCATCAGTTTATTAGCACATGTAATCTTCTCCATTAACAATTTCTCAGTTTTACCAGTAGCAAACCAATATTGGTCCAACGTTAAGTCAATATTTCTTCTATTGGAAATATTGATAATAAAACATCAATATTGTTCCAATCATGGGATGTTTACATTTTGCCCTTATTTAGCCAATATTATGACAATATTGGGGTTTCATTGGAAATATTGCCAATAAAACGCCAATATTGTACAAATGTTGGCATTTGATTAGAAATATTTCCAATGAAATTCCAATATTTAACCAATATTTTCGTTTTATTTGCAATATTTCCAATGAAACCCCACTATTGGCATAATATTGGCTGCAAATATTTGCTAAATAAGGGCAAAATGTAAACATCCCAATAATGGAGAAATATTTCATGCCAATATTGTTCCAATGTGCCAATATTGCTCCAAGATGTAGCCAATATTGGCCCAATATTGATTGGCTACTGGGCTTCGTACTATAAATAAAATTATAATAACATACAATAAAAATAATGTAAAACTGTAATAATATACTTTTTTCTTTGAACTCATAGTGTGAAAAAAAAGTCCTTACTTATACAAATATATAAACGTAAATCAGGGTTCGAAGGCATCAGGGGATTCCTGATATTTTAGGTGGTTTTGCACCAGAAAATTTGCTAAATATTGATTGCTACATCTTAAAATAGATTTTTCCCCCATTAAATAAGGCAAATATTACTTTAAAACTATTGTGGTAAAAGATCTTTGAAGCGTATGAACCCTGTAAATATTAAATTATATTGGAATAATAATAAAATTTCCAATAAAAAAATTATGAACAAAACATTTTTTTTCCCATTAAATGAGGCAAATATTACTTTAAACTATTGTGATAAAAGATCTTTGAATCGTATGAACCCTGTAAATATTAAATTTTATTAGAATAATAATAAAATTTCCGATAAAAAAATTATGAATAAAACTTTTTTTTCCATTAAATAAGGCAAATATTACTTTAAAGCTATTTTGGTAAAATATCTTTGAAGCGTATGAACCCTGTAAATATTAAAATATATTAGAATAATTATAAAATTTCCGATAAAAAATTATGAATAAAGCAATTTTTTCTATTAAAGAAGGCAAATATTACTTTAAAGCTATTGTGGTAAAAGATCTTTGAAGCGTATGAACCCTGTAAATATTAAAATATATTGGAATAATAATAAAATTTCCGATAAAAAAAATATGAATAAAACATTTTTTCCATTAAATGAGGCAAATATTACTTTAAACTATTGTGGTAAAAGATCTTTTAATCGTATGAACCCTGTAACTATTAAATTATATTAGAATAATAATAAAATTTCCGAAAAAAAAAATTATGAATAAAACATATTTTTTCATTAAATAAGGCAAATATTACTTTGAAGCTATTTTGGTAAAAGATCTTTGAAGCGTATGAACCCTGTAAATATTAAAATATATTAGAATAATAATAAAATTTCCGATAAAAAATTATGAATAAAACAATTTTTTCTATTAAATAAGGCAAATATTACTTTAAAGCTATTGTGGTAAAAGATCTTTGAAGCGTATGAACCCTGTAAATATTAAAATATATTAGAATAATTATAAAATTTCCGATAAAAAATTATGAATAAAACAATTTTTTCTATTAAATAAGGCAAATATTACTTTAAAGCTATTGTGGCAAAAGATCTTTGAAGCGTATGAACCCTGTAAATATTAAAATATATTGGAATAATAATAAAATTTCCGATAAAAAAAATATGAATAAAACATTTTTTCCATTAAATGAGGCAAATATTACTTTAAACTATTGTGGTAAAAGATCTTTTAATCGTATGAACCCTGTAACTATTAAATTATATTAGAATAATAATAAAATTTCCGATAAAAAAAATTATGAATAAAACATATTTTTTCATTAAATAAGGCAAATATTACTTTGAGGCTATTTTGGTAAAAGATCTTTGAAACGTATGAACCCTGTAAATATTAAAATATATTAGAATAATAATAAAATTTCCGATAAAAAAAATTATGAATAAAACAAACAGATTTTTTTAAAAATATCTGAAATATATTCTGTCTAAAAAATGCATAATATTTATGTTTCACCTTCCATAAACGCGCGCTTTCTAAATAGGTAGTTGCCATGCATTATGCTGCTTTTTATAAAAGTAGATCCATTAATTTAGTAAAATGCTTTTTGTGCAGAATGAAAAAAAATATGTATATAGCAGTCTAAAAATAAAACAAATCAAAATGCGGAGTTTTAATGTTTATTTTGGGAACTTATCTAACCTCGTTGGATAATACTATCTCTTAAAAAATGCATTTCGGAAAATAATTTTTGCACTTTCTAATTGTGTTTTGGAAAATTTCCAAGTATACCTGTTCTGAAGCTTGTAAAAATATTCTCGTATATTTGCTTCTCCTAAATGGATTTATAATGCATCCTTTGTTTCTATGTACAAACAAAGAGCGCCATTATGACCCTGAAATGTTCAAAGAATAGGGATTGCTTAATAAAAATGACCAAAATATTAAAATATGCTTCTTTAGAAATTATTTCTGTTAGAAAAAATATTCATACGTTATTTGAAAATCATATTTAAATTGTTTTAAATAATTTAAAAATACTCTGAAAACTTCAAAAAATGTAAAGCTATAGTTTTTACAAACATTTAAGATATAACGGAAAAATTAAATCGAATGAAATAATTATTCCAACCCAGTTTAGAATGATATAAAATATTGGTGTGGTTTCAATTAGTTTATTATGAAAATATTGTAAAGAAATGGCATTTATACGGTATATGTTAGGAAATGTATATATATGTAAAGATTTGGTGGAAGATTTCAGTTGGAGGACGACCACGATTTGTTTCTAGTACTTTTAAGTATCAAAAAGGTGATATAAGACCAGCTTGTGTGAGGAGTCTTGTAACAGTGTCTGCATGGTTTGTGAATTTATCTTAAATTTTTGCCTTTAGTAGGCGATGTTTATGAATCGCATAAGCATCTAACCTTGTGACAACAACCTTACAGCATTCCTTACAACATTAAGTTGTTCATAGTTAAATGGATGTTTTATCTAAAATGAGAAATTAACAATATAAGTGAGTTTCGCGTTATGTTGCACACACAAGGCGAGCAGAAGCAAACATAACCTGGAAGCACTATGGAAATGAGTGCGTGTGTTATCCCCCCCTGTACTTGGGAGAAGATGCCTCATGCACATGAATAGACTAAAACGAAGACAAAATAAATTATTTTTTTCTGCATTTCAAATCTCATTACTTTGTGCTTACAGCCACCTGGTCATTCTTTTTCAAACCATTTAAACATATTGACAATCAGCTCTGAACACCTGGATTTACAGAAAGCCATACCGTAAACTTTCAAGACTTCAGTTTTGATCTCATCTGAATACAGCTTCGAGGAAGGGATCCACAGTATGAAATGACACTTCTGAGTTTTCAGTTACTGGGTTTTATCTCTATAATCCGCCAGCAATCCCAGAACTCACGTTTTCCATCTTTGTTGGTTCCATTAATTATAAAACTGTTGCTTACATAAGTAGCGCATGTGAACCTAGGTGTACAATTGTAACTGTTTGCACCAACACACTGTTTGTGCCTACGCCAACAATTGATTCCAACTTTGTGGCAACCTGCTTTTCGTGTTGTATGTAAACAATACTTATACGGAAAAAAAAATCTAAAGAGCGAACTGGTTCTACTCACAACTTCCTTAAATGTGACTATGGCACTTTCTTGGATTCTCACTTCTTCATTTTTTACTCTTTCAGTGCGATGTTAAAACTTTCTTTCTTGGCTCAGCTTGATTCATGCTTTAAATGCTGAGGACACCCATGAACTCTCTCTTGCACTCTCAATCACCGCTTTTATACCTTACAGACTGTAGACACGAGTCTAGAAATTTGCAGAAAACTCGTAAACCACAGTTAACTGTAGACCCGGAGCTCCACGCACACTTCAGAAAGTTAGAGTAGCATAAAGAGATGTCGCTCATGCGCCACACGTTAGATCAATGACGTCACAAACCGACTCAAAGCACAAGAGTGCCTTTATTACAAAAGGACACTCCCTCACAAAATATTTGTACAAAGGTTGTAAAATTGTACAAATAATCTCATTTTAACTGTTGCACAGGCTTTTATCATTGTTAGTTTTAGCAAAATATATCTGAAAAAAAGATATTTCAGCTTGCTGAAGTGTTTGTTTTACCATAGATATTGTTAATTTATAGATAATGTTCCAATGATTGTCTTACTGTTTTATTTGAAGTGTTGCTGAATTTTCCTTCAAAATATGGGGACAGTGCCCCAATTACACGAATTTATTTAACATTAAATTTGTCATTCATTTCAACACTGGATCATAAATTTATGAGGGTACACAGCTAATAAAGTACTACTGTAGTAAGAACATAATTGTATATTTTTTCTTTATTTGACCGTTCTACTTTTGGGTCTACTAAGCAAAACATGCTACTGTGTTGAATCCTTCCCCGATTTATCTTATATGTAGTATTTTGAATTAAAACTATTAAATACAAGCATTTACTACAGTGATAATCTTTTTTTCTTTAATTGTATTATACATTTCATTCATATTCATACAATTTGCAATACTCGAAATAAATATGTTATTACCATCTACTTCAGCTGAAATGTATAGTGTAAATATTTTACTAATACCAATTCATAAATAATGTTATCTACTTTTAATGGAATACATAAATATTATCCACGGGTATATTTTCACATATGAGTCGCACCAAGTATACTAACATGTAATTTTGCCTTTACATTTAGATTTGCAAATATATTCTATATTAAAATAGCAAACTGGAATTCATTTGATCCAGTATTTTAAGAATTATGGGGCTTTAAAATTTTGAGAAAGAAATGCAAATTTATTTTTAAATAAAACGCATTACATTATGTCTAGTATTACAAACATACACACAAATTACCAAACGGTATGATCTATAATTTTTAACTAATATGTTTTAATTCCTATCAAATCTATTTCTGCAAAAAAATGTAATAGATTACAAATAATATGAATTAAGGAAATAATTTTCATGATATTAATTTATAGAATTTCATTTAAAAATTGTGTATATCGCCTATAAATAGATGTAATGCCCCCTAAGCAATGTATTTAAAAATTTAATTTTAAGGAATTTCAATTTTTTTAACTCAAAATATAGATTATTTCTCCAAATATATTTTGAATTAAGGTTTAAAATGCTAATTACATTTCATTCTGATTTGTAATTAATTACACGTGATGGGTTCTAAATTTTAAATGTAAACAACAATTAATCCATTTGTATCACAATATGAATTGTCACAAAAAAAAGAAAAATCGTTCCAAAATTAGTTGCTGTAACATTGCATTATATCTCATTCAAAATTAAAATAAATTATTAATACATACATTATATTATTAAAAACTAAATTAAAGAATGAATTAAGATGTATTATTTCTAATCAACTGCTACCAGAAAAATCTTTATGCATTATTGCCAAAGACTTAATAGGGGGGGGGATATTACATTTATATATATAGTGGTGATTTGTTAATTGATTTTCTTAGTTATACAGGGTGAGTCATAAATATCGAAACAATAGGCTATCTCCTTAAATATTGACCCTAGACCCATACTTCCAATTGCAAAGTTTCATAAAAAAGGGTGAATTTTTTGATAAGATAAGTCGCAATTCCATGGGGGGGTCTATTATAAAACTTACGAAAATTAAATTTTTATACGGCCCCCAGAGGATCAAACTTCCAATGAGAAAATTTTTCCTTATCCATTCCTGAATTGAACAAAAAAAAAAAAAATCATCTCGATATCTACGATTCCCCGAAAAATATTAAAATCCAAAATTTTCGAAAATTCGTAACTTACACCACTTTAACATGCCTCTGAGCACAGCGATATAAGCTCATTTGAAATGCATTTTAGGGATCGACCATAAATTTACGCATTATTAAATGTCGATCAAAAACAATACTTTAACTTTTAGTTATAAAATAAAAGCGTATAGGTTTTTGCTTTAAACTTCTTGAAATATGCTAGATGTCTGCAATATCTTGAGCTTGGCATTAGCCTCGTAACTTGCACGACCCATTGACCGAATCGTCTTATTAAACACTTATTAAAAGTGTTATTACATTAAGCGATATTAATTAAACTCTCATTAAAAGTGACTTAAAAACTTATTGCCGCAGGTAATAAGTTTATTAAAAATAGTAATAGAGATAATGATACTTTTATTAACGTAAATATTAGAAATATATTTTAATAAATTACACAAAAATATTTTCAAAAACCTACTTTTTACTATTCAGCTTCAAAATTTATGATGGTTTTAAACCTATTTTTACTTTCTTCTATCCTTACAAGAAGAAAGTATTGGATTCATGAACATTTTGAATTCCGGTTTTCGACGGAATCACACGTTTTAAGGCTCATAGATACCGAAAAATATTGTTTTACAAAATGTCTGTCTGTGAGTCACTGCTCCTATATCTCTGTATATTACATAAATTTTGTGAGCGCTCTATCTGAAGAACTAATCCACGGAATTTAATAAAAAATTATATTTACTTAGTCCTTGATATAAATTGATGCCGATTAGTTTTTGGTGTGAATCGCTAAAAAGGTGACCCTACTGTACACGCATTTGTGCGATTTCCGCAATAGTTGTATCGCTAGAATTATACGCCTAGTGTCGCCCGTAATTAGAGGCACCTTTTACGCATCGTGCAATAGCGATTTTAACAAGAAAAATATCAAATTGACAGGGCCAAAACAATGAAAAAAATTGAAATCGACGTGATAAAACAATGAAGTTTAAATCAACAGGCGCATTTAAACAGTAATTAAAAGAACGTGAGAATGGCAAAACTTAAATAAAATCTGAAATCGAAACTATACAGGACGTAGTTAATCACCTAGAAACTTTTAGAAAGCATTTAAACATTGGGAGTCAATTTTGGTTTAAAACTAAATGCACTTTTCTGCATCAAATGTTTTTATTTCAGCATTTCTCATTTTTAAACTGACATAAGTAAATAACCGTCAGTTACGGTAACAGTCCAGCGAGTTCAATAGTTTTTCAACCTTTCAAAAAAAAAATGCCCAATGCGACGAAAGAAGATTTCTCCTCAGAAAATTTACTTTTAAAAATATGATTTGTATACAAAAAATTGCATCATTTTTTATACTGCTATTTTAAATACCTTTATTTAAAAAAATAAATATTATTTAAAATGCTGAATCAAAATTGAAAATTAGACATTTTCATTTAATCAAAAGGAAAAAATTCAACGCGACAAATAATATTTTGACTTATAACAATTTTAATTTACTCTAAATTTTTTGAAAAAAAATATTAAGAAGGTTTATGATGTTATAATGCTTAAAAATTATATGGTTAACCATCACAAAACATTCACAATTCTTACTCTATAAATAAATTTTTTAAAATGAATGTTTCCTGGACACATTACAGCAATATTGATTGCGCATTTCAATTTGTGTCTGATCCCTTGAAATCTCGCGATTTATTAAAATTGTCATAACTCTCTGCATTTTGAAGATATCGACATGACTTTTTTTTGTTCGATTCAGGAATGGATAAGGAAAAATTTTCTAATTGGAAGTTTGACACTCTGGGGGCCGTATAAAAATTCAATTTTCGTAATTTTTATAATAGACTCCCCATGGAGTTGCAACTTATCTTTTAAAAAAAATTCACCTTTTTATGAAACTTTGCAATTTGAAGTACGGGTCTAGGGGCAATATTTAAGGAGATGGCCTATTCTTTCGATATTTATGAATCACCCTGTATAGGGATATATAATTATGTGTATATATTATGTGTAATTATTTTGGAAAATATTGCGGTACACAAAATTGATAATACAATTCAATTAGTACTAAAAATGTTTATTTATCTAAGTTTTCCTTAAAAAATGAGTTAATAGTTACAGAATTATGCAAAAATTTTAACATTAAAACATATCAGTTTTCAAGAGTACATTTTTAGATCAGATATTCAGAAGCAAGTGAATAGTTTATTTTTTTTAAATGAATTGCTATTAAAAGGATTTTATGATTCTTCGAATATCATTTGTAAAAGTTTTTTTTTTCTAAAAAGAAAGGTTACGAATCCTTTAAAGGAAATATTGTTTTTAAGAGCTTGATTTTCTTCTTGTTTCTGAGCCTTGCATTGGAATTTTACAGAGAGCTATTTTTATATTTTTTGCAGTACATTTAGCGTCTAGGCGTCAGGGAAAAAAAAGCATTTTCAACATCCTTTATTTATTTCTGTATATATATTTTTTAATTCTTTCTTTCTTTATTTTATATATATACAGTGTCTCACAAAAGTGATGGGACACTTGTGCTTTATAAAAAGAAACTGCAATAAAATAAATAAACAAACATGTGCAAATATTTTTTGGGTGTGTTTCATATTCAAAGTTAGTAACAATTATTACATAACATACATTTTGTCAAAATATTAAAATATTAATTTAGTAAAAATACAATTGTTCAGAACGGAGCAAAAAATGGCTCACATAAGTGATGGAACACTTACTTTTCCATCAAATATTTATCCAAAAATTTTACTTTTTAAAAGGTTTTAATATTTTGTTGGATTTCCTTTTACTTTTAAAACATGATTTAATCTTTTTGGGATGGATTCGACTAATTTTTTTGTGATTTCTGGAGTGATTTTACCCCATTCTTCTTGAAGCACCGATTTTAGTTGTTGTTTTGAAGAAATGGTGTGTTTGCGAATTCTTGATTCCAATTCTTGCCAAATATTCTCTATGGGATTTAAGCCTAGAGATTGTGGTGGTGTTTTTATTATTTCTTGACAGTTATATAGCAGCCAGAGTCTCACGTTCAGAGCAGTGTGCTTGGGGTTATTGTCCTGGTAGAATTTAAAATCGTTATGAAGGTTCAATTTTCGTGCTGAAGATTTCAAATTTTGCTTTAAAATATCAATATACTTGTACTGATCCATTATACTGTCAATAAAAACAAGATTACCAACTCCAGCGGACGACATACACCCCCATACCATAACTCCTCCTCCACCATGTTTTACTGTTGGTACCAAGCTCTGTTTGCGAAATTCTTCCCTGGGTTTTCTCCACACCAAGATTCTACCGTCAGAACCAAATATGTTAAATTTACTCTCATCAGCAAATATAACTTTATTACAGTAAACAGAATTCTTATTTATGTTGGATTTTGCGAAAGCTAGTCCGAGTTTTCTATTCTTTTCACTTACGAAGAATTTTTTCCTGGCTACTCTACCGTGATATCCAGCAGATCCCTTCTAATAGTCTCAGGATTAACAATTACTCCATATAATGCTTGTAAATCAGCAGTAACTTTTGAAGCTCTATTTCTTGGATTTTTTTTTTAATATTTCGAACGATAATTCGCTTTATTCCATTGGATAGCTTTGATAGTCGGCCAGGTCTTCTTTTATCCTGAATCATATGATTCTTTTTATATCGTTTACAGATATTGAAAACTGTTGAACGACTCAAGTTAACTGTTTCAGCAGTTTTTCTAATAGATTTTCCACGTTCAATATGCAAATTAATAACTAATTTTCGAATTTCAGGCGAAGTTTCTTTTCGTTTAACATTCATGGCTACACAGAGCTAAAAAACACAAAAATTCCAAAACAAACTGGAGAGAAATACTGCAGAAGATTTTATAAATTATTGCCAATTGCTTTTAAGTAAAAATAAAACCCCAAAAAATATTTTTATTGCTTATTTCAGACGATTTTAGTTGCATATATAATAGTGTCCCATCACTTATGTGAGCTATTTTTTGCTCCGTTCTAAACACTTGTATTTTTATTAAATTAATATTTTAATATTTTGACAAAATGTATGTTATGTAATAATCTTTACTAAATTTAAGTATGAAATACACCCACAAAAAAATGTGTACATGTTTTTTTTAATTTATTTGTATAGTTTCCTTTTGAAAAGCACAAGTGTCCCATCACTTATGTGAGACACTGTATATATATATATATATATATATATTCTACTGAACTAAATATAGAACTATTTCTTTCAGCTTCATATTTTTCTTCCTTCTTTGTTTTCTGTTAGGAACAATGAGAGACAATCGATACAAAGAAATTCAAAAGGCACAGCATAAATAAAAGATATAATGATTTTATAAAATAAGTGTTGAATATAAGTGTAAATATAAGTTGTGAAAGCATTTTTTAAATAAAACTAAAATCATACAAAAAATTACATTTGTATGTAAAACATTATACAGTTGGATTTAAAAATGAAGTAAATTTTATTTGATTTAAAACTGAATCATTTTTGCAAAATTTAGTAATACACATATAAATACTAACATAGAAGTATTCTGTAAATATATACTAGATATGTTTAAAAAAATTATTTACTTACTGTGACTTTAAAAATAAATCAAATTTATGAAATCACTTATGGTATATGATATCGTATTATAGATTTATATGTAAGTTTTGCTGAAAGTAACTTAAAAAAGTTTTAAACAGCAACACTACATTGGAATTAAAGAATGATACATATTACTTGTATAAATATTACGTTTTGACAATATTTATACAGTAATCTACGTATTATAAAATAACATAAATTGTTTGAAAAATAAAGCAGTTTCGATATACATAAATTATAATTACTTATACTTTTACCCCATTATTTTTTAATGTACTGAATGGACAAATAATATATTATACCAAACTCAAAAGACACCATTGAAAATTAAGTTTAATTGTATTTCATACTTGGTGTTCAAAATATTGTGTTTCAATTTGGTGTTACAGAACCAGAGAAGCTCTTTTAAACATACAAGCTTTAGACATTCAAAAAGTTTCTGATAATATTCCATAGTAAAATTTAAATATATATTTTTTTAAATCAAACATGAATTTCTATTTTTTCAAAATAAAAAAATAAATAAATATTTCAATACTTAATTCATTAATTGGGCTATGTTTATATCTAAAATTCTCTTAAGTTAAAGATATTTAGATTTTTTATATTTAATCTCACGTATAGTTAAGGACACAAGTGTTTTAATTTGTAACATTCCAAACAGATCTGATATTTAATTATTCAAGAGGAAAATGCCTCTAACAGTTATTGGAAATCTTTCATAAAAGAAGCGTTTTTTCCCCTTTTATTGATTTTTCAATTGATTTTCGGCTGAAAAATATAATTTAAAATCCATTAAATGTTATTAATCTGAAACCAACCAAAGAATACGTTATTGGAAATTCTATCGCTTTTTTATTGAGATATCATTTTAAATTATTTAAATAAAAGATACATTAAATCCTTAAAAGAAGTTAACAGTAGTGAAAAATATTTATTATAAACTAGCAATTCTATGTGTATTTATTTTTCTTTAATACGTAAACATATTTGAAATTTTGAATATATATATCGAGTCATGTATAAAATTAAAATAATTTCTGTACATTATTTTACTTAATATCTCTGTTATGCTATTTGCAATATAAATTACATAATAATTTGTTTTAATTTTAAAAATGTATAAATATGTGTAATGCAAATATAAAGAAAACTCCTAATTAAATCATTCTACCATCATGTACATATTAAATATATTAAATCTTTAAAAGGTAAATGTAAATAAATGTGACTTTGGAAAAACAGAAACCACATACATCTATGCAAGACACAAATGAAAGAAACGCTCCTTTTAAAAGAAAATGGAGGGAATGAATTTAAATTTTTGAATTTACGCATTATATGTATTGTTCAGGCAATAGATTTTTTCCGTGTAGTATCATATAATTGTTCATAATGATGTTTCGTTGCTGTAATAATTTAATTTATTATATATTAAAAAAAATAAGCAATGACCAAAAAAAAAAAAAAGAAAAGAAAAGAAAAGAAAGAAATTGGCAAAGTATTCTAATTGCAAAACCGCCCAACTCTTCAAAAATGGAAAATGTGTTTTAAATAATGTTTTTTTTTATGTTCTACTATCTGGAAATAATAAACATTACCAAACCGACAAATATCCTGCCCTAATGACAACACCAAAAAATGCAATGTTGTTTGTTTCATTCATATTTTGGATGAGTATGGCAGAAAAATCTCAAAATCTTTTCTCAAAATTGTATTTTTTGAGACGGCTTATTTTACAACTGGGCGACACATATATTTAAAATGAATAGTTTCATAATAAATAAATATTTATTCAGTCATTACCATACATTCTGTCAATTCATTAATTATTCTTTGTTATAATCTAACTAATTTATCGCTTAAGAATTGTTCTTCCTATGTAATTTATGTAGGAAAAAACTGATAAAAGCAAGCATTGCAAAAGAAAGAAGTAACATAAATTTTATCTGTGTACAAGACTAGGTTGTAAATTTAATTAAATTGCAAAATATTTGGATAGTTAACAATATGTATTTTTGGAATTTTTGAAAAAAGCATGCAATGAAATTTTGAAAATAGTAACAGGTCTTCATATATGACTCCAAGAAGTAAAATGTTTTCTTAAGAAAAAACTTAAAAAATAATAAAAAGAATATTGCCCAGTTAAACTGATGGCATCGAGCTCACAGGCTACGCATACTAAGTGTACATTACAGCCTTATATTTTCAAAGGTTAATTTCGTTCGAAAAAAAAATTAAGAAGGGGAAACAGCCCTCCCCTTTTCCCTTTTTTATACTGAATCATTGAACCTCTTAAACTATCAAGGACATTCTTTTTCATATAAAAATATATGTATCCAAAATTCAGAGAAAATCGGATAATTCTTAATAAAAACCCATTTATCATTTATATAATTTAAGAGGAGTTGTCCCCCTTTTTTATACTTAACCATTAAACTTCCAAAACTATTTAGAGGTTTGGTTTATTCTTGTCGTCCGATTATCTGCGCTAGGGATATAGGACCAGGGGGGAGTGCTCTTCGTGGGGGTCTTTCTAAGGGAACCTAACCCGTATTTACGCAAGGTTCGAAGAAAACCACGAAAACTCCGAACGGTTAGGCCGACAGCCGCGATTGGGTTCGAACCCAGCACCTGCCGTCTACCAGTTGAGAGGTCCGTACCTCTCGGCCACTGGTGGGGCAAAACTATTTAGAGATTTGAACGGAATCTGACAATTCTTCTTGAAAAACCCATTTATATAAATTAAGGGGAAGGGCATTAGAACCCCCGTTCCCCCTGTTTATACTTATTCAATGAACACCTAATAACAGTCACGGAATCGCCTCATCAGAATGATCCGATATCTAAATTTTGAAAGAAAACTTAATTCTACATGAAAAACCCATTTACATCAATTAAGGGGAGGGGCATGAGCCCCCCGATCACCCTCTTACACATGTCGAATGAGCTCCAAAAACTAATCAGGGAAGCGTCTTGTCAGGATATACATATATATAAAATTTCAAGTGGATCGGATATTTTTATCATGAGTTATCGCGTTACGCATGAACGAACATGCATACAGAACGGACGGGCACATAAGCTCTAAGGCTATGATAGCCTGTGCTCTCAGGCTATGATAGCCTGTGAGCTAAAAACTAATAATAATAATGATTGATAAATAAATAATAATGACTAATAATTCGATCGAAGCAGGACTTCAGAGCCCCAAATCCCCCTTACTTGCATTTCGTTGTAGATAATTTAATCATTTTCCGTTTTAAATTCGCTTTCATATTTTTTAACTGATTTCTGCAAGAGACTCGGGTATTCGGGACTTGGATCGGGAAGATATGCCTGGCTACCTCTATTGAGTTGTCTATTTGGGACGTGGGTTGGGACCATTCAAGCTGTTTTCCGCTAGAAAGTAGGAATAAAAGAAAAAGAAATAACAGATCACTGGCGAAATAATCGCACCGTGCTCTGAGAATTCTGCTTCGATGGGTTCATCTACCATCTACCGAAAAAGTCTAACAGTAAGTCCGAAGAAGCAACGGTTTCTCGGAAGTTTCAGAACCTTTGTCTTTTCTTCCAGCTTTCTGTTTGCTTTAATTTTATTATTTTCCATTTTAAATTTGTCCCGTTTCATTTATTTGATTTTTGTTTTTGACTTGGCTTTTACTAGAGATTCTGCTATTCGGGACAATTGAAACTAGCTTCTGCTAAAGATCGGTATCAGAGAAGAAAAGCTAAAGGATCAGTGATGGAGCGCGCGTGCCGCGCACGGATAATTCTGTGGCAGTAATAATAATAGAATAATTATTAATTAGTTTGACCATAAAAAAACTACAACTTGAAATTGCTCTTTTATAAGATACAACAGAATTCAGCACTACTATGTTGGATGAAAAATGGGATTTTTGGAAAAACATATTAATTATAAAAAGAAGTTTTCTTATATGTCCATTAAAAACGTTTCAAAAAATATATATTAAAATATTTAATTGCTAAAATGGACGTCAAATACTAATAAAATGCATTAAGATATCTTAATAATTTGACATGTTAAGATTCAATTTACTCAATCATCATCAGAAAAAAGAATAATACAAATAAACGCAAAGATGGAAAATGACAATAAACTGTTACAACGTGAAACATAATTAAAATATAACGCGCGTGATTTTATTTATTTTTAAATTTCATTTGTAACAGTTTATTGTCATTTTCCATCTTTGCGTTTATTTGAATTTTTCTTTTTTCTGATGATGATGGAGTAAATCCAATCGAAACATGTCAAATTATTCAAACCTTCAGAGAGGGAGGAAGATGGGAAATCTTTTTACAGTGTGTAAAATGCACGTTGGTTTAATGTTTTGACTCCCTTTTTAAACGAGACGTTTCTCAAATTTACAAACAACTCTTCAGAATTTCAAATGCAGTAACTCTGTCTAAGGCGAAATAGATTGGAATCGAGAAAATTCCCCGTTGTAGACAATATTCCGCCATAAACAAATTTTACTCTATGTCTATAGATTCGCAGAGACTTGAAAATTTTTGCGAGATAGATAGATTTCCGTCTTAAACAGTCCGCCTCACAGAGGTATTACTGCAATTGAATCACCTTTTTATAAATAAAAGATTATATGATGCTTTGAAACAAAACAAAAAAAAAATCATATTATAGAAGTAAAAGTTAAAAAATATCCATATCTATAAAAAAAATTATCACAGTTTTAGGCATACATTTATTTCTCTAAGAAAACAATTTCAAGAAATGATAATAAGACCTTTAGTGAATTTTAAGAAATCATTGAAAAATCCTTCCTTAAATTGAGATTCTAGTGGGCTAAGGTTTTTAATTTAAAAAAAAAATGTTTTAAAAAAGTCTTTTTTTTTTTTTTTTTTTTTTTTTTTTTTTTTTTTTTTTTGCACAACTTAATGACTTGAAACTTTATGACACATTTTGTATTTTTAAGTTGAATGTTCATTAAAGCGATTTTTCATCGAGCAGTTTTCCTTTATTTTTTTTAAATATATGCATGAATTACATATTGTTGAATTTTTATCATTTCCATTTTTCACCATTTCCTGCGCTGTCGCGTCCGGATATTTGGTACAAAACTTCAAACTTGACAGCATATTGTAAAAGATCTGCTACCTTTTCTGATATTTACTTTTATAAAAGGACGTTTTTCTATTTTAATATTTATTTTAAAATATTTTAATCTATTTTAAATAATTTTCCCTTTTCTTTATGTTATTTTTAAATGATGAGTGTAAAAAGGCGCCGGTGAAGAAAAATGTATGAAAGTGTGTATACCATTTCAGATATACACATTTATAAAGAAATGAAAAAAGATGTTTGATTGCAAAAGCAATTTTCATTCATTTCTGTACAAAAATATTTAAATACATAAGAAAGTAATTTACGTAACAAAATTTATCAAAAGCATGTTTTTACGCAGGAAAAAGGTAAAACACTTTTGATACAAAATGAACAAAAGAATTTTTAAAAAAATGTATTGTTCTACTGAAGCATTATTCATTTTAAGGGAAAATTTTTTTTCACTTTTGAGTTAAAAAAAAAAAAATAAAATAAAGCTTTCCTTTTCCATTACAGATAGGTGGAGGGGGGGAGAGCAGACAGAGACGATTTAGGCACAATCTAAAGGCTTTTTCTATTTTAATATTTATTTTAAATTATTTGAATGTATTTTAAATATTTATTTATATTCTTTTAGTTATATTTTATAAATAATGAATGCAAAAGGGCACCTGAAGAAAATATTTGGAATATGTATACATTTTGGGAACAATATTTATTATTTATAAAAAATATTTTTAAATTAAATAAAAATATGTCATGTGTTTAACTGTCTTAAATATAAACCTTACAACATATTTATATGTTTAGTAAAACTCAGATTTGAAGTATTTTTTAAAGAAATGAAGACCAAAAATACCCTTTCTCTTTTAAATAAAAATGCTGGTTAGATTATAATGGCCCTCTGCTTTCTAAAGTATGAAACGCCATTACACTATTGCCAGAAATTGACCCTTAGGAGTTGGCCGGCAAAGTAAATGTAACTGTTCTCTCATCGCCGATCCGTTACTGTCTCGGCGGTAGCTGCCGCAACTAGCGGCGGGTCATTTGCGGTACCGCATTGTTTTGTTACAAATGGCCTTAACTCCTTCTGGCCGCAATGAAATCGCCTGTCGGCCGTAAGTCATGTGTTTGTGGGGAATGTTCTCCCTATACCATTATGGAATGGAATACTTTTGTGTGGCCTTGTAAATCAATAACAAATATTCTTTGCACCACAGATTATGCAAAGTGTATATTATAATATCTACTTTATAGAAGCATATCAATTTTATTATGTTCGAATGAGTGTAACACCATTAAAATGCATTTAAAATATTTTTCCTCATTAACCGTAATGTAACGGAATACTTTTGATTGTCCCTGTAATTGAACTATGCATCCAATTTTGATAAAATTTTAAATAACTCGACAAAAATATGTAACAATTATGTATTTACAATTTCAAACGATTTATATGCATTTGAACCTTTTTTTCCCCAATGGCCGTAATGTAACGGAATCCTTTTGATTGTCCCTGTGATTGATCTATGCATCCGATATTCATATAATTTGAAATGACTCGACAAAATTATGTAATAATTGTGTATTTTAAATTTCAAACGATTCAGTTCAGTAGTTTTTGCGTTGTTATATGCGGACGGACAGACAGACGGACGGATTGAACGATAACAATAGGTGCTACGTATTTGCATATTTACGAACGCACTTAAAAACGAACGAAAGAAATAGATTACATCTGAGAAAATTTGAAGGAAAAAATGTATATATGCATATACTTGCTGTATTATATAAACTAATGAAAGCCATGATTATTAAAACAATGGGAAAAGGCAGATAAATTAGAATTATAATGTTAGAATTGGAAATATTACAGACTACTTTAAAACAAAGAACGATTTTAAATGCCATAATATTACTAAATAATATGTGACCATAAGTAACGAAATATTAGATTTTAAAAGTTTTGAATGAAATTGTGTTCAATTTAAAAAAAAAATATGGTACATAAAATACATTTTGAGATCATTCACTTTAGCCGAGTTTTGTGCCTAAAGAATTTGGAAAATTTAAAACACATACATTATTTTAGATCTCCCATTATATTTAAAATCTGAAAATTATTTTTATTTGTCGTATTTGAGACTATTTACTTTCTACAATATCTGCGATTCTTTGTGTAAGAAAAGCAAGTGTGTTCAAGGAAATTAAAAGTTTCCATAAAACTTTAATGAGCTTGGTGTTTTCTGTTTATACCATGTAAAGTTTGTAACGAAATTTAATGTCATTTTGAGAAAATTTCACCAATTGAATTAAAAAGCAATGCTACTTTTTGGATAAAAGAAAGTTCTAGAAGCTTCCAAACTTCCACACTCGAACGCTTACCGATAATTGCTTTGATCATTACAGCAGGAAGGGAATCGTTGAAATAGTCAGCGATCTCTTGACAAAGACTTTAGATCGGGTGGGTCGCCGGGCCAATTGAGCTGTTGGCCGTCTTATCCCGAAGATTTCTCGAACGCATGATTTCCAAATCGTTCGAACGCACCCTCTATTAGAGGAGTCGGAGGCCACTTGTGGGCGCGATTCGGACGAAGCGACTATACATGGTTTTTCAGGGTTTTCCTTGCACGTAACGAGAATTCGTGTCGCTTTCCCGGAAGTCCTCCCTAAAGGCAGGGATCCGGTGATCAGCGGTGTGCTCAGGCAGCTTTTTCTACGTCACCTGCTTCATTTTGCTCTTGTCGGTGTCAGCCTTGTGGGGCTCGGGCGGTGTCGTTTCAGAGGTTGCGGTTTGGCGGGCCGCCGGGCTGCGACGCTGGGTCACGTGCCCCGTGCCCTTGCATGTTGTTCTCGGCTCGCAGCGGCGCTGTTGTGGGGGCCGGGCGTCACTTGGTTCCTCTTGATTGGGGGTCTCGTGACCTCCCTGTTTGGACCGCATGGAGCCTCTTGGCTCTGGATCGGGAAAGTCATAGTTTTACCGTATTTACTCGTGTATAGGGCGAACGCGTGTATAAGGCGCACCCCTACTTTACAAGTAAAAATAACGATTTCTTAAAATCTCATATATAACGCGCCCCATAAATTTGATACGTTAATGAAGAATGACCAAATGAATTTCCGTAAAAAGAAATCTAAACAAACATTACACCGGACCTGAAAACAAGACGAAAATGCATTTTCAGACTTCGGGTTGTAAGAGAATGTCGGCAAATAGGAATGAGTGATGGTAAAGAGAATTGCTAATTAGCGTTTAGATAATGGTATTAGCTCTTTTGTACAAAAAACTTCAAGAAATGAAACAAATGTGCAGTAATACTTCAATTAAAAAACATTTTCCAAGTTTTAATATTTTCTTTGAATAATTTCTTGTTTAATATGTATATCGTTCGACTGCATCCAACAGTAAAAAATTATTCCGTGTATAAGGCACACCTAGGAATTTTGCCCTAATTTTTTTAAAAAAAAATTGCGCCTTATACACGAGTAAATACGGTAAACAATATTTATGAATATATATATATATAAAGATAATAATGAAATTTCATTTAACAATGTTGATAAAATTATCGTATAATAACATAGAAATACAATTTAATGATTTCAAAATAGTTAGTCTAAAAACGTTGTTTCAGTTAAATTATAATAATAATATTAATTTTTCCGTTACTTGTATTATATTAGCTGCTTTTGTAACGAAAAATTAGCTGATGTGTACAAAATCATATATATATTCTTATAATATAAAAATGTATCTAAAGTATGTAAAAGATATGACATCGGTGGTAAGATAAATTACTTTTATTTGCGTATTTATTGTAAGTAATAATAATCCGGCAGGATGGGTTTGGTTTGGTTTAGGTTTATTTTGTGACGGCTGGTAATCTACTCGAGGGATACGTGGTTGCTTTTCGTAGGTATCTTCCTCAGGGAGCATAACCCGTATTTACGAAAAGTTAGAAGAAAACCACGAAAACTCCGAACGGTTAGGCCGACGGCCGCGATTGGGTTCGAGCCCAGCACCTGCCGTCTACCAGTTGAGAGGTCCGGCAAGATGGGCGTGGAATATTTCGACACCCCATTGATGAAAATATCCATCGGTTGTCAAAAAAAAGTATCCTTATAAACCGAAGTGTTGTCAGGTCTATCAGTACCTGCTTCTAGAGTTACCTTCCGAGAGCATAGAATAAAAACTCCGAATTCAGACATTTATTTTAGTGTTATAGAAATATTGTAGATTTAGTGTTAAAGAAATGTATATGAATTCTTTATTTCGGCAATATAATTAAATTAATTTGGATTGAAACATATGCTTTTATAACTGCAACATGTATATTTAATACTAACTATTTTCATTTAATTCAAACATATTTTTTTATTACAAAATTGCTTCTTATGACGAACGAAAGTACATATAAAGCTTATTGTTTGTAATGTGTCCGTTGGAATCATAAATCTTTATTTCCATACAATTGTACATAATTATTATCCCTTGCATCTGTTATCCAAATATATTTTATTAGATTATTCATACATTTATACATAAATATATGTTTTAAAATATGTCTTGTAAAACACCCCCAATCTTTTAAATTTATTTGCATTTTATTTTGATTTTCTTACTATGGACATAAATTCTTGATATCACATAACAATGATAAAGGAAAGTATAAATTCTAAACTACATTATGCAACACACATAAAGAAGACAGTGCTTTTGAAAAACGATTCTTGAACATTTATTTTCTTGGAAATGACATGGAAGAATTTCTCGGATGACATTGTGAAGATTTATTTTCATGGATACTAACCGACTGGAATAATTTTGATTTTTTTCTGCATTAGACATTTCTACAAATCAAGATCTTATCGTAATGAAAGCCAAAAAATTGTATGGACGTCTTGGGTTATCTCATTTTATAGTAATAGTCCGTTTTCTAATTACATCCCGTGTGCAATTTTATGATTAAGTATAGTGAGTGGTCTCATTTTGTTCCTTATGTCTTGTAGACTAAGAAAAGCGATGGTGGACATCCGGGACCCGCTACTGGGGAGGGGGAGGGGGAGGGGAAGGGTAAAAAATGGAAGGGGAAAAAATTCCATTTCATAAATAATAAAGAAATTTATCAATAAATATTAATGTTTAAAACATTTATAGATTAGGAAAAATATTTGTGGACATCCAGGACCCGCGATTGGGGAGGGAGAGGGGGAGGGGAAGGGTTGAAAAGTGCAAGGGAAAAAAATTCCATTTCTTAAAATATAAAGACAATTATGTATAAATATTAATGTTTAAAACATTTAAAGATTAGGAAAGACATTTGTGGACATCCAGGAGCTGCGACTGGGGAGGGGGATGGGGAGGGGGAAGGGTGGAGGAGGGGTGGAGAAGGGGTGGGGGAGGGGAAGAGTTGCAAAGTGCAAGGAAAAAATTCCATTTCATAAAAAATAAAGAAAATTATGTATAAATATTAATGTTTAAAACATTTATAGATTAGGAAAAACATTTGTGGACATGCTGGACCCGCAACTGGGGAGGGGGAAGGAGAGGGGAAGGGTTGAAAAGTGCAAGGAAAAAAAATCCATTTCATAAAAAATAAAAAAAATTATGAATAAATATTAATGTTTAAAACATTTATAGATTAGGAAAAACATTTGTGGACATTCAGGAGCCGCGACTGGGGAGGAGGAGAGGGAGGGGAGGGGGAGGGGAGGGGAAGAGTTGCAAAGTGCATGGGAAAAAATTCCATTTCATAAAAAATAAAGAAAATTATGTATAAATATTAATGTTTAAAACAAATATGGATTAGGAAAAACATTTGTGGACATCCGGGACCCGCGACTGGAGAAGGGGAGAGGGAGGGGAAGGGTTGCAAAGTGCGAGGGAAAAAATAAGTAATAAAGGTAATTGAAAAGGAACTGAGTGATGATAAGTACTAAATGATACAAATTTTGTAGCGCTAAATATTTTTTGTTATCTTTGTATTGTTATTCTATATTATACATCATATACCTAAATAGTAAAAACTTTCAAATTTTAAACTGCAAGTAAAAGTTTAACTTCAGAACAAAGTAGGATCATCGGTACCACTGTCATCATAATTTACATCATCAAGGCCTCCAACATTATCACATTTATCAGTCTCACCCGAGCATGAACACATTTCAGTTACAAGGTAATCCATTTTGTGAACATTTACAGGATGCTACACATCTTCACTTGACACACGAACAACGCACCGATTAAACCAGTTCTTGAGGAGCACATGGCATGTTACACATGACAGGTAGGTATTATTTTTCCTTTATTATCCAGCCAAAATCAGTTGGGGGTGGAATATTATTTTTTAAAATGTGTATTCTTTGCCATATTATTGCTTGGTAATGAACTCTTATGGCTGGGTAAAGGGCGGCTTGAGTTGGAGGCATATTTGTTCCTTCAACTTCTTCTTTTGTAAATAACCACCATCTTAGCTCACTGAATGTTTTAATGTTTAATTTTGGCATGTACACTGAACATATGTATTCTTCAAGTGCAATATATGTTTCACTCTCAAGGATATCTGTTTGACCTTATGCGTCAAGTGCTTTCAGAATTCTGTCGTCAGCATTTATTCTGTCGTCAGTGGGGGCCGGGCGTCACTTGGTTCCTCTTGATTGGGGGTCTCGTGACCTCCCTGTTTGGACCGCATGGAGCCTCTTGGCTCTGGATCGGGAAAGTCATAGTTTTACCGTATTTACTCGTGTATAGGGCGAACGCGTGTATAAGGCGCACCCCTACTTTACAAGTAAAAATAACGATTTCTTAAAATCTCATATATAACGCGCCCCATAAATTTGATACGTTAATGAAGAATGACCAAATGAATTTCCGTAAAAAGAAATCTAAACAAACATTACACCGGACCTGAAAACAAGACGAAAATGCATTTTCAGACTTCGGGTTGTAAGAGAATGTCGGCAAATAGGAATGAGTGATGGTAAAGAGAATTGCTAATTAGCGTTTAGATAATGGTATTAGCTCTTTTGTACAAAAAACTTCAAGAAATGAAACAAATGTGCAGTAATACTTCAATTAAAAAACATTTTCCAAGTTTTAATATTTTCTTTGAATAATTTCTTGTTTAATATGTATATCGTTCGACTGCATCCAACAGTAAAAAATTATTCCGTGTATAAGGCGCACCTAGGAATTTTGCCCTAATTTTTTTTTTTTAAATTGCGCCTTATACACGAGTAAATACGGTAAACAATATTTATGAATATATATATATATAAAGATAATAATGAAATTTCATTTAACAATGTTGATAAAATTATCGTATAATAACATAGAAATACAATTTAATGATTTCAAAATAGTTAGTCTAAAAACGTTGTTTCAGTTAAATTATAATAATAATATTAATTTTTCCGTTACTTGTATTATATTAGCTGCTTTTGTAACGAAAAATTAGCTGAAGTGTACAAAATCATATATATATTCTTATAATATAAAAATGTATCTAAAGTATGTAAAAGATATGACATCGGTGGTAAGATAAATTACTTTTATTTGCGTATTTATTGTAAGTAATAATAATCCGGCAGGATGGGTTTGGTTTGGTTTAGGTTTATTTTGTGACGGCTGGTAATCTACTCGAGGGATACGTGGTTGCTTTTCGTAGGTATCTTCCTCAGGGAGCATAACCCGTATTTACGAAAAGTTAGAAGAAAACCACGAAAACTCCGAACGGTTAGGCCGACGGCCGCGATTGGGTTCGAGCCCAGCACCTGCCGTCTACCAGTTGAGAGGTCCGGCAAGATGGGCGTGGAATATTTCGACACCCCATTGATGAAAATATCCATCGGTTGTCAAAAAAAAGTATCCTTATAAACCGAAGTGTTGTCAGGTCTATCAGTACCTGCTTCCAGAGTTACCTTCCGAGAGCATAGAATAAAAACTCCGAATTCAGACATTTATTTTAGTGTTATAGAAATATTGTAGATTTAGTGTTAAAGAAATGTATATGAATTCTTTATTTCGGCAATATAATTAAATTAATTTGGATTGAAACATATGCTTTTATAACTGCAACATGTATATTTAATACTAACTATTTTCATTTAATTCAAACATATTTTTTTATTACAAAATTGCTTCTTATGACGAACGAAAGTACATATAAAGCTTATTGTTTGTAATGTGTCCGTTGGAATCATAAATCTTTATTTCCATACAATTGTACATAATTATTATCCCTTGCATCTGTTATCCAAATATATTTTATTAGATTATTCATACATTTATACATAAATATATGTTTTAAAATATGTCTTGTAAAACACCTCCAATCTTTTAAATTTATTTGCATTCTATTTTGATTTTCTTACTATGGACATAAATTCTTGATATCACATAACAATGATAAAGGAAAGTATAAATTCTAAACTACATTATGCAACACACATAAAGAAGACAGTGCTTTTGAAAAACGATTCTTGAACATTTATTTTCTTGGAAATGACATGGAAGAATTTCTCGGATGACATTGTGAAGATTTATTTTCATGGATACTAACCGACTGGAATAATTTTGATTTTTTTCTGCATTAGACATTTCTACAAATCAAGATCTTATCGTAATGAAAGCCAAAAAATTGTATGGACGTCTTGGGTATCTCATTTTATAGTAATAGTATGCTTAAAAAAATGCTGTTGTTTGTTTCAAGAATCTGATACTTGTATATGTATTATTATTATTATTTTAAATATAAGAATTATTATTAATTAGGTTTAAAATACATAATTTTATAGCTGTAATGTGTATATTTAATCGCATATTTAGTGTTCACTATTTTCGTTTTATTCAAACATATTGTTCGATTGTAAAATTGTTACTTACGATATACGAGATTACGCATGAACTTATTATGTGCAATGTATGCATTGGAATCCCAATTCTTAATTTCGTAAAAAATGTCCATTAAAAAACATTTAATTTTCTTTACGTTGGTCATTTTAATATATAAAGTTATTTTATTTGTGAATTTATAAATAGATATGTATTTTAAAATATGCCTTGTAAAACACTTACACTCTTGTAAATTTATTTGCATAGAATTTTTATTTCAATACGATGAACATAAAATATTGATTGCACATAAAAATGATAAATTGAAGCATGAATTCTAAACTACATCATGCAATGCATATACAGAAAACTGTGCTTTTGAAATACGATTCTTGAAAACTTATTTCTTGAAAATCACATGGAAGAATTTCTCAGACGACATTGTGAAGATTTATTCCCACGAATACTTACATTCTGAAATAACTTTTTTTTTCCCTGCACTAGACATTTTGGTTTTCCTAAATCAATATATCATTACCATAAAAGACAAAAATAAATGTCTAGACATCTTGCGTTATCTTATTTTGTAAACTGAAATGGCATTCAAAATTTACTTATTAGTATTGTTGTTTGTTTCATGAATCTGGTGGATTTTGTCGTTGTTGTTGTTTTTAAATTTAATATAAGAATTATCGGTACTTCTAGGTTATCCCGTCGACTAAAAAATTACCGCCAAATAATAAGATTAAATGCCAATAATGGATGATCGTGAATGTCACATTCAATGACATTAAATGCGATTCACGTTTTTAAAATGTCATTAAGTGATTTTTATTTCGACTTTTTATTAATATTTTTATTAATATCCTACTAATTATTTGTTTCTTCGTTTATTAAAATAAAAAGTATGTCAATATGTATAATTTGGCTATTAGTTTGGCGATTTGTATAATTTGGCGAAATTTGTCGACGGATAACAGAGTAGTACCGAATTAATAAATTTACGAATACATCGTATAAATATTCTTAATACTTTACAATATAACTGAAAAATGTTTAAAATATTCAGTTTGTACGGTTGTCCGTCAGTATGTTCGACGGTCTGCCTTTAATCTTGTTCTTCTCTTCGTATGACACTTTGTCTTTTTTCTGAATGCTCTAATTTCAATAAATATCGTTAGATTGCCATGAAATAAATATATGTTGTTTGAGTTTACAGTGCTTTGTTTGGTATTGAAAGTCAAATATGCGGTCATTATGTTTCATTTACAAGGACGCATAAAATAATCCCCTTACGTTTTAGACAATGGAGAAATATTGTTTGTGGTTTACTTTAATGGCATTGGACTAAGGTAAACATATTGAAATGTATATGTATTTCTGAAGTGAAAAACAAAGCATATAAAATATTGTTCATTTAGAGTATTTCGCTACCGTAATATACATGCAGGATAACTGTTGTAAATTCGTTTTCCCATGTTTCAAATGTAACTATATATTTTGCATATTACTACGTATGTATAAATTCTATGAATCAAACACGGGGTTACACAAAATGTCTCAAGTGCATTTTCCATTTACTGATGGAAATTACTGAATAGAAGTTATTGTGCTTTATTGAACAAACTTTCAGTATAATATTGAATGCACATACTACGAAAAAATAAAATAATATTAAAAGGTTACAGCATATTAATATAATATTACATCTTTTCATCAGCATAAGAAACGTTTATTATTCGCGTTTTTTTTTCTATAAACATCTGAAATAATCTTTCCCTGTATATAAAAAAAAACAAATGTGTTCATTTGAAATAAACTAACTATTTTATTTTTAAACTATTCGTGAACATAAAGCAACATTGATGACAGTGTATTTTGCGTTCAAAATTAAAATAAAATCTCTCAAAAACACTGATAACAATAAATTTTTATAGGTGTTAACAATACGGATGTAATTGTAACTAAAGAATGTGGATTCGTAGCTTTTTTAAAACCTCGAAACAGTAATACGACAAGCGCTGGGCTCGACCTCAATCGTGCTCGTCGGCCTAATCGTTAGGAGAATTCCGTGGTTTTCTTTGAAACTTGCGTTTTCCTGCGTAAATATGGATTAAGTCTTTTTAGAAAGACAGCAACAACGGACAATAACTGGCCATCATAAACAAAACCAACCAACCATATAAAAATATTTTATTGAATATAATCTCTCAATTTGAATTTTTAAACGACAAAAAATGAAGTATCTGTCATATTGCCTGTTCATCTACAAAAAGTTCTAAAACATCGTTAAAAGTTTTTATACTTTGTTTAGAAATTAACAAATTTCATTTGAATATTTGAATTTAGAAATTAAGAAATTTTATTTAAATATTTGGACCTCCAATGTTTAAAATGTGAAGTCTAGTTTTTGTAGTTTTAGCATTTATATAATGATAGTGTTACGCTTCCCTTAACCTTGGCTGTCGCGCGTCTCCATGGAGCATTCAGTTGAAATTTTGGTTTTGCCATTTGGCAACATATGAAAATTGTCAGTTGGTTGTTTATTGACGATGTTTGCGGACCTATGGTGCGTTCCCTAGATCGACATTCTTTTCGTTAAAATGTAAATATAATTTGTAAAGAATTTTGTATAGGGGGAACTGGGGTACATTGATACATGGGGCACATTGATACACCCCCTCTACCGCTCACAGGGTAATTACAGGAAGTTTCACAACAGCTCCAAAAGATGATGCTAGTGTATTCAACTACATACAGAAAATCTTGGAATGATTCAGTAGTTTGATGAAATGGGACGGGTGATTTATTGTTTTTGTTGTTCAAAAGTAAATATGAGTTGTACAATTGAAATGCTATTATACAACTGTTCCAGTATTTTCAACCAAAATGAATACTCTCCCTGGTAAGTACAGCTACTCTTTATCAGTTCTTCATTATTTATTGTTAGATATATTGTGAAGTGTTGGATTTGAGACTCATTTTATTCAAAATTGCTGTATGGGGCACATTGATACAGTCTATGACGGGGCACATTGATACAGCCTAAATCCTTTAATAGTTCATATTTTCATTATCTTTTATTATTTTTTTTACCATACACTCCTTAATCCAACCTTTTTTTTCACGAAAAATTTCTAATATTAGTTTTTATTGAAGTGAAATAGCTTAATTTCTTTATATTAGAACATTTTATAGTATTTTTGAAAACAGAAGATGTAGGAACTTACCCAGCATCTAGTGCTAGTAGAACTAATAAAAGAAAAGGACGCCATTCTGGCAAATCTCGGATTTATATCGATTCTCCAGAGAAAAAAGTATTTTCGACATGCGAAATGTTAAGTAAGAGAAACAAACTGCAGAATAGAAAATGTTACTTATATTATAAACAGAATTTTTAATATAATTATCCTTTTTTTCTGTTTATGAACCTATTTATAAACAGAAAAACTGGTAATTTTTTCATCTTTCATAAGAAAGAAGATAATGCTGGGGTTGAAGTGCTAGATATGACAAAGTTACCACAGCCAACAATCAGACAAGAAACAGCCAGAACATCAGGTCATAATATATTTCATTTTGATTGCTTTAATATTGCTTAAAAATAAATTGTGGGTGATTTGAATTTTTATAAATAAATATAAAATGGTTTTCTAATTCATTTTCTATGAAAAATATGCATTGGTATTATTTTGTCGTCATTTTTCTCAAACGTATCAATCTGCCCCGGGGATGGGGCACATTGATACAAATGACTTTTTTTGATTTTTTTAAAATTACATGCAAAAATACTATATAAAACAATGATTGTACATTTTTATAACATACTACACAAGTTTTGCTGTCACCTCATGGAAAAAAAAACTTGAATTTTCTACTTTCTTGACACCAAAAAAAATCTTAGAAAAAAACTGTATCAATGTACCCCAGTTCCCCCTACATAAAGAATTTTAAAGTAATAGTGGTAGTAATTGAACCAGCGACCAAATGAGTATTTCAAAATACTCGCACCATTCAACACGCCATTACATTGGTCCGCTTGCGGAGAATATTTGTTTTTAATTCGTAATTAGTGTTGTACTTCTTGTTTTATTTTAAACTAAAATGAATACAATAATTAGTTTAAACAGAACAAGGAGCTCGTTAAAGGCTCAGCTTACAAGACTAGAAAAACATTATAAATGACAAGATGGGAGAATAGTCGAATATTAAAATTGAGATGAAAATCAAGACTCTTAAAAAATTATCTTCAAATATCGATTCCTTAAGGGCAGATTATTATATTAAAGCTTCTGGGAATCACAATGTGACCTAAATAGATTCTTCATTGATTGAGATGGAAGAACGCGTATAAAAGTTAGAGGTAAGTTTTAATTAATTATTGAATTCTAATAAAAACGAAACTAAAAATTCTGAATTTAAGATAAATAATTGTACGATTAAATTACCTGAAATACTTTAACTCAATTAAGTGGAAAAAATGAAGATTGGAACATGCTTAAAATATAATTTAACAATATTGTTACGAATAACGAAGAGGTGTATGAACTTCAGAAATTACATTATCTCCATTCCGCATTAAGAAATGAGGCTAAACTATTAGAAATTTCAGATGACACATTTGATTCATTGTTTGAGGCGTTAGAAAATAGATTTGAGAATAAATGAATAATTGTTAATATACATTTAAAGGCTGTATTAGATTTCGAAAGAATTACATATGAGTCTTCTGAAGAATTAAGTTGCTTATTAGATGTCATAAACAAAAATATTTAAGCTCTAAAGAATTTAGGATTTGAGAGAAACAATATATCTGACATTTTGTCTACAACTATAAATTCAAAAAAAAATCGACAAGCAAACGAAAAAAAAAAATTTGAACTGTCAATGAATACATCTGAATTTCCAAGTTTTGATAATTTAATCGACGTTTTAGAAAAAAGAAGCCAATCGCTCGAAAGAATTAATAGAAACAATTTAACTGAATAAAAAATTCCCAGTAAAACAAAATCAACATCTCTGTTAGCAAATTCGAGTACAGAGAAGCAGTGCATTATTTGGGACTTATTTCATCCCCTTTATAAGTGTAATAAATTTAAAATGATGAAATTAAATATGAATTTTTGTGAAAGATTTGCTATGGTTAAAGAGCGTAATCTTTGTTTTATATGCTTCAATAAATCATATTTAGCTGCTAACTTTCTGTCAAAATATGTATGCATTGTAAATTATCTCAGAACAGTTTATTACATAGAGATAAACCAGTTGGATCCAACAATGGAACGCATCATCAGAAGGCAGGTCGAAGGAAGCCTGCCTACGTTTTCACAAAATCTCTCTAATTGTTCATTTTCTTCGAATAAAAGAGTTATCTTGTCAACAGCAATAATTGAAATTAAAACAAAAAACGAAATTTTATTCAGGGAAGGAGTCTCTTATATTCTTGTAGCCAAATAAATTGTGTGTCCTTTGATTCTGTAAAAAGAGAGAGAGAGAAAGTTTAAAGCAATCAAAAGATTTTGCTCCAATCTCGGGTAAATACAGCCATGACATATAAATAATACAAATATAATACAACCATGACATATTAACGTATAAAATTAAAACTGTGATTAATGTGAATAAAAATAGAGATTTTACAAAGGAACTGGAATTTCTTGTAGTACAAAAAGCTACAGAAATAAACTGACATACACCTACTCCTACAGAAATTGCGGATATACCTACAGATATATTATTATCAGATGCTAAGTTTGATATCTCTGGAAGTACTGACCTGTTATTAGTTACAGAATGTTTCAATGATCTATTGAAATCGGGTAAAATTCGCTGCTCAACACAAAACTTGTTATTTGAAGAAAGCGTACTCGGATGTGTTGCTAGCGGTGCCGTGAATAATTTCTCAGATGATTCCAATATTGTGATTTACCAACGAATGAAAAAACAGAGAAACCCTTACGTAAATTTTGGGATATCGAAAATGTTAATGATTTTAGTTTTCTACTTAGTAATGAAGAGAAATTTTGCGAAAATCATTTTTAAATAACTCGTTATCAAATTTCCAGTGGTCAGTATGTTTTTAGTAAGAGAAGAATTTTGAGTGGGATTTTCATCTTGAGGATCCGTACGGTTATGTCATATTTTTGTAAAACTTGGTTAATATCGAATTTTGGTAAAATTACAGAAAAATTCAGACACAATACAATAATTTAGAGTAACTACAGACCATAATGAGTTCGGCGCTTTCATTTACGTTTGGTGCAAATACGGTCCGAGTTATATCAACAATCAATCAAATCAGCGAAGTACAAGGTAAATATACAGTATTATAAATAAATAATTTAGGATGCGCTCGTTAGCATTATAAACACTATATGGCCATTAATGACTGGACGCTTTCAGTGTTAGACATTTTGTTAAATATTTAAAAATAGACTTGTCGAATTTTTCTGTAATTTCGGGATTATAAAGATTATGTTTGACTTCCTATTTATCGTCATTCATTTGAAAAGAGGGACAAATTGGAGGCTGACAAAAAAAATCAAACAAAAACACTTATACTTGGGATTATCTTATACATTAAAATGAACGACAAGATCTATCACTGCAGAATATAAGTACGTGAATATTGTACATGTTTACTATTTTTTGTAAGAATAGCACGTATATTCATGGAGATACAGCGATTTTCTGAAAAGTTAAAAAAAATCATTATGTCATGGAGGGTATGCAACAAAATTAAACACAAGTTTAAGAAATATTGGGAAAATACAATAGAAACAATATAGTGCAACTGGAAGTAACATGTTTTAAATATTTTTTGAAATATGAGTAGTTGCATGAAATTTCATTTATCTGAGCATGCGAGAATAATAACAACGATATTTAAACATAATTTCATAATCATTTGGTATGGAGCAGCTCATTAAAAAAGTCAAATATCGTAAAAATTGAGAAAGATATTGGTGATAAGAGTGCGCTGGTTTTTAGTTTAAGTGCAAAGCAAATGATAGATAAAGGATTTTCCCACAATCTGTCAATCAACTGAGTTAAAACGTTAGTATTTAATGAATATCAATGCGAAGATTTGGAACAGATGATTCGATTTTGAATTCAATTGTCTCGGAATGGGTTCGTTCTGGTAGTTATTCAGGAAAAATTACAATATCAATAAATTTTCAATAAAAAAAATTAAAAAACCTAATATAATAATAAATATATAATAATTAAACTAACAATAAATATTTTAGATGAATTGGTGTTTAGAGGAGAAAGACGGGTGCACCGAATTCTAGATAATAAATGATAAGTTGTAAAGTTTAAAATATAGGAGTCCTGATGATTTGGGGTTATGTGTCAATTTTTCGAGTACGAAATTTAGATTTCTCCAACACTACCATGAACAAATTTGAATAGTTAAGTACCTTAAATCTAATATGATGGTTTAAAATTATTTTAACAGTGTGGTGATTTAGAGGAACATTACTTAAATTAAGGTTATGATCTCAAGCATACTGCACATATTGTCCGATTATGGCTGCCCTACTTTGGACCCACGCAATTGCCCTCCCTTCACAAATATCAATCAACATTTATAGAGTTATCTTGCAGCAACAAATAAAAATATTGGGTACCAGAAATATTAACAAAAAAATGATTTTTTTTTTCCAGAATGGTGTAAAATTTAGAGAAATGTAGCAAAAAATCTCACAAAGTCAATACTAAACGAAAGCCGATGCTAACGTCAATGTTAAGCAATCCTCACAATGAAAGGATATGGAAATAAATGTTATATATATACATTTAAATACATGTATATATATACCGGCAGTGGCGTAGCTAGGATGGGTGACACCCGGGGCGGATGTAAATGGTGTCACCCCCCTCCCCCCCCAAAAAAAAATCCGACATATTACAATTTTACGTTATTACGAATAAAATTTCTTTTTGTACAAAATACTAAAAAAGCTCATATATTTATACGAGAAAGTCTATTTTGATTTTGTTTTTTTTTTAAACTTCTGTAAACTTATACGGTATTACTTTATAGTAATAATCTTATGTTATGATTCTATATGTTTAATATTTCTTTCCATGATTATTGCTTCATTTTTGAACTGTTACTTCAAAACATCACCTGCCCACATACTTTTGAGACGCAGTAAGTTTTCTACCTTTTTGAAATTCAAGGATGCACACACAGACTAAAAAATAGATTGTATTATATTTTAATATGGATTATATTATATGCGGGTGCAATCCCTTATTAAAAAAAGGCAAAAGAACGCATTTATAACACAGGAAATGACCAAACCTTTCCTTATTTACCTTTAAATCCCCCACGTAACAAATCACAGAAGCGACTCATAACTCATCCCATAGTTCGCATAAGTCAATGTGGTGCCTATATGTAGAAAAAAATCTTTCTTTTTCTTAAAAAGTTTGCTTTTGCTAACCACTTGTTGGAAAGGTAGATTTCTGTTCCGGTGCATGTCTTATTTAGATACCCCATTCTGTGTAAAATTTCAGATTCTCCAAAAAAAAAAGAAAATAACTCTGTTGCGTGATGCGCTATAAATTTAATTTTATTTCAGAATTTTTTTCACAAATTTTATAAAATTATATATATGTATATATTTATACATATATACTTGCAAATAGAGATTGGGTGTCACCCCTTAGAGGGTGACACCCGGGGCGGACCGCCCCCTCCGCCCCCCGCTAGCTACGCCACTGTATACCGGCTGTCCCAAACATGACTGATGGATTTTAAAATTCAATAACTTGCAAACGGTTACAGCTATTTAAAAAATTTTTG
Source organism: Maratus speculifer (assembly GCA_964019185.1). NCBI lineage: Eukaryota > Metazoa > Arthropoda > Arachnida > Araneae > Salticidae > Maratus > Maratus speculifer. Next base: position 37,382,067 of record OZ025297.1, read on the forward strand.
CAGGAGAGTTGTGTATAATGTCAGGAGTTTTTTTCCGTAACTTTTTATTTTAATTCGAATTTAAAACAATAGGTGGCGCTGACGGTGATTGAAGGCCAGGTGATCAGTGCTGAGTGAAGCGTCGACTTGTTATTAATTCAATTTTATTTGATTGCATCATGATTAAATTTGCACATCTTTCGAAACCCACTGAATGTACCATCACTTTTGTGGAATACTTTATATAAATAGATAGATACATAGGCGGACAGACATATAGATAAATAGATAACTAGAGAGATAGATAGATAGCTGTTTTAAATATTACATTTTTATATTTAGCTTAAAAAAATTGATTAAAGTAACATGCTTTCTAAATTATCGAAGCTTTTTACAAAACTTAAAAAAATTACTTTTAGCGAAGAAAAAAAAACTTTAAAATTAAAATATAATGGAAAATGGCTTTTGCAGAAATTTTAAACTTTAAAAAAATGCAACATCATTGATTTTTTTTTCAACATTTGCAGGGGAATTTAATTAACAGTTAATTATCAAACAAATTCATTAGTTTTCTTAATTGCGTACATCACATATATAATTAAATTTCTGGAAATTTTTTTAATTAAGGAAATTAGGGATTCTTTGATTGACATTGCTAATTAAATTTTATCACGCATCTTAAAGAAATTAGAAGAAAAATAGATTTTTCTATTTAATGTAAAATTTGTTAATGTGAATATACATAAATTATTATTATGAAGAAATGTAGTATTTGTGTAAAAAAGCTCTGCACATGAAGTTATAGACAATGATGCCCTCAAACATGTCAATTTTCTTTGCAAATTAATCTAAAACATTTAAACTGGTATCTACTGAATTTCGAATAATTTTATTGGAAATTTAAGAATATTGACACTATCTGTTAACTAAATAACACAAGTACACAATATATGTGCATATATTATATGTGAGTGTGCGTGTTATATATGTATATATATATATATATATATATATATATATATATATATTCGAGTTATTACTTAAAATATTCTACTTTTCAGACCTGTTTAGTATTTCGAAGCATTTTAATAATATCTATTATTTAATTCCTATTTAAATTTTTCTTAATTTAAAACCCGTATATCAATTATATCTTCTTCCTAAAATTTTAACTTAACGTAATAAATTGCTCCATAAACTTTATACATAATATATATCATATTCTACGTGAAGTTAAATTTTATGTTCGAAGGCTTTTAAAAAGCTTTTTTGTTGGGAATTTAGTTCAATGAAACATCTGTTTTGGGGTTTTGGAGAAACTAAATTTTTTCATCTAATAAATTTTACGAGCTTAAGCTGAAACTATTTTTTTAAGCGGCACACTCTCCTTCGCACTTGTACACACACTTGTATCCTTCGCCGTCTTGACAAAACTCAGATACTCGGACTCGGTGCGGAGACTTTTTTCTCTCGTTAATTAAAAGCAATCTAGTGCTCATGACGTCGTAGCATTCAGGAATTTCTTTAATCAAAAATGTTTTGAATGTAAGCGTACTGCATGATCCGCTCCAGGGTATTTTTACCTATAATAAAACCTGGGATTGAATACTAAATCAATAGCTTAAAACAATGAATGGTCTCTTATTCTCCTTTCAAATAATTTCTCAGTGATGATATCTGATTCTCAATCAATCATGATTTTCGACTGTCTAGAAATTTCGACTATATTATTTTCTACGTATGACGGTACCTCAACTACGGTTTATCCATTCTGGTCACACGCTAATCTAACTAAAATTTCTCAAATTTGTACACACACACTTATATATATATATATCTATATATATGTGGGTGTGCAAGCTAATATATTTTAAAATAAAACTGAAAAATAAGTATCATATAGCAAGCACTATAGCAGCAAACAATCACGCAAGAAATATATAAATAAGATGCATACGGCATACACAGAAATCCGCATTATAATAAAAATTAGAATAAACAAAACCAAACGTTATCGAACTGTCAGCCAATAAAATTTGAACAAGAAAAACAAAATAACAAAAAATAATGTTGTAACCACGTAATATGAGGGATTGAACACAACACAAGTGGGCATTTTACAAAAGCACAGCAATGATTTTGATTTAATACTATATGCAACAAACTATTGCGTCAGTGGCAGTGGGTTTCAGCCAGATTGTCCTAATGTATAAATTAAATGAAAAAAAAAATCAGAGCATAAAACGAATACTCCTTCACCCGGATTCAAAGTCTCAGTAAGCAGTACATCTCCCATTATGAAAGTATGACTGAATCAAAACAAGTTTAGTATCTATATATTTTAAACACCTGGGTGTTTTTTTAGTCATCAGCCCTGAGCTTTCTACTAGCCCGATTTTGATAATTATTTTTTTAAATGAAAGCTGTTCATGTGTAGATGTGTCCATTCTGGCTAATTTTTTATTTTTTTCCATTTTTATATTTTATTTTTAATTTTAAAAGCTTTTTTGTGACATTTCTTCAAAACAGTGGCAACAGGTTAAGCTTTTCCCACTATAATGAAAATTTATTTTGTTTTATTACTTTCCACCAATCAGGAGAATGTAATTGACGTCATATTAGAATAAAAAGAATAAAACCTGTGATTTGCCGATATTTCAATTTTACATAATATTAAAAATTAATTTAAATCATTTAGTTTTATTAATTTATTATTTAAAATAAAAATAAATAAAACGTTTTCTACATTTCAATAGCAAACACAAAATTTTTATCCTTTTTAATAACAAAGATTTTTTTTCTTTTCGTTGTCATGACAATAAAACTAATTTTGACAAGTCCATGGAGACTACAAACTAATAAATAAATTAAATTTATTGGAAGTGCTGTAAATGTATAGTTGGTTGGATATGCAATTTAGTAACTCCCTGTTTCTATTATAATTAAAATGTTTTGTTGATATTATAATTACGAGGTGGAACCCGTCGAAATTCGACGAGAGAAAATCTTTAAGAACAGTTTCATTGACTTATAATAAATCTACAAAATTAGTTACAGTAAAAAGTACATTTTATATTGGTCAATCTAACTCTAAAACAAATATTATTTTAAGGCAATATTAACAAAATACTATAAAATACAATTATCCAAATTATTAAACGAAATAAAACCGAAATTCACTGGATTTTTTAACAGACTATATTTTTGAAATAGTATACGCATTGTAATTTCTTTCTTTCTTTTTTTTTCAATTTTAAGAGAAATTGGAGTAATTCTGTCGCCACAATTACAAAATTGGTACTAAACAAATAACAAAACAAAACATAGTTTAAAAATGCATTAAGATTTCGACTCTTTGGTCAGAATTTAAAATATTTAAATTGTTTAAAAAATTTGCGATTAAGACCAGAAGAATCTGAATTTTTGGAATTTTTGCTTAAAATAGGTAATGGAGAAAATTCTTGCATGAATGAAGAATTCCCTGGAGACTCAAATAAAGTATGTTTATCACCGTCTACTGTAGCAGAAAATGACATCGTATCCCAAATTTTTGGAAAAAGGTTTTCATCTTCAGATAGTATCACTAAATTTGCTAAAGTTTCAATTCTAGCTCCAAAAAACGAACATTGCAATGAAATTAACTATTAAGTTATAAACCTTATACCTGGCACATTCAGAACATGCATGAGTATAAATAATTTAATAACTGAAATGAAAAAGAAATCCTCCAATTTCCAACGGAATTTTTAAATAGCTTAGAATTTAGTGGATTGCCTCCACACATTCTCACAATTAAAATCGGAGCAATTGTAACATTATTAGGAAATTTAAGTCCTCACGAAGGTCTTATAAATGGGACCAGGTTAATTGTACGAAACGTGTACGATAATTTTTTGAATCTAGCAGTTACTACTGATGACAGAGTTGGAGAAAGAGTTTTGATTCCAAAAACCGATTTAATGCCATCAGATACAACTCTTCCCTTTTCATTTAGAATACGCCAATTTCCCGAGTTGCGTTTTGTGTAACAATTAATAAAGCAGATGGGCAAACAATGGATTTTGTGGGTATTTATTTACTTGAACGAGTATTTAGCCACGGCCACTTATATGTCGCGATATTTCGAATACGTTCATTTAAAAATTTGAAAGTGCAAACAGTGCCAAAAAGCAACACAACAACTAATGTCGTAGATAAGGAACTCGAAAAGAAAAGTAAGACCTATCATTGAACCAATATAAAAACTGATTTCCTATTTATCATAGATAAAACTGAATAAAATTTTTACTTTCTTCTAAATCCACTTTTCTTTTATGTCATTCATTTTTATTATTTCTAAGCTTTAAATGTAACATACTTATCTAATATATATTTTTTCCCGTCGAATTCCGACGGGTGCAGCCAGTTACTCTCTAAAACAGCAAAACATTTTACAACCAAATCTTGAGCCACACAGCTACAAAAAATAACCAAAGTCCAATATTCCACAGTCAGTCCATACCCGTCCCATGTATGTTCCCACACAAGTGCAAACATCTTTTTAAAGCCGTCTAACAAGGCTTTAAGTTTAACAAATTATTAACTGACAATCATATGGAAATTACTTAAAAATGAAGTCTCTCTGTAAAACTAGTATACATGTTAAAGAATTTCAGAAGTATTTCATTTTTATAATATAAAATACTAATTAAATGAAAAAAGGTTTTTAGAAAAAGTAATTTTTATAGTTATAGTACTGTATTTCGAGTTTATAGTATCGATATGTCTATTTAAATGCGTTTATGAGTATTCGAACTCCTGTTAAATAATTTTTAACCTCAAGTATAAAGTTATCGCGTTTATTTTGGATTAAACGTGTATACCATTTAAAATGGGAATTTCAAATCAAGATAATCAAAAACATATCTTTTTTCCAGATGTTATTTCCAAAAAAATCACGATCAGAGTTCAAAATGATTGAATCGTGAATGTATATGAATGTAAGAAAATTAATATCGTTTTTAATATTAGAACATTTAAATTCATAAAAAAATGAAAATTGGTTAGCTACCGTTGAAAAAAAACTTTTAACCATTCCTATCCCATTATTCTGTGGATTAATCTTTGAACCTGTACAAACATATTAGTTATATAAACAAAAAAATGTATAATAATAAAAAAATAAATAAAATCTAAGTCAGTATCATCTCCAATTAAATCTATAATTTTTAACAGAATACGTTTTATCAATATAATAGGAATGATAGTGAAAATATATTTAAAATCGTATGTTTGTATATTCTGTATATCTTCATGAATTAATTAATTTTTATTTCACAATTGTTTAAAATATTCCGATGCATATCACTATACTTATACTTCAACTTTAGGATATTCGAATTCTTTTTTTAGCTTTTCTTCAAATTTCCAATTAAATTCATTACCAATACTATTTATGTTTTTACTTTCTTCTATCTTTACAAGAAGAAAGTACTGGATTAAGGTAGCTTTTGCTGTATATCGCTCAGCAGTTGACGCTGCTATGCTGCATTATTCACAATTTTCACGTTAGCCATTTCTCAAGAATTAGTGCATGGATTTTTAGAAAACTTTAAATTTCGTTAATATTTATTATGATATTGTGCTGTTTACATTTTGGTAAAAATCGCTCAACAGATAGCGCTATAATGGTGCATTTTTTGATTATCGCAATATCTCTATCTCACGGATTAATGCACGGAATTTCACAAAACTTTAGTATCTGTGAGACCTTAAAATAAAGTAGATCTGGTTAGGTTTTCGTGCATATCGTTTAACAGGTGGCGCAGCTATGCTGCATTATTAAAAGTTTCCACAATAGCCATATCTCAAGAATTAGTGCATGATTCTTTATAAAACTTTATATTTAGTTATTATTTCATATAACAAGATGCTGATTATGTTTTGGTGCAAAACGGTCAACAAACGGCGCTATCAATGTGCATTATTCGTGATTATCACAACAGCACTATCTCATTAAATAATGCACAAAAAATTTTCAAACTTCTGATTACGTTAGTCCCTGTCAAAGATTAGTTTTGGTGTAAATCGCCCTACAGATGGCGTAGCTGAGCTGTATCTTACACGATTTCGCAATAAATATATCTCATGCATGCATCAAACTTCAGATTCAGTTAGTACCTGACAAAAAATTGATTCTGATTAGTTTTCGATATACATCACCCGACATGTGGCGTTGTAATGTTGACATATATATATATATATATATATATATATATTACTTTTAGTAATAGCTCGAGCTCAAATATTAATGCATGGATTTTCATCAACTTTCAGATTCAGTAATAAGTTGACATAAGTTGTTGCTGGCTAGATTTTGGTTCAAACCACCTAAACTGTAGAATGTTACGCTGCATTTTTCCAGAAGTATTAAGATGCACACGATAGAAGAAAGTTTTGTGATTGCCTCATCTGACTAGTTAGAAAATGATCTGTTTTTTATGAAAATTTTCTGTTGCCAAAAAAAGCAAGGAATAGGAAATGACATTTTATGTATTTATTTTATTTTATTTTTAGGCTAGACAATGTAAATTCAACTCTTTTTGAAAAATAAAGATGTTTCTTCATCAGTATTTGAGTAGCAAATTTACATAAATTATAGCTCACATTATTATTAACCTGAGTGTACATCATATTAGAATAATATATATTTTTTAGTTAACTAGAAAATTGTTAGATGCTTTGTCGACTGAATAAAGAACAAAGGTATTTTTTCTTTTGAGGATAAATGATAATATTTCCTACCATATGAGTCAAAATTCTGTGCAACAATTTATTAGCAAGTGTATTTATATTTTTAAAAGTTACAATTATAGACATATTTTTAATTGGAAATATTTCATTGGGTCTAGTAAATGATTTTATTCACATATGATTTTCAAAATCTTTTTTGTTGAAATGTTTAGTTTAAAAAGTTAAATAAAGTACATTTAATTCATACTACATTATTCATCTTTACCTATTTTATACGATAATAACTGCGCTAATAAATCCTTAAACTGCAAACTTTTACAAATTAACTCTTTAATTTTCTTCTGTAATTTTCCAATCTCCGTGAAATTTTAAATTTAAGATGGAATAAAATAGTTTTATTTTTTTCTATAGTATCGTTTCTTTCTATAGTATCATTAAACATCAGATTCAGTTAGAAATTAACAATGTTAGAAGATAATAGCTGTTGCTGATTAAATTTTTGTCAGAAACCAATTAACCCGTGGTTTTGTTATAACGCATTTTTTAGAAATTTTAAAGTATAAGAAACAGACATGAGATTTGTGATTGCCAGATTTGAAAATTATATACATGTAAAAGAAAAGGGAACATGTAAAAAAAAATTCCAGCTTTGAATAGTATTTTAGTTAATGCACATTTTTAGTGGTGTTATTTTAATGCAATTTCAAAAACTCTTTAGATATTTAAATTTTTACCTTTGAAAAAATTAAATTCAACTAATAAAAATCTATATTTTATTTAGCATGAACACATAAATAATAATTGAAACATAACACCATTACTAAGAGACCTTTTTTCGTAAAACTGCATTGTTATATCTTTCAAATAACAAAGCTCTCCCAGATCTTTCCTCTTTCACCTTCGGATATTTTCTGTCTAAAATTTTTGTCTGTATATCCCTTTTTAGTTCAACAGTTTCAACTTGTATTACACACGGCAGATATCTTTTTCCATCGCAATATTTATACTAAGAGAAGATTTTTCAAAAAGATTTTTTTTCTTTATTGCATGAACAAAAAAACAAAACAAAAAAAAGACTTTTTTTTTGCTGCTATTTTCATTTTAATTTTAAAATAGTTTATCCTTTTATTAAACGGATAAATATTCCACTTAGGTTATGTAACATAAACTTCAAGACACTGATTGATAAAAGTGAATTAAATTCAATTGAAACAATGCAAACAACTCAAAAAATGTAAATAAACAAAATAATTTTATATAATGAATTTTTGAGACAACCCGACCCCTATCTACAAATAAACGCAATTCCTTATACGAAAGTTATTTGTATAAATCACAGCAATTTTTTATGACATTAATTCAGATATAAAAAAAGCCCTGTCGGCATGGCCTATAGGCGGAGGTAGATTTCGAAGAGTTTTCATTTCAACAATGAAAAATAAAAAATGATTAGAGATAAACCCAGTTTAACTACTTTCTTTGGCAGTTTTTTAAAAAATTTTTAATTTCATTTTTCTGTAAGAACTGGTTTTATCAAAATCATCTTAAACGAATCTCGGCTCAAATGCTCATTTTGACAACATATTTTGAATTATATTCTGACTTTATAAAAAACATCGACTAATGTGTTCATTATATAGTTCTTAAACAACAAAAATCTGTCAATTAAATTCGTTTTTGAGCAAAATTGAATTTAAAAACGAGTCATAAAATAACCAATTTGTTATTTGAACACATCCACAATTCTTTAATCAAGATCGCTATGGGAAATTTTGTAAGAAGTGCCCACTTTGACAGCTTTTTAAAAATATATTTTTAGCATTTATCAAAATCCTGACCTATACGGCACATTACACAGTTCTTAAATAACAAATAACTGTCAATTGAATGCGTTTGAGAGCAAAATTGAATTAAAAAATGAGTCATAACATAACCAATTTGTTATTTGAATACATCCTCAATTCTTCAATCATGATCGCTTTGGGAATTTTTTTTGCGAAGTGCCCACATGACATCTTTTTAAAATATATCTATATTTAGCCTTTATCAAAAATTCAACGAATACGCACATTATATATTTCCTAAATAACAAAAAATTGCCAATTGAATGCATTTGAGGGAAAAATTGGATTAAAAATGAGTCATAAAATAAGTAATTTTTTATATGAATAAATCCACAATTTTTTAATCAAGATCACTTTGGGAAGTTCTGTGCAAAATGCCCACTTTGACGTTTTTTAAAAATATATATTTAGCCTTTATAAAAAAATTGACCAATACGGCACATAACACAGTTCCTAAATAACAAAAAACTGCCAATTGAATGCGCTTGAGAGCAAAATTGAATTTAAAAATGAGTCATAAAATAACCAATTTGCTATTTGAATACATCCGCAATTCTTCAATCATGATCGCTTTGGGAAATTTTGTGCGAAGTACCCTTTTTGAAATATATTCTGGGTTTATCAAAAAACTGGCCAATCCGTCACATTATATAGTTCCTATATAAGAGAACCTGTAAATTGGAAGGGTTTCAGAACAAAAATGGGTTTAAAAATGACTCAGAAAAAACGCAATTTGTTATACTTCTTCAATTTTTCAATGACTATAACTTCGGGAAATTCTGTTCGAAATACCCTTTTTGGCGGCTTCTTTAAAAATATATTCTGTCTTTATGAAAAAACTGGACAATACGTCACATTATATAGTTCCTAATAGAGGTCTGCACGGGCCCGGGCCTGGCCCGCGGGCCGGGCCGGGCCGGCGGAATCGTTTCGAATTTTCTCACGGGCCGGGCCGGGCCGACAAACAACATAAACGGGCCGGGCCGGCAAAAAAATTGAACGGGCCAGACGGGCCGGGCCGGGCTGATAAAAAACATTTTCGGGCCTGCTGGCCCGTTCTGAAGATTTAAGCAGAAACGATCAAATATGAGCTATTTTCAACGAAAATGGTTTTAGCGAGAATAAGTACAACTGTGGCCAGCCAGTAGTTTGACAGCATCAATATAAAAATTGCACAGTGTATCGGCATCGGAGAATTACATTATGTGTAACCCGTTTTAATATTTTTTTAGCTGATTCATGCCGATCCGAGATCACGCTTGCACTATTTTTCTACATATAGACTGGCCGGACCGGTACTAGACTTAATTATTGGCAGAAAACATTATTTGTGAAATTATTAACAGCGATAAAGAACTTATGTTAGCTTAGTCTTCGGATATATACTTCTTGATGATTTTTAAATTAATTTCTCAATAATGCGAAAGTTTGACACATTTTCTGATTAATTTTAAATTGTAAAAGTATAAAAGTGATAAGCCTAACTATTGAAGGGATTTGGAATGGAATAGCGTTTTTCATTTTTAATAAATAAAATACTTGTATAACCTTGTTGAGTTATAATAGTTTCTCAAATGATTGCAGGTTTTTCTCCCTTCCCTTGCTATTGCTTCCGGAAATTCTATTCAAAACACTAATTATCACTGTATTTTATTTGCAGTATTCTTAAATTGCTTGTATCAAAAAATGGATAACGCCATTCGATTATATAGTTTCTGAATAAAGATATCTGCTAATCTTATGCGTTTCTGAGAAAAAAAAAATGAATTTAGAAATGTGTCAGAAAGGAGCTTCTTTGAATTTAAGAATGAATTTAGATTTGAAATCTATAATAAAATGATATAGAAATATATTTATAAATCTTCTTTTATTAAACAGCTTCAAAATTAACCATGTTTTTAGCTTTCTTTCTTTTTTCTTTTATTCTAAGCCATATTAATTTTTTAATGAATCTTTATTCGAATGTTGAAAGCCTAAGAATCTAAGTAATCATTAATGTTGTTAATGTGTATTTGCTGTAAACTATACTGTAAAATCATTCCATAGATATGTATGCAGTATTCTTTAAAGGAATCTTAGTTATATGATAAAAATCTGAATTTTTTAGAAATCGTAGAAATTGTAACGGGCCAAAACGGGCCGGGCCGGGCCTGGAAATTCCGGCCCGTGCAGACCTCTAGTTCCTAAATAAGAGGATCTGCCATTTGGATGCGTTTAAAATCAAAAATGAATTGAAAAATGAGTCAGAATATAACCAGTTTGGAATTGAGGTTTTTTCTCCAATTTCTATTTATGTTTAAATTATTTTTGTTATAAGAATTGGTGCTATGAAAAACTTGTTAGTATAAAAGTTGTAGATATAATTGAGAAGATGTAAAATAAATTTAATTAGATTTGATTGCTTAAGAATTGAGTGAGTTATGGATTTCTTTTTCTTTTTTCTACCTTCTCCCCCTTCTTGTTTTCATTTTTAATTTTTTTCATCGGTAAAAGTTGGTCCAATAAAAGACTTGTAAGTACAAAAGTTTTATATAATTTTAAGAACATTTATAAAAAAACAGTTGGATTTGATAGCTTGAGAATTGATGAAGTTATGAATTTTTTTCTCCTCAAAACCCTGTTTTTTTCCCCCTTTGAGCCCATTTTTAACTTAATCAAAATTCTGTCAAGCATAAACTTTTTGTCCATTTCTTAGAAGTAATATAAACTTTAAACTGATTCGATATCTATTTTAATTAAGACGTTATCGCGTTTTTTCGGTTTTCACAAAAACTCTCCCTATTTTCACCCCCTTGGTCCAACGAACGAACTCGTACGAGATTTTATACCCCTTGATTTTATGTAAAAGTTTGAACAACATCTGAGCATAATTATGGAAGCTATCGTGTCTAGAAGAAAGTGATATACACACCGATAGATAGATAGATAGATAAGGATTTTAGTGATGGTAGTTTTGAGGTCTAGAGGTCATGATTGGCGTAGATCTGCAATTTTTTTTTAGAAATTCCAACATGGGAGAGAATGCAATATGTAGTATTTCATACGAAATCTACCTAAAAACAGATAGAAGCTTGTAAATCATTTAATCGTAGGGAAAATATTTAATTAAGTTAATGGAAATAAAAATAATTATTCTGTTAAAAATACCTTTTCTCAAATTAATGAACAATTAAATAATAAAAAAACTTAAATAAACCTAAGGAAATTAAGACATTCTTATAAAAATATAACAATAGGCACTGTCAAAATTTTTATAAAAGAAAAAGAAAACATATTTAAAATAACAAATTTCATAAAAAAAACTATGATACTTAAAATAATCATACAACTATTGAGAAACTTTCTCCGGCTTTAACGAATTTTAAATACTTTTATTAAAATATTTATTTGAAAATGATCCATTATTAAATAAAAGTCTTAAAAATATTAATTAATTTAGATTAATCTAGTGGATTACACTCGTGATAATATTTAATTTTATCATATAAGCAATTATTCTGCATTTAACATTTTTAAAGATATTTAAATGAAATATCGTCTTTTCAAATATAAATAATGTGCCTATAACTAAACCATATGAGTAATTTATCTGAATCTGTTAAATTTGAGAATTGAAGATAATGTATGTAAATGCTAATACTTGTATTTAAGAGGTGGGGAATAAGTGTCTTAAAATAAGTATTAAATCTATATGAAAGAAAAATTTTCGCTATAATATTACATCGATTTAAACTATTTTTTAAATACTTCATCCAGAGAGTTGTTGACTTAATTCCTTTCACTCAATTTCTTCCCGTCAGTAAACGCCACCCTTTCTCTGTTTTCGAAAAATGATTTACATCATACATGATTAAGGCGTAACGACTTTAACAAGGATGTTTACTTCCTCGTTTCTCTTTTAATATAAATGTATATCGAGTTTTGAATTTTTATTAATGAAAATGATTTATAATCTGTAAAGTTGCTCATCAAAAAGCAAAAACATAAAAAATGCATTATCTGCCCTGTAATTTTATCCTAAATATTCGATACAGACTACTTAAAGTTAAAATAAGAAAGAAATGATATTATAGAAATAAATATATTTATACGATTTATCATTTATAAATTTGTTCGCTGTTTCATTTGCTCATATTAAATTTTTATTTTTAATTAAATAATGTTTCTTAGATAAAGTGTAACAGATTGAATAAATTGAAGAAAAAATCATATTTTATTAAATTCATAGAGTAAATTAGTATATAAAAATATTTAAAAATATAAAATCTGTTAGCTGATTAAACTATAACATGCTAAGCAAATATTTGCTCGCCTAGTAGTAGATGATTGCCAGCTCAAATTTATATGCTTTGTTTTTATTAGAAGAAATTATACTTTTAGGAATAATTCAAAAATTACTAATAAAGTCACAGTTTCACTTAACTTTATTAATAAATTGCATTGTGTACAGATGACATTTAAATAATGAGAATAACTAAAACAAATTCAAAATGTTAGAAATATTAGAAAGTATACCCTAACGTCATACTCTCATTTTAGTATCCATTTGAGGTTGTCGAAACTGTTTACGTTATGTTTAGAAACTGTTCCTTATACCTTAAAATCAATAATTTGCATCTTAAAATTAACTATAGTTTCAGATTGCAGCCTACTTTTCTTACTATCTACCAACACTCCGGCTTCAGTGTCACAAACATAAAATATCTACATTGGTTCAGTACACTGTAAAAAAAAGGGGGGGGGGTCGATCTACTAAAAAAATATTAGTGATCCTTGCAATTACTAAAAAATTTTTTGTAATCTTACTCGGTTACAAAAAAATCTGTAAGAATTACTAGAAAAAAGCTAGCAACGAATAGAGTTAATAGTTTTATATCTTTAATAGCTATTACTAAAACTCACTTGGTGTGGTCGTGATAGCCTAATGGTCATAGCACAGAACTCCAGGCTGAAAGGCCCCTGGTTCGATGCTGGACACCACCAAATACGCACCTAATGTATGCGGTGTAAGTACTCGTTAATTAAAGGGATCATGAAAATCTTGTCGGAGCAGGTAGCAATCTTTGGTGCTGCCATCTATTGCGGCTTTGCCGAAACTCTTCCTCTTTAGAAGTATGTCTTCTTACCCACTGGATACAGCTCGAAGGAACCTCCTGCTCTTCGGGCACACGTAATGGTTAATAAAAATAATTTTGGAGCTATTACTAAAATTTGCTTGGTGGCTCATACTAAAAAGTTTCAAGTTAGCTATACAAAAAATTCTTTTGTTCATTTTACAAAAAAAGTGTGTCTTTCACTTGCAAAAAAAAGTTTGTAATGGTTACTAAAAAATTCTGTGGAATACAAATTTACTAAAAAATTTTTAGTAACCTCATGATTTTTTTTTTTTTACAGTGTAGCTGTCTTCATTGATTTGCACATACCAATTTGAAAATTAATTTAAAATTAATATTTTGGCGATTACGATTTGGAATTTTGCAGTACTCCATATAAAATATAGTTTAGAAAATTTTTAAGGCCCTTTTTTTTTTGCCAATTTTAAGCAGTATTTCCATCACAATAATACACAGCCTATGTGTTCTATGATACATTTTTACCATTGATTCTCAACCATTACTTTTTCAATCGGTTTATTTTTTCGTGGGATTAAATAGCAATCATAATTTAGGATTTTCCCACCAATTTTCTATCGCTTATCTTTCTTCGTCTCGCGGCTTTTATTAATTTCAAATGCTTTCTCAAATGAATTTAAATGGCATTTATATCTTAGCAGCAATTACTATGCAAGATTTCAAGGTGCTAGTCTGTGCAGTATCACAAAAATCGCAATTTAGAAGATTTTTTAACACTGCGACAACCAATTGGTAGTAAACCTGATATAAAGCAGGAGTTATGCTAAAGCAAGGGCTGTCAACATCAAGTTCCAAACACTGCTTTGAAAGTCGGTTTGAAACCTCCTGAAATTGATTAGAAATCACTATTTAGAACGTTTTTATAATGCTTTTTGAAGATTTATATTTATATATATATTTTAATTTTGAATTCTTAAAGAAATGTTCTTAGAGATAATGCATGTTTTGTAAATGATTACATGCCAATTTTTGCGTTTCTTCAGTAGCACAAATATCGCATTTATAAACGTTTTTTGACGCCGTAGCGCACAGGTGTTAGTAATATCAACATAAAATAGGTGTCTACATTGGAGTTAACATTGATTTCCAAAAACTACTTTGAAAATCAGCTCAGAACTTCCTGAGATTCTATATAAATGGCGATTTAGAGAGTTTTCATAACACTTTTTGCAAATCTTCACACCTTTAAAATTTCGATTTTCTAAGGAAATGCTCTTAGAGATCGTTTATATCTTAAAATCAACTATTATTCCAAACTTCACAATTATAAGGTTTTCAGTAACACAAAAATCGCATTTATTTATTTATTTATTCATATTTTTCGGAACGCTTGCATTTCTTTTATTTAGCCTCATGTATTGACAAAGATATAGCCTTTTGAAATTATTTTCGAAGTTCTAATCATTTACCCCGACAAATTAACATAAAGTTTACATCTTATAATGTCAGAGCAGATTTAACTTTATGTATTAGTATAAAATACACCTACGTAGGTTAAATTGTCACACTATAGTGTTACTCTATACAGTTTTTAATTATTATGGTGTGCTTTTATTATTTTATTTATTTAAAAAAATATCGTATATAAATTTCATAAAATGCATGCATGATTGCAAAAAATAATACATTTCGTTTATTGGCGGAAATCGCAACTTCTATTCTACCGATATTGACTATTTTTCAATTATAGCATATTATGAAGTACTTATACAAAAATACGCATACATATGCAGGGGATTCGCAGTATAATTTCATTTTGTTTTTTAACTATTCATTTTAACGGCTGTTTCTCAAATGCATTACGTGTTTTCCAAACTCTCTATTTAATTATTATATTTCACCTTATTAAACGGTAACATAACACTTGTTCTGAAGTAAAACTGATTCATAATTTGTTCTTGACAATGATTTTACATTCTTGTGATATATTGTGAGATGTTTCGGAAGAAAATATTTCGAAACATGAAACTCCCATTGCAAAAATATATAAATACTATTAGAATAATATGTATATTTTCACATATTTTAATAAACAGGTAGATTAGATCAGACCAAAGATTCAGATAAATTCAACCTGATACCTTCGGGCCACATGTGGCTCTGCGACATTTAATGCACGGCCTTCTGAATGTAATCACTTATTCATATTTATAAAGATAACTTATATAGATATAAAAAAGAATTTATGAATTTCAGCGTCTTTTTATATATTTTTATGGAAAGGTAGTAATATGCAGGGTGTCCACTCTCAATGGTGGCCAATGGCTAATATCTAAACCGTTAGTAGTAGACATATAGTTCCAATTGCAAAAATGCTTTAAAAAATGTAAAGAATTCTTTTTAAGCGATTTACGTCGAAAAAGTTTTATAAAAAAATTACGAAAATTAAAATTTCATATGGTCCCCCGGTCCTATAAGTGATAATTAGTAAAAATTTCCTAACGCTCCAGCAAGTAATACAGAAAAGGTCCCATTCATCTAACATTAAAATGGACCGAGTTATGAAACTTTAAATTTCATAACTTAAACCACTTTTCTATGACTGAAACGGATGAGTTCGACTAAGCTTTAAGGGAACGTACACTAAGTGCTTAAAGTATTATAAAGGGTGTCGATTTCCAACGCTGTCTAAAGGCTTATTCCTAAATCATTTTTCACAAGCATATAGTTCCAATTACAAAAATGTTTTCAATAAGTTAAAAAAAATATTTTAAAAGCGATTTAACTGAAGGTGCTGTAACCGTATAAGTTTTACGGCAGTGTTAATTTTAATTAATTAACTTCTGGATTGGCTATAAAAATAATTGAAGCCATGAATTTCAAAACTCTCTTTATCGAGAAATAGCGAAATATCTTTAAATGCGTCTATTGGTTTTCATTATAAATTTGGAGATTGCAGTGTTACAATAGTGCAGAGTTGTATAGAGTAAACAAAACCGATAAGGCGAATTTTGAAATTCATATCCTCATTTGTATTTTTACATGTATTTTATTTTGTAAGCAAATGAAGCTAATTTTTTTCGTGATTTTATTTTAAAAAGTTATGTTATTTTAGAAGCTTTTATTTTACTCATAGTTTTCGTATGTAAGTTTTCCTAGTTCAAAACTTATATTCAAAGTTTAATTCACTTCCAACTATCCGATCGAGGTTCAATTCGCATACTTATATATATATCCAACGACAATGTAATATTAATACAATTTTAGGTGCGTACCATTTATTTATTTTATAAGACTACATCAAATTCTATTAGGCTAAGTAATCTAATAGAATTTTAAATATGTATCAATTTGTAACGATTTGTGACTGTTACTTTTCATAATTTAATTTAACAACATTTCTGTTATTTTTTTTTTTACTTATATTTTTAGCACAAATTGTATATTTTGCTTTAATATCTAAACGTCACCATAAATTCAGAAACAACATTGTAAAAAATCATTTTACCCTCAATGTTAAATTTTCTATCTGGCTTTTTTTTTTATTTCCAGTAAATTTGTGACCGACCCCTATTTTGCAGCAAAAAAGATGCTCCAACTTTAAACAGCTATAAATCGGTCAGTTTTAGTCGCAGAGGAATGGGACTTTTTTTGTCTTACTTGTTAGAGTAGTGGTAAAAATTTTCTAAGTATCACTCATAGGACCGGGGGACCGTATAAAAATTTAATTTTCGTAATTTTTTAGTAAAACATTTTTTTATCTAAATCGCCTAAAAAGCAATTTTTTTACCTTTTTTAAAGCATTTTTGCAATTGGAACTATATGTCTATGACTAACGGTTTAGAAATTAGCCATTGGCCACCGTTGAGAGTGGACACCCTGTATAACAGTGCAGATTTTAACCCTAAAAATGTGTTAGAACCATTTCCTTAATCTAAAGTTCTTCTTGCACGTAGTCTTATTTGTTCCACAACAATGTAAACATTTCTTAATCTTCACCAATAATAAAGCATCATTAAAAAATAAATTTGCACTACATATTCTACATTTATTTTCAATTTTTTTTATTGGGCAAAATATGGATTTGTCAGATAAAAACTCCTTGGAAATGCTGCATTGTTATTATTAGATGTTTCATATCTATTGTGTAGCTATTAGTAATTTTTAGAAATAAAATTTTGTCACTGGAAAGATTGGCGCAGAAAAAAATACATTAATAATTTCAAACAGCTAAGTTTATTATTTGGGAAGTGTGGTGTTAATTGTTTTTCATGATATTTCTTCCGCAACAAATGATCTGGCCGAGTTGTAATAATAACTTTCTTATATTACATTGCTAGATTATTTATGTTATTTTTATTCCTGAAAATCTTTGGTACTACTCTGTTATCCCGTCGACCAAAATACTATCGATAAATTATAAGATTTAGTGCCAATGGATCATCGTGAATGTCGATTCAATGACATTAATTACGATACGCGTGTTTAAAATGTCATTAAGTGATTTTTATTTCTACTAATTATTTGTATTTTATTAATATTCTACTAATTATTTGTTTTTTTATTATTATTTAAAATAAAAATTACGTCAATATGTATAATTTGGCTATTAGTTTGGCGAATTTTATAATTTGGCTAAATCGGTCGACTGGATAACAGAGTAGTACCAAATCTTTTTATAAGTGTGCTACAATCCGCCTAATGCAGAGTCTCAACTGTCTGCCGCCCACTTAAAATCTGAAACGTATGCTTGCGGCCCGCGAGGTAAAAAGATTGAGTAAGGCTGTATTAGATGATAGATACTATTTTCATAGATTTTGTAGATTTTAAAAAGTGTTTAGATATTCAGTTTTTCTGGCGAGGTAAAGTACAAGGCTCCACAAATATATTCAAGTATAGCTTCATCTATTGGTGAAAGAGAAATTTCCATATGTTATACATTTTCTTGCTCTACTGAATTTTCCTATTATATGTATCTATATACATATCAAATACAGGGCTGTTCGAAATAATTGGAATACATATTTGGGTATAAAAGGTAACTGCTGAGGTTGGATTTTAAAATATTTTATGTGTTTCTAAAATTTTTGCTTAGTTATCTTATTTAAGCTATTGCGTACAAACGAAGTTTTGTAAAAGATATCAGGACGTATTGGAAAGTTTCTCCAATACTATAAATTTATGCTTAATAAAGTAATAATAAGGTATATACCGGGTGTCCCAAAAATGACTGATGGATTTTAAAATTCAATAACATGCAAACGGTGACAGCTATTTAAAAAATTTTTGCAGGAGGGTTATATATAATGCCAGGAGTTTTTTTTTTTTTATTTATTTTTTTTTTTTATTTTTTTTTTTAGTTCGCATCTCAAACAATAGGTGGCGCTGACGACGATTGAAGGCCAGATTGACGCTGCACTAAGCACTGATCACCTGGCCTTCAATCGCCGTCAGCGCCACCTATTGTTTGAGATGCGAACTAAAATAAAAAATTACGGTAAAAAACTCCTGACATTATACATAACCCTCCTGCAAAAATTTTTAAATAGATCACCGTTTGCAAGTTATTGAATTTTAAAATCCATCAGTCATTTTTGGGACACTCGGTATGTCTATAATGAAGTAATCTATGCTTAACGCACGATTTATATTCCTTGATACTTTTCTAATGGATCGACAATAAATTCAATTTATCCATAGCATTATATATAGAAGAAATTTCAGTATAACAGGTGGCACTTTCAAGTTAATAAAGCCTTATTAAGTATTCCACTTAGTTAAGCACTCGTTGATCCTCAAATATCTAAACGAGTATTTCCACCATATGTTGACTAAACATTTGCCAGCTGATGCCATTTCATTAAATGGATTTTTCAATTTCGTAGTGAAATCTTAAAAATAAAATATTTGAATATATGTTCTAATTGAAAATTATTTTAACCGTAAAACGTACTTTATGTAAAAATTAGATTGGTGAAAAACAAAATTTTATACTTAATTAAAGCGCATAGTATATTATTTTTTTTATGAACGACTTAAAGCATAATTCAAACTGGTTTTATTCTACATGTATAAGTGTATGTGTGTGTGTGAGTATTTTGTATTAAAATTGTTAAGATATGAATAAGGGAAATAATGTGAAATATATTTCATGTTACAAATGAAATATTTTATGCTTTCGAATATGCAAATAATAAATATGGGACATATTTAAAATAAATGTAAAGCGTTAGAAATTGTTTCCATTTTCTTAATACTTTTGAATAAAAAGCTGTGCATAGTTGGCAACTTTGTTTCTTTTTTGCTAATCGTTGCCACATATTAATCTTTTTTTTTTTTTTTTTTTTTTTTTTTTTTTTTTAGCAATTTGTTATCTTAAATTTTACTATTGAATAAGAAAAATTGCTTTCAAATGTAAGAAGTGTAAAGGCTGAATTTTAATTTACAGGCATTTTTTATGATTTATATAAAAATAGCTCGATTACGGAATAATAGTACATGGATATATTTATTTATTTATTTTTCAAATTTTAAGGAAAAACCGAAATTCCTATCCACTGTCCTAGGATGTAAATTTAAACTAGAATGAATGTATTTTGGTACAGATTGATAAAACTATTAAAGTGGTTTTTGAGTATTAAATTCATATTGAAAGTGTATTATAAAATGATTATTATTAAAAATATAGAGTTAATATTTATTTTTGAAAATTCTCTTTGTTAAATTTAGTGGTTATTTAAAATAAAAAAAACACAAATAATTTATTAATTGATACTACAGAAATATAAAATATTCAATAACTTTACATAAATATAATAATTTTAGCAATATATAAAAGTGTATTAAATAATTATATAGAAATATTAAATATTAACTTCATTTATTATTTTTGAAAACTCTCTTTGTTAAATTTAGTGGTTATTTAAAATAAAAAAAAACACAAATAATTTATTATTTGATCTTACAGAAATATAAAATATTCACTAATTTTACATAAATATAATAATTTTAGAAATATATAAAAGTGCATTAAATAATTATATAGAAATACTAAAATATAACTTCATTTAACTTAATAATGAACTGTTAATTTTCAAGTATCAGACTGTTAACGCTTTATCCAATCATAGTATATAAAAGTACAATGAGGAAAATTTAATATAAAATTTATGTATTCTATTTATTAATAAAAGCTTTTTTTTTTCATCACCAAATACTCTGTTCAATCAAATTTAGAAAGCGTGAAGAAACAGTGGAAGATATTTATTTTATTTAAATGATAGTTTCCATAACAATTACATTGGTTATCCATCGCGGTTAATCGTTTACACTGGTATTAATTTTCCTTAAAAAAAAAAAAAAAAAAAAAAAAAAAAAAAAAAAAAAAAAAAGTTATGAAAAACATTATCAATTGCGAAAGTGTTTCCATTACTGAGAGCATCCTCAATCATTTAAATACATTACTATAAGAAAAATCTTATAATTCCATAAGAGTATATTTAGTTAATTAATCTGATTATTATTGCAAATACCTTACGAAAAGTTGTATAACAAACAATTTATTCAATCGGTTTTAATGAAAAAAATACACCTACATTTCACAATGTTATTATTTAAGAATTGCCGTACATCTTCAGATATTAAAGAATGAAATAATTGATGCAAAGTATTTTCTTGTTAAATAATTCTTCAAATAATTCGTTAAGATAGTAATTTTATTTTAATATTTTGTAAATCCTTACACGTCTATCATAAACACATATCAAATTAAAACTTTTACATTTATTTTCCATGTGCATCAATTTTAAAATTGTAATACATATATTATTATTATTATTTGAAAAGCATAATTAAAAAAAATATTTAAAATGTTTAATAGAAACAGGTATGCGTATGGAAATGGCGCATGTTTACGGTTTGTAAAGTTACAAAATTTCAACAAATAAATGTTTGTTAGTTAAAGAATATATGTTTAAAAAGTGCATTTAAGCTAAATTATTAGGTTCAAGCATTGTAAAAAAATGGAAATATAACCCACAAATATCAGGAAATATTGTTTTGAACACTTTTCTAATTTCTCATTTTTATTGTCACTCAAGTAAGAAGTAATCACTCACTAATCTTTTGCATTTTATGATACATGACAAATTGCAATTAAATTAATTTTATCTGTAGATTTTTACGTATGCAGTATAATAGGTAAAACATTTAACAAGAAAGTACATAAAAGATTGAAATTTCTCTTTCATCAGTTCGTACTAACAGATGAAAAATACATTTTAATATTTTGTTTAGCCCCGTAGTTTATCTAATGCCTTTATTACATGTCAGTATTTATCTAAAATTTAATTCAAATAAACACTGTTAAATGTACTAAAATCACGGTTCCAGATAATATCATCCTAAAACGGACATGCTTCCAATTCTTTCAGTGGCTATGTATATCATTTCATCTATATTTTACAAACAATTCTTAAGAAACTAAATGCAGATCAGCATAAAAATAAAATATTTATTTAAAAACTACGTTTAAATATTTCACCCTCATATTAATAAACATTTACGAATTCTTCCGTTTCGTCTTATATATTAATTATAGCATAACACACCATATATGATATGCATAAATAAAATGAAACTTAATAGCGCAAGACTAATTAAAAATGCATTTCCTGTCCTCATCGGTAACATACAGTACTACGAATAGAATATACTATTTGAAATCATTTGTGTGTCCCTCCAAACGCTGTGCCTTTCGTATTATACGAGAAACAGCTTACAATTAGCTCAGCAACGTGTATCAATTTCATTTTGCATGAAATCCTTTTGTTATAATTAAGATACGATGCAAACAATGCCAACTCCCTATACAATTTTCTAAAAGAATTTTTCATGTGGGTCCTGTAAATGAATACAATGAATACTTTTTATCTTCACTGTGAATTCTACAGAATGCATATTTTAGTGTACTTTGTAAACGTACTTGATAAGTCATTGATTAAGGATTGAGAATTTTTAATGATGTGAAAAGCTTCCCCAAAATTAAGTTAATGCTTTCTTTTTTTCCTCGCTTTTTTGTTTTTGTTTTGTTCGTTCTCTGGTAGATGTCTCCACTTGTCCATCCAATTGGTTAAGCTGCTTTTTTCTCATTGTTTTTTTTTTTTTTTTTTTTTTTTTTTTTGGTGGGATTGCTCCTCTTGTGGGTATATAAGTCTGCGTTTCTCTGTCACTTTGGTCAGTTTTGCTCTCATGAAGAATTTCGATAGTAGATTCGAAACAGCTGATTGCTAAATTTTCATACATTATTTGTGCATTAATAATAATAATAATAATAATAATAATAATAATAATAATAATAAAACTGAAAAATAATTTTGAAGTTTTATTTTTTTATATATATTTTGTTATTTATTATAAATATTACAAATTAAAATATTTAAAAGATGGTAATTTATTATGTTAAGAGAAGTATGATCTTTGAATTGAAATATATTCAAATGTTATAAATAAAAATGAATGCGATATGAACACACAGAAACAAAAAATTGAAACGCTCGCAGCTATATATAGTAATTACTAAAACAAAGCAAGATACTAATGAAGTTTTCTTAATACATTTAAAAACGTTTTTCAACAATCAGTTTTGTTTTGGACAAGTAATTCTAAACATAATAATCAAATATATATGATATTGCTTTATTAGTTAGTTTGTGAATAATTGTGGAAATTGAATTGTCTAGCATTTTCCATCGGTTTAAAGGAAACTGTCGTCTTAAACCAAAACTTCATTCTTGCAATATTGTACATGTACATGCATGGAATATTATTATTTTCCTTATCACACTTGAAGATCACTTTTCTAAATTTAAAGAAACTGTCACAGTTTTCCAAGATATCAGTCAGAAATATGGCATCATTATTTCAAGTATGCTTTGCAATGTGGCCAAAATGTACACTACAATTGGTCATACTTTAATTTTCATCTTTAATTTACAGTTAAAGGAACTGTCTGGTGAATTAGTTCGTAATTTTTCTGTGATGTAGTAGTATCGTGCAATCATGTCATATGTTGCCTTAAAACAATTAAATTAGTTTTAGTGATATAAAATAGCATACTTAAATTGCTTACATTTTACATATGTATGTGATGCAAATTTTGTAACTGCCAATGAAGTTGAAATTAAAATTCAGATAATTACGAAAATGAATTTAAAAATATAAATTACTTGGTCCTTAAATTGTCTTTAATTTGTATATCATATTTAATATAGTTTTTTAAGGTCATCTGTGCCATATTAAATAATTTTGTCGCATCATGCATACATGATATTATACTTGAATGAATATCAAATCTCTATTAGTCCTTTTAACTTATTTAATTTAATTTGAAATAAAATATACGATAAGACACATATATTTTTAAAAAAAAAAAAGAATCCTTGCGAAACATTCACTTTGGCACATGTAACTTTTGAGTACATTAATACAAAATTCGATAGATGTTCTTAAGATGGAAGCATTTAATTAAATAAAATTCTACGTTCTTAGTATCTAACAGGTAATTATTGCAAGGATATTTGAGAAAAACGACAATATTGCAACTAATATCACACATTGCAAGTTTTTCTATGTAATAATTGTTTCTCTGAATAAATCATGTAAAAAAGTTTTAGATCATTCTTAAAAAATTTAAATTTCATGGAAATCTCGCATAAAAGCTATTTTAAAAAAATCCCTGTCGGCTGGGCCTATAGGCGGAGGTAGATTTCGAAGAATGTTCATTTCATCAAATATATATATATATATATATATATATATATATGATTAGAGATAAACCCAGTTTAATAACTTCATTTGGCCGTTTATGAAAATTTTTTAATTTCATTTTTCTGCAAAAACTGGTTTTATCAGAATCATCTTAAGAAAAATTCAGCTCAAATGCCCATTATGACAACATATTTTGAAATAGATTCTAAATTTATTAAAAAATCGACCAAAACAGTACCTTATACAGTTCCTAAATAACAAAAACTGTCAGTTGAAAGCATTTGAGAAAAAAATTGAATTTAAAAATGAGTCATAAAATAACCGATTTGTTGGTTAATATGATTTATATGTGATTAATATGTGATAATATGTTTAAGAAATAGAAAGTGCAAACAACTTTCTAAAATTTCTGGCGAACCAGTTGAGATACGGCAGTGAAATTTTTTTTTAAAAGATAGAACTCGACGAGACGAATAAAATGATAGCATTCAAAAAATTACTGCAGCTTAGAATAGTTTTTTATTTAATTTTTAATGAAAAAATGAAAGCAAAAAATTCAACAAAGTCTTGCTAACGTTTACGTGGATGGATTAACTTCGTTTTTGGTTTATTTTAATCCTCATGGTAAAACTCAGAACAGTTTTTTTTTTTCATCTTTGTATGTTTGTCGGTCGCTGAGAAAATCGAACTTTTGTCTGAAATTTCCAGCTGAACTTAGTCTTTTTCTTATATATTTCTTATATTTACTTCTTCTTGTAATTGTTGCACGTAAGTTTAAATAAACATAAAAATAAATAAATAGATTAGATAAATCACGTGAAAAAATACTTATTTGTTGTTATTTTCATGTATCATATTCACTATCTATTTTGACGAGCGAAGTGAAATATTTTTTTTTTATTTATTAATTTCTCATTTATTTAAGTTAAAAGCCGCCTCTGGCAAAAAGTTTAGTCTCTCTTAAATTTATGCTAACCACTGTAATATGATACTTTTATTCGTAATTTTATTTACTTGCTTATCTGAAGGTCCATAAGATGAAATGAACAAATTTAGGCAATCGGGACAAGATTTTGCGGAAAAGTTCATTATTAAAGTTATTCTGGTGGTGTGTTTGGCGAATAAATCAAAAATGGCGCCGAAAGACCGAATAGCAAATGTTTTTAACCGCAAAAGCGACGTAACCGTGTTTTTCCATCACGTAATATTTTATTTCAAAGACTGATTTAACACAAGATTGACATTATTATTATTATTTTTTTTAATTGTACAAGACAAAAAGATATGTAAAGTTATTAAGTACAAACGTTCATACCAATACTTTTCACAGTTATTATTTTATGAATAATTAGACATGAATGGAAAAATCTACAGGACAATTAAAAGATAAGCGTAAAAAATATGGTTTTACATTTATTTGAGCCTTTGAGATGAAAAGTAAAGGCGTACCGGTAAGAAATCCGGTTTGGCGCAACACAAGAGCGGTGAGTCGGGCGCTCCATGATGATTCGGACGTGAGAATGTGTCAGCTTTTTTTTTAGGGCACGTTAAATTATTCTAGGTAAATTAAATTACTACTTATTTTATGAATGTCTGATTAATATAAATATGTTTGCCAAAGCTTGGTGCTATTTTGGCTTCAAAAAGGGAGGGTATGATGCCAAAATATATAAATAGCTCTGAAAACAAACCTGATGAACTTTAATTTTTGTTTTCGCGCGAAATTTTTCTGTTTCTATATTAAAATGCGGCACAAATGTCATATACGAATCACATTGGCGTTAGTTTTTTTCTAAAGCCAATTTGGCGAAAATCTCGTTTTGGGATACCAGTTACATACCCGGTGTCCCAAAAATGACTGATGGATTTTAAAATTCAATGACTTGCAAACGGTGACAGCTATTTAAATTTTTGCAGGAGGGTTATGTATAATGTCAGGAGTTTTTTACCGTAACTTTTTATTTTAGTTCGAATTTCAAAAAATAGATGGCGCTGATAGCGATTGAAGGCCAGGTGATCAGTGTTGAGTGAGGTCAGTTTCGGCGTCGACCTGGGCTTCAATTGCTGTCAGCGCCATCTATTGGTTGAAATTCGAACTAAAATCAAAAGTTACGGTAAAAAATACTCCTGACATTGTACATAACCCTCCTGCAAAAAATTTTTAAATAGCTGCCACCGTTTGCAAGTTATTGAATTTTAAAATCCATCAGTCATTTTTGGGACACCCGGTATATATTTTTTGAAAGGTAATAACAATAAATAAAAAAAGGTTTGTTTAATAGAACAAAACAATTTATATATTTAAAAAAAAGAAAAAATTATTTATTAAAAAGTAAATAACATCCGGGTTGACATATCAAGCAAAATAACGACACTCTGGATTCAGTTAAATATTCCGATGCGCATATGACATTGGCGTCAGAAAAAAAAAATTCGCCAACATGGTGCGTATATGACATCTGTGCCAAAAATGCATACCTATTTTATTTATATTACGTAAGGTGCTACTTGATTATCAGGTCGACCAATTTCACCCATTTATAGAAATCGCCAAATTATTCGCCAAATTACTCAAAAGGAAAAATGTTGCCATTAAAAAATTAAGTTTAGAAAATTAATGAATTTAGGTTAAAAAAATAAAAGTCATTAACGAAAAAGATTACTTTAATGATGACGTTTAGTTATGACGTCGAGACGTACCAAATATAAAATTTGATTTATTCAGGTGATTTCGAACAAAAGAATACTAATAAAAGTTTTCATATTTTAATGCAGAATTTATCAAATCAAACCATAAAGAGATATTTGTAAGATATCGCATATGTGAATAACATTGAAGTATTTTAAATGTAATATTAGAATTTATTAAAGAGCATAAAAATATGGTACTTGCGTATTAACGCCACCGCAGCAGAATTTGCGCTAATGTGCCAATAAAGAGCAATCTTGTTCGCACGCGCACAAATAAAAATGGTATCAAAAATAGGCTAAAAAAGTACTAAAATACTAAAAATTGCGTCAAAATGAGTACAAAAAAAAAAAAAAAAAAAAAACACTAAAAAGGCACGAACAACAAAATCACTCTTTATTGGCGCATTAGCACAACTTCTACTGCGGTGGCATTAATACGAAGGTACCAAAAATATCAATGTTAGCGGAAATTTGTAAGAAGTTAAATGCTTTTTATTTAACCAAATAATGTCGGTGGATACAACTATAAAGTAACTTTAATAAATTATATATTATATTTTTCTCAATTAATATCAAGAGCTATTCGCTTATTGGCATAAAATTTATATTAAATAACAAAAGAACAAATAAATTAGTCAAACATTAATAAAAATATAAATAAATCATCGAGTTAAAATCATTTGATTACTTAACAAACAAGTGTAGCGGGTTTAATGTCAAGGAAGTGTAACATTTATGTTCATCCATTATTGGCATATAATCTTACAGTTTGTCTATCGTTCTTTGGTCGATGGGATAAATTAAGTAGTTATATATTTACTTATAGTATTTTTAATAAAATGAAAGAAAAACGTGCAAGTTAAATGTTTCTGATATATGTATTTTTAATTTATGTGTTTTTTAATGAAAGTCATGTATTTTAAATAAAGCTAGCGACAGCTTTATATTTAAAATGAAATTATGGCGAAGGAAACCTATTTGGCGATTGTTTCGAGTAGCTAAAATAAAAGTAGGAAAATAGCCGTCGGGCATAT